>NC_061166.1:14507387-14719887 GCF_022113875.1 Hydra vulgaris
CTTTTGAAATTCATATATAAAACGCACTAAAATTATAAAAGCAAAGTATATTTATAACTAAAAAACTTTTTGCATTAAAAAAAAAAAATAATAAACAATAATAAGAAAATCAAAAAAAAATAATAATAATAAAAACTAATAATGGGAAAAAAATTATAAACAGTGCAACCTCATTTTTGATTGTTTTTTTTCCAAAACTAAAGTACCTTTGAAAAGTTAACATAAATTCTTCCTAAAGTAATAGTCTATAAGATATATTACTTGAAAACCAGGTTAACATCAGTAATGAATACGCCCCCCTCCCCCCATCTTTTCCCTTCAATTTGAGATTGAGCACCCTTTTTTGAGCCATTTGCAGACCCCCTCTACCGCATCCGAGCGTACGTACTTTAACGGACTATCCCATACAGGCATTTTGAACACAATCTAAAATACTTTTTTTTGCTTAAGAAAAGTATATTTTGAAGGTTTACTTTAGCTGTATTTATAAGAGTGATTAACTAAAGAAGTGTACTGTACTTGCGGTCAACTTTTGAAACTGATAAAGCTGTCGGCCGCAACGTGTTGTTATTGAAAGTTTTGTATCAGAAAAGATGAATGTCACGTTTGGGGTTTTTCATTGATTAATATTCAGACCACTTTTGTTTCTACATTTCATTAACGATCTGCATGACATTATTACCCGCCTAATAAAACTTTATACTGATAAATGCAGGTTCATTGCAGCTATTAAATCACTAGACCTTACAAAATGATATTGATAATGACATTGATAAAGCCGTTAAAGGGTCACAACTTTGGCTAATACCCTTTAAAATTGAAAAATGTAAGGCTATGCATGTTAACAAAAACAGTTAAACCAAATTTACACACTTTATTTAATGTCTCCTTATGATGGCAATTGACGCAATCTTGTTGTTAGAAAATTTGAACAAATCTTTGAGTCAATGTTTTACATGGCCTTGAAGTGATCAAGAGCAACCCAAAATTTTCAACTGCAAACCAAAGTAATCAAGTGCAAACCGAAGCTTTATTAGCAAACAGAATTCTTGGTATTTAAAAAAAAACATTTCCTATCCGCAGTATATCTCTCTAGAAAACGCTATAAATGGTCTACGTCAGACTAGATCTTGAATTTGCATTGCAGGCGTGGTCACAACATATCAAAGGAGTTATTGCTGTACGTAAGTTCAAAATTTTGAAGCGAAAATGATATCTTCAATAGACCTTTTCGCAAGTTTGGCAAACAATTTCACGGTATATATTTTTTTAACAAACAAAAAAGAGTTTAAAATGTCAGGGGGCCAAATATGCTCAAAAATAGAATAAATGATCATTACTTGGTTTTTAACCTCCGAAAATTATTTGAACTAGCAGTAAGCAACCCGTAATACGGGTTAAAAATAACTAAACCATTAGTAACAACAAAACTTACTACGTTATCTAAAAATATATATCTAAATACAAATTTATTTGTAAATAATTTTACAGATAAATTTGTATTTAAAGTTCGGCTCCCTATTAGCTGTCATTGCTTATAGTTATAATTATTTTATAAAACAGCAAACAACGCGTAAAGTATGTTTATAGACGGTCATTATCAATAGTGTTAAGAAGTACGCAAGAGCTCCGTACTTATTCAGGTTTTATCTCGCTTTATTAATTCTTATTTAAGTGAGACTAAGACAGTGTTTCCAAGGCACCGTGTTAGAAAAAGACATAATAATTAACTTAAGGGAGTTACTGTTAAATATGACAAAAACTTTTTTTTTTTAGATATATATTTTTTTTAGAGTGAAGGCGTTTTTATTATCATTTAGTTGAAATTTTCCTTAACATCTTTAAATTTTTTGGAGCAGTTAAAAAATTTTATAATACTTATATAAATGTTAACTTCTAATGTCTAACGGGACACTTATTAATTTTTTTGGTAACCCCCTCTCCTTTATTAAGGAATTCTATTTAACTTAAAAGCGTTTAATGTGCGCATAATTAAATTTTAGTTAATTACATAAAGGTCTCTCCATCATAGATGAAAAATGCATTTTAAACAGAAATTTTCAAATATTTCATGCTTCTAAAATCCGACCCTTCCGTTTATTACAAAATCACAAATTTATTTAATAATATTTTTTTTAACAAAACTTTATTATTTAATAACAAAACATAATTATTATTTGTGTTCTCCTGTATCGCATAAATACGTCACATGGTGTCTAAAAGAAAAATGTAATAGATAAGTAAATATAATAGAAAAGAAAAACATTTTTAAAACAGGAAAACAATTAACCTGTTTTTGGCAAACTGCAGTTGCTGTTTTGATGAAGCAATATTTAATGGTGTTGTTCAATGACATTATTTCATGCTGGCTTTTATTAAAGACGAAAAAATTAACATTTATTAAAAAACAAATTAAAAATGTTTTAAAGAATAGAACTATGCACAACACTAAAGATAAAAAAAAAAACAAATTGAAATATAAACAAATTGTGTTTATAACAATATGTTTTGTCTTGGCTTTTAGTGAATGATTAGAAACAGTAAGCTCCATGAATAGAACTACCAATTAATCATTTTTAACGATAGACACCAACGGGAAGGTAAGCCAACTGTCTATCAACACAAATCATCACAACAATATTACAACGATAACGCACAACAAAAGCACATAAGATATTTATAAGTACACATTACACTTGCTCTTTACAATGGCAAAGTCAAACCACTTTGAAACCACTGCATAAAATAGACAAAGAAACAAACTATAAACATATCGTCACGATCATAGCACAATCGTCTAAGTAATTTTTTTCTTGTTTTGAGAAAACTAAAAAAAAAAAAATGAATAACTTTGGTATTTCTTTTGCTACGTCACTTTGGCTTATTTTTGGCATCTTTTTACTTAGATGCTTTCATATATTGCTTTAGAAATGATATGTGTATTACCGTTGAGACACAATAGAATATAGGTCAAAAGCAATAAGATATAAGTAAAAAAGCGGATTTAAGCAGAAGTGAAAAAACTAAAAATCAACTCCTTTCTGATTGGTTTAAGGCGATTTGCCACATTATTAGACTGTTTAAGCTATATATTTCAACTCTTAACTTCCAAAAAACCCCCAAAAAATGACTTAGGCAATTGTGCTATGATCGTGACGATATAACATTATAAAACATATTAACACATTTAACACATTACATATTTGTATGTACATATGATGCTTAATATTAATAGACATTACGTGTTTCCAGAATAATTAAAAAAGG
The DNA here is from genome assembly GCF_022113875.1 of Hydra vulgaris. Taxonomy (NCBI): domain Eukaryota; kingdom Metazoa; phylum Cnidaria; class Hydrozoa; order Anthoathecata; family Hydridae; genus Hydra; species Hydra vulgaris. Next base: position 14,510,655 of record NC_061166.1, read on the forward strand.
CTAGACAACACAACCTAGCCACAACAAAGCAGTAACACCACTTGGCACTAAACGCTGCCAAGTCACACCTCTGCTTTAAGTACACCGCTTGGCTGGCAAGGTTAACTATCTTGCTCGACACGTTTGCCAAGTCACACCACTTTGAAAACATGGAAACAACGTAATATAAACATATATACACAAACTATAAACACATACACACAAACCCTAAACACATATACCTTGATAACACATATAGCCCAAGTATTACATGAACAATTTAAATAACAACTAACACATAACATAAATATAACACTTACATAACACCTATAACAATTATAAACATGTATAAAGACAAATATAATTACTAAAACAATATAAAATAAAACTATGAAAAAAAGTGAAATTATAACAAAAATCTCATAATTATAAATTAAGAACATTAGAAAATACAACATTATTTGTATAACACTTTTCACCTATCATACCTTGAATGGGATGTTTATCAATTTTAAAAAATAAACTATTAAATGCTCTAGTTCTTGAACATGCAACATAAAGTTGACCATGAGTGAAACACGGTTTCTTTAGATATACACCAACTCTATCAAATGTTTGACCTTGACTTTTATTAATTGTCATTGAATATGCCAATCTGACAGGAAACTGGCGACGTTTTAGAACAAAAGGTAAATTAGAATCTGACGGAGCCAACTGAATTCGAGGTACAAATACCCGTTTACCAGCAGAAACACCTGTCAAAACCTCTGCATCAATATAATTATTTTGAAGAGCACAAACTTTCATTCGAGTGCCATTGCATAACCCAGCTTTGAGATCTAAATTTCTAAGTAACATAATTATACAACCAATTTTAAACTTTAAAGAATGAGGAGGCATACCTGAGGGAGTTAAGCTATTTAAAAACTCAACAGGAAAGTTATTTCTTTCATTAAGATTGTCTGTCTCAACTTGATCAGCACTTAAATAAGTTTTGACCTCACCCGGTAGACGTTGAAGCACTTCCTCATTGATTGATAGTGAATCCACATTAGTTGGTGTCAAAATGACACGTTTAGCATAATCGTCTTGTTCGGCATCCCCAAATATCTTTTCAACAATGGAGTCATTTTCCCTAATAAGGCATTGATGCGGTATCTCAACGCACCCTTTAAAAGGATCTTCCTCTTTGACAAATACTGTTCCACTACCAAGTCTCAACAGCCAATTTGAAAATTCCCTTTCCCCATCATGTACTCTCATATTTTCTGTTAACTTAAACTTCTGCACCCATTGCCAATGTAAAGAACATTTTATACATGCTTCTACAACTTCAGCTGGTTGTCCTCTTTTCACAACAGGCAGTATTTGTCTAAAGTCGCCTCCAAAAAGAATGACTTTTCCTCCAAATGGAAAGTTGTTGTTGCAAACATCTTTTAATAACCTATCAATTGCATTCAATGCATGTTTGGGTATCAAGGATGTTTCATCAAGCAAAAACAAACTAACCTGACTTAAAAAGTGTCCATGTATAGAGTTTGGAGTAACATTACATGTGCTGTTATCTAATATTGGAACAGGAAGTTTGAATAAGCCATGCAATGTAGATCCATTTGTAAGAAGAGTTGCTGCTATGCCAGTCCATGCAGCTGTAGCAGATTTGATACCTCTACTGCTGGTTTCAGCAATCAAATAATTATATGTAAACGTTTTTCCACTACCAGCCGGTCCATCCATGAAAAACAATCGAGAATGCTGATTTTCTACACTTGGTTGTTCATTCAATGCAGCAAGAATAGCATTACATACATTTAATTGATTGACATTGAGCAGTGGTCTCATTCTATTGGCTTCATCAATTGATTGTTGAACATTTTGATTGAAATTTTCTAGATTATCTAGATTAAAATCTAACTCAATAACAGGAAGATTATAATCTGCCAGCGTTTTACCACACTGATTAATAATCTTTTCAACTTGACAAAGAGCAGCTTGTTCAGCTATTATAAGCGGGACTGAGCGGTGAATAAAGTCCTCAATCATAAATGCTTTGTATGTATTCCAAAGATGCAAAGGATTGTCTGGTTCACAAAAAGTCAAAATAATTGCAAATAACTGTCTAATTTGCTTTGGCATACGTGTTGAAACTGCCTCAGAAAGTGCATTTTGCCATTCAGTGTCATCTTGTAACAAACCATTTAAAACGCATGCTTCACGAAATGTTTCAACAACAATACCATTAACAGTACGCACATCCACCCAAGACTTGGCTCCTTTTGCATGCAAAAGTAACAGCCTAAGAAAAAATAATTCTCCACTTGGATTAACTTTATACATTCTTACTATCACCTTATTACCACCTCTTTGTCTAACCTTCCATTTACAAAGCTTATCATCAAATATAAAATGATAAGGAATGTCTACATATGAATAGCAATGTGCTCTTTCATTTTCAGAATTTAACTTGAACCATGCTGTAAGGTGTGTATCACGTTGAGCTGCACGATCTAAAGCCATTTGTTCTGCTCCTTCTCTAAAATACACTAATTGATTCTCAGGAAGATGAACTTTAAGACGGATAATAGTGTGTGACATATGACTTATGGGATACTCAAAAATTCGCCACAATGCTTCAGGTGCACTAACATAACGACAGTCTAAAAAAGTGTTTACTTCATCATGATTAATTTGTTCATTTATCAAAATATTGGCACAGTCGTGACCCTTGTATATGTATTTGTACAAATATTTAACAGCCTTAACAGACATGCAAGCTTCAACATTAATGTGGGCTTGATATTTCTTTGATAACCATGGATTGTAAGGTACCACCCAGCGGTTATCTACATTGTTGCCTTTAATATTGATAACCAAACCATTATCACGACGCCTATAGCGAGGATAACCATTATGAACTACTACTGTGTTGGCATTAAATTCTTTAGGATAATTTTTGCTGCACACCCCATCTTTCATGCAGGTAGAATTTGGATTCAGTATGCCACATGGGCCATGAATCATGCAAGTTTTAATAACATCATAAAGTTCACGATTTATAATTGGATCTGGAATTTCAGCACATATTAAACTATTGATATCCTGTGCTGTCTCCAGCTTGTCATCAGTGGCAAAGTGAAGTAAAATATGAACATGTGGTAAACCACGCTTTTGAAATTCGATAACATGAACATGGGTTACGACTTTCCCTAATACACCATGCTTAAAAATATCATTTAGGAGATTATTTAATTTGAGTTTAAATACTCGTGTAACTAAATCAGGTCTATCATTTGCAGTTTGACCTGGATATAAATTTTCAGTTATCTCGCGCCATTTTGGGTTGCAGGTAAAAGTAATAAAAAGATCTGGTTTACCATACTTTTTAATTATAGCCATAGCATCTTCAAAGTTTTCTTTTAAAGCTCTAGGACTTCCTACATAAGTAGATGGCAAAACTACAACGCGCCCTACTCTAACATTATGATCGTTTCCAAGGTTGTCTACATGTTCATGTAAGGCATCATACTGCTCGCTTCTAAGTTTGTTTTGGTTATTTCTGATAAAAGCAAGGCGCTGGCCTTCAATTTTGACATATGCATCAACAGCATATTGCTGAAATAGTTTCTTGCCATAAAAGATTGAAGAAAAAATTTGTCTAACCGAAAGTCTATAATTGTAATACTGAGATAATGTAACATGATTTCTAACCAATGTAGCACGTTCAGGGTTGTGAACCAATTGATTATGCCAACCAGCATCACCCCTTGGGAAAAATAGAGGATAAACCATAGGATCTAAGTTGGCAGACATACTTGATATAATTTTAAGAGGATGACCTCTCGGGTAAATAACAACTTCTCTGGAAGCAGGAGGAGCACCATCTTCACCAACAAATACAACTGCAACTTCATTATGTGAAGGGAGATTATAGCGACGTCTATCTTGCCCTTCAAGTAAAGACATTTTTACAACTGAGACTGAGCGACCTTCTATAGCTGCTTGGCGAATTTCTTCATCTTCCACTTCAGCCATGTTTTTAAATGCGAGAGCAAATGGGTTCTCCTCACTAATAATAGTTTGCAACCGAAACATTAAATCATTTAAGCAAAGATCATTACCAGGTTGTCGCATTCTAAAATTTATTGCTGCAAGTGGATCATAAATGTATAGTTGACAATATGTTGGAGGAATATCTTGATCTGGCCTAAGATTACCAACACGATGAAAAACCTGACCACATATTCTTAAACATGGCGGCCCATGATTCATGGGTTGAACTACATTAGCAGTAAATGAAGCAAAAGAAAGACAGGCATTATAATTTCGAATATATTTTAGAAAATTCACATTGGCATTTCGATCTACATAACTTCCTGTAAATAAATCTTGTAAATCTTGCGGAAATGGTGAAAGTTGAGACAAAACTACCTTTCCATTATGGCAACATAAAAAATGTGTTTCATCAGGAAATTTCTTAGCACCACAATGCTGACAAATATGATTCATTTCTCCTAAATAATTATAATCTGGAATAGTATTACTTCTTGCTATACAATGCATTCTTTCATGTCTACCAGCATATCTAGCATTCTGTTGATTATTAATTTCATCTCGCCTCAGCCTATTTCTTGCATTTCTGCGACGATTATTATCAACTTGCCTAATGACATTGTCCTCATTTTGATTCAAATTATTAGCAGCTTGCCGAGCAGCATATCTAATATTTTGAAGATGATTAATTTCATCTCGCCTCAGCCTATTTCTGGCATTTCTGCGACGATTATTTTCAACTTGCCTAATGACATTGTCCTCATTTTGATTCAAATTATTTGCGGCTTGCCGAGCAGCATATCTAGCATTCTGTTGATTATTAATTTCATCTCGCCTCAGCCTATTTCTGGCATTTCTGCGACGATTATTTTCAACTTGCCTATTAACATTTTCATCATTTTCATCCATTTAAATTTTACTTTTAATTGATAATAGTAACAAAAAAACTTGAATTAATCCAGAAGATTGTGATCTTTTTTTTTTTTTACTACTCTAAATTGCACATACAAATTATTTTTAAAAAATGACAGGAAATTTTTATTTAAAATAAACTAAATTATACAACAATCTTGTGCATTTTTTATAAAAAAAATTTCATAAATATATCTGGTAAGAGATGTTTAAACAAAAAATTAACTCATAATAATAATCTAAATAAAAAAATAACGAATAGGATTAAAAAAATAATGAATAATAAAATTTGAATAATAAATTTGAATAATAAAAGCGCTGCTTAAACAAAAAATAGAAAAAAAAATTAAAAAATAAAGTATTTGTAAACCCTTTTTGTAAACTTCAAATTATTTCTATAAAAAAATTGTTTAAAAAATATTAAAATAATTTAACCTTCACAAACAATGAAATGACTGTTCAAAAGTTGTAGTTTAATTTAATTTTCTAAATTCTAAAGAAATAAACAAAAATCTAACAGCATCATTGAAATGTTAATAATATAATAAGCAACATGACAAAATTCAAATTCAATATATAAAAGATCATTTATCTGTTTTTCTTTTTTCTTATTACTTACTTTTTTTTTTTTCTTTATTATTAAGACTATCTATTTTACATATTAAAATATCTATATTAGATAAAAATTAGAAGATTAAATTTATTAAAGCTTAACATAAGTTAAAAGCAGTTATAAACACTAAACTATTGAATTCGAAACAATGAAAAGAAATAAAATCTGGTAAAAATCAACAAATTATAAACTTTAAAATATTAGATATTTACATGTGGTTTTTTTTTACAGTTAATTATCTACTATAGTACATTTTTCTGATTTAACTGATATGATATATATTGGGGACAATTACAGTCATGTTATATTGTGAACCAAAAATTAAATATCTAGTCAAAAATTAATAGTCTAAACAAATACTAAAAAAATAAAAACAAACAAAATTAAAATTATAAATTTATTTCATTGAGAATAAAACACCAAGGAAAAAACAGCAACAAAAAAATTGTAAATATCTTCACTGATTAAAGATATTTAAAATTTTTTTGTTGCTGTTTTTTCCTTGGTGCCTCCCAGCACCCCTGTATGGATGAGCTCTCCATTTAAATGAGGGCTCATCCATACCATTATTAAAGCACCATTTGTTAAAGGACCTCTCAGAAAGAGGTCCTGGGTGCTGGGAGCGATAAAGCCTGTAGCTGCTCCAATTTAGATCTAAAGAAATAAAAAATAATATAATAAAAAAAATAGATATTTGCATTTAAAATAATAATAAGATAAAAGCATAACTCTACCGGTTGCAGCAGTGCCAGACAATGCTAAAGAAATAGAAGGAAAAAAAAAGTAGAATAAAGTAAAAACTGAACATGTTGGTATTTGTGTTTTGAATAAAATTGCGATTTGAAAAAAAACGCATAAAAATATAAAACATAATCCTACCAACTGTAGTAGTACCAGATGACGATGCTAAAGAAATGGAAAAAATAAAATAAAAACCAAACATGTTCATATTTGTATTTTGAATAAAATTGCAATTTGAAAAAAAATGCATAAAAATATAAAACATAATCCTACCAGTTGTAGTAGTACCAGATGACGATGCTAAAAAAATGGAAAAAATAAAATAAAAACTGAACATGTCGATATTTGTATTTCAATTAAAAAATAAAGCATAACCTTACCAATTGTAGTAGTACCAGATATCAGCGCTAAAGAAATAAAAATTAAAATGAAAGTAGGGTAAAATAAGAGTAGGATAAATAAAAACTGAGCATGTTAATTTTTGTACTTTAATAAAAATATCAAGCATAACCCTACCAATTGTAGTAGTACTACCAGATGTCAATGCTAAAGAAAGGGAAAATAAAATAAAAGTTAGATAAAGTAAAAACTGAACATCTTAATATTTGCATTTTTATAAAAATATAAAGCATAACCCAACCAGTTGTAGTAGTATCAGATGGTGAGGCTAAAGAAAAAGAGAAAAAAAAAAAGTAGAATAAAATAAAAACCAAACAGGTTGATATTTGTATTTTAATCTAAATATAAAGCATACCCTTACCAATTGTAGTAGTACCAGATGTCACTGCTAAAAAATAGAAAATAAAATAAAAGTAGGGTAAAATAAAAACTGAACATGTTAATCTTTGTACTTAAATAAAATTATCAAGCATAACCCTACCAGTTGCAGTCATATCAGATGATGATGCTAAAAAATGAAAAAAATATAAACTAAACATGTTGATACTTGTATTTTATTTAAATATAAAGTATAACCCTACATGTTGAAGTAGTACCAGAGAACGATGCTGAAAAAAAGAGGGAAAAAAGAAGAAGAGTAGAATAGAAAAAAAAACAAACAAAAAAAAAACAAATGTAATATTTGTATTTTAATAATCTACAATATAATTGCAAAAAAATAAAAAGCATAACCCTACCAGTTGTCACAGAGTTTGACACTAATAATGAGACTTAAAAAAAAATTAATGTTAAAAATTATAAAACATATAATAGTTAATAATAAAAAGTATGTATGTATCTAAATATAATTTTTACCTGTTTTCCTCATTTCTGCCATAAAATCATCTAAAACAAAAAAAAACTTGAAAATTTTATAAAAAAGACATAAAAAAAAATCAATCAAATCAGTAATTTGAAAAAATATCTTTAAATTAGGATAAATTAACAATGTTGAGTTAAATTTAAGGCTCTATCACTACTCTGTGTGTGTGTGTGTGTATATATATTTATATATATATATATATAAATTATCAATTGGTAAAATTATAAAATAATTTATACCTAGTCTAAGTTTCAATTTTCCTATAAAGTAAAAAGCAAGTTAAAAGTAAACAGTACAAATTATTAAATCCTAATAACAAATATTTAATGACAAAAATACTGACTGTATTTCTTTAGTGCTTTGTCTAAACAATAAATTTAAAATACACTTTTATTAAAATCTTTTAAAGACATATATTATAAAAATTCAATAATTTTAAAAACAAAATTAATTGCTAATTGGCTAACTAACGATTATACCTTTATCAGGTCGCTTATGATAAACTAAACAAATTATATATACAATTAACATCTTGTTTTAGACAGAAGTTATCATTAACATATAAATTTAGTTCTACTAAAATAGTTACAAAATTTAAAACTTACTTTCATCTTCCCCATCATTGTCAACTAAATGAAAATTCAACTCCAAAAATACTCTACTATATACTACTAATATTTTAAATTCTACTTAAATATTTAAAAAATCAACACTTACCTTCAGTTTCATCTCCGTGGTTAACTAAATAGAATTTACAATAATAATAATATAAATCAAAATATAAATGAAAAAATAATAAATTATACTTAAATATTTAAAAAATCAACACTTACCTTCAGTTTCATCTCCGTGGTTAACTAAATAGAAATAAATATTATTTACAATAATAATATAAATCAAAATATAAATGAAAAAATAATAAATTATAGTAAACCAAAAAAAACAAAAAATCAAAGTTACACATTAAATAAACAGAAAAAATATATATACTATATACTTGATAATGTACTTAAAATGTAACTAAAATTATTATTATGATTATTAATAAGTCTTATTTATCTTTTAAATCGTTCAAATAGTTTTCACATAGTTTAAATTTTTCCTTACAATAAGACTCCTTTGATGTTAAACAAATAAAATGTTTTGAAAAAGATTAAAATAAAAACTTTACCGTTCATTTTTCTTTTTTGCTAATCTATAATAATTAAATTAATAAAATTAAATATAACCTATAAAGTAAAAATAAGATTTTTACTTTACAACTCTTCATCATTTTATAACAACGTTCTAAAATAAAAAATTGCAAAATTCAACTTAAGTAAACATGTAAATTGAAACTATATAAAAATGATTTCCCTAAAAAGTTAAGAGAAGTTCGTCAGGTCTGGCTCGGTAGACCTTTTGAGTGGACCGCATGTACTTAAAAAACGCGCTCTAAAAAAAGCCTAGAATCTACTTGAAAAAACAATAAACGATGACGTAACGCGACATTGAACATTGAATTTTTACAGTATTCATATTTAGAGATAGCGTATAACAACTTGTGCTTTTCCTTAAATGATAAAAACTATAATTTTTTTTTACTTCATAAAAATAATATAAACATAAAATATAATAATAATCCATTTAAAGTACAAATATATTAGTGTTTATAAATAAAAATCTTGTATTATTAACAACATCTTAGCTTACCTCCGTTTTTACGAAAATCTTGGAACAAATATAAAACTTATATAGCGTTTTAGGTTTTCGTAAGTTAATGAAGACATAATGTTATTTATTTTTGTGAAAGTATATTATTCGCTTTTAAATGTAAACTACCTTATTATACAACAATACAGCATTAACAAAAAAGTAAAAAAAAAAAGTAAAAAGTCTGTTAAAAATAGTCTAACGAGTTATATTCTTTACACCGTTTCTACAGATTTGCTTGTTAATATAAAAGTAAGTGTGGTAAAAAACTGTCAAAAAGATCAGCATTCCTCTGAGTAAGTTAATAATAATTATTTATAATAGTAATAATAATAATTTATAATAGTAATATTATAAATTAATATATATAATTACAACATTTATACAGATGTGCGTTTGTGTATGTATATATATATGTTTATACATATATATATATATATATATATATATATATATATATATATATATATATATATATATATATATATATATATATATATATATATATATATATATATATATATATATATATATATATATGAAAGGAGATTGTAATGCGATTGAGAAAATACAACACAGAGTAACTAAAATTGTTTCATCAATTAGCAATCTCAAATATGAAGATCGACTTATTGCTTAAGGCTTAACAACCTTAACTGAGAGAAGAAAAAGGGGAGGTTTGATAGCACTATACAAACTTATGCATGGTATTGACAAAACAAACATAAGAAAGTCTTTTCCAGTTGTTAAAAATTCTTTAAGAGGGCATTGTTTTAAATACCACAAAGAACTCGCTAAACATCTTTCGAGGGAACATTTTCTTTTTAACAGAATTGCGAATACATGGAATTTACTTCCGATTGAAATTGTAACAGCAAAGTCTGTTAATTGTTTTAAAAGAGGTCTTGATTGCTGGCTGAACAGCAATCAAGCATTACCGCTGCCATAGTGTGTGCGACATCACACTCACTGGATTTGTCCAGTACAGCATTAACTACTATTACTATTACTACTATATATATATATATATATATATATATATATATATATATATATATATATATATATATATATATATATATATATATATATATATATATATATATATATATATATATATATATATATATATATTAGGTATGGGGATTAAAATTTCAAACTGTTTGAATACTATTCTGCTTTATATCATTGGAAAGAAGATCAATATAGTATTTTAATGGTCAAATTATTTTTTTAAAAATAATTCGGTTAAAATAAATCGGTTTAAGTACCGATTTTTCGATATATGGATTTGTTTAAGAAACTGCGGTCAAAATTAGGTTTTTTTCAACTTAAATTGTCATAACTTCGTCAATTCTTGTTAAAATACAAAATCTTGGTATGAAAAAATAAGTGTAGGAGTGGGCTACAAATTTATGTTAACCTATAACCACCGAGCGTATAGGTTAAACAGAGGAGTCACCAAACCACTACCTTACCCGTATGAAACTTAACACTTTTTTTAATGAAAATGTGTTTTTGAAGAGAAAATGAAAGTTTTAAAATACAAAAAGTGATTTTAATTTTATACCAGGCCTTTCCCTATAGGATGGGTGTATTTTAGAGTTAGAGGTGGGTATGGGTATACGTGTCCTAGAAATATAAATTTAATACCCATTAAACATAAATTTAATGGGTATTAAATTTATATTTCTAGGTCACGTGCAATAACTTTCATTTTAGACTATCTTTTTTAAGTGAAGTTTTTTTGGACCCTGCTTTTTTTTCCCAGGTATAACGACTGTATTCGTTTTTGTTTTTTTTATTAATTCATAAACTAAATCACTAATTTTTTAGTTAAAGTAACTTAATAAAACAATTCTATCTTCTCTTTTAGCAATTTTAAAGCATTTCAATTTTTTACAGTTACATTCAAGCCCTGTTTGAGGTAACTATTTGTATATTAAAGAAGAGAGACATAATTCCACCAAACTTTAAATATACATAAAATCAATTATTTGATTCAAAATCAAATACAAAGTATGGTTCTGTAATTTATGAAGCTATAAAATCAAAAAAGTCAGAATTTTCAAAATGTAACGCTGCCGTTTCTTCCCGTGGAATCTTCATATATAAAAGGTTTTCACAATTATTTATGGGAGGAGCATGTTCTGCACCCCCTCCCTCGTCCACCCTAACAATTTTTAACTTGGCAAATAAATTTTTAATTTCTGTATGATAAATTATCAAAACAAAGCGTCATTTTCATTAATTTTTTGGCACTCAGATGTTTGACTTGACAAATCTCAGCTCAAATACACAAATACTGTCAAGTAAAACATATTTTACTTGACAGTATTAGTGTATGCTTGTTCAAAATGGAGAGGTCTTTTGAACACCCCCCCCCCCCCCACCTCCAACCTAAAAAAGTGTAAATAACTAAATAAAATACTTTGAAAAAAATTATTTCATTAATTGCTGATGCAATTCTAAAATACTCCAAAATCTTTATTGACTGTAATTCGTCTATTAGTCAAAAGTCAATAGCAGTAAAAAAAGGTGTTCTCAAAATAAAGAATTAGTTAAATATAATTGGTGTAAATTATGATTATTTAAAAATAGTAATTCATGATTGCAACTTTTTTTTCAGATTATCTTTTCTTGTTTTTGCACTTTGTTTTTGTCAAGTCACGTAGCTTAACATAACACATAACACAAGTCATAACACTTGCAGTAATTTTTTTGACTAGAATAAGATAACACTATTTATGTAACTTATAATAAACTGTTTAATTATTTTGAAAATATTATTGTTGTTAAAAAAAAATTGTAACAAACTTTCAAAAATTAAAACAGGTGAAAGGTAAAAGCTATTCCTTCGTGGTGTTATAAAATTAATAAAACTGCAACTCTCCAGAAGCAACATCAGCAGCAAGCTGTATCTTGTTCATGCAATAGTCAACAGCTTCAATATCAGTTTCATCATATTTCCAGAAAGAAATGGTCATTTTTTCTTCTTATTATTTTTTTCTACTCTTCCATTATACAAAACGCATTTGCAGTGTTTGGATCATACTATTCCTGGTCTAGTTTTTTCCCAAAAATTCTCCCTAACATAACATCTTCTAAATCATATAGTTGGCAGTCGGGCAAGTGTTTATATGAATTTATAATCTTATTAAAACTCAGTTTTTATAGCTCACGCCCTTAAACTTATATATATTTTTTTTGACAAGTCTCAGCTCGAATTTTAGCATGATACAGTTGATCTCTAAATCTATTTCTACAGGATACATTAATTGATCAATAAACTACATTTTCTCTCAAACTTAGGTCTAGAATGTCTAGATAATCCACAGTCTTATTTTTTTATTTTGAGCTTAATTTGCAAGAGATATAGCAAATTTTTAAATTAGAGGACCGTACTTTGGCATCACTAAACATACCTATTAGTTACTCACCATTATATTGTGAAGCCTTGCACAAGCCGTCACCTCTTTAAATGTGTCTGTAATAGAAAGTGAAAAATATCTATTATATTGTCTATTTAAAACATCTTCCACTGCAATAAACATGCAGAAGTCATTTTAAAAAGCTCTTCATCAATAGAGCATAAACTTGTTACTGATTCTAAAATGTTTGACTTAATCGATTTTCCAAAAAAATTAGTCTGTCTGCAAAACAACCCTGTTTACAAGCTTGAACTGTTTGCATAACATTTTTCACGACCTGGATACCAGCAACATGATCAAAGGTTGCATGCTCTGATGTTACTTAAAACATTTTCATCCAGGGTTCAGTAAGAATTTTTCCAAATACTGCTAGCACACATATTTGTTTGATTGCGGTTACACTACAAAATGCTTCTCGAAGAGTTGCTTGAAAACAGGGGCGGATCTAGCATTTTTTGGTCTTTTAGATAGCTAAATTCCAGACATGGAGCAAACTCCATACATTTATATATTTATACTTATGTCAAATAAGGATGCTTTGCAAATAATTGCGATGTTTGGAGCTTGGGAACAAAAAAGCCCCCAAATATTTGCCACCCCCCCCCTCATTACCCCAAACGTGAGAGCAACAAATTAATGAAATATTTTTTGTCTTATTTTCAACTAGACTTATATTCATCGAAAAATTTTAAATTTCATAGTAAAATATTTTAGCCTTCAAAAATTGACCATATAAAGTTTAAACCCCCTAAATTTGAGGGAGTTGCAAATTTTATATGGTCATAATTTTTGAATGCTAAGCGATAATACTATAAAACTTGAAATTTATCAATGAATATAAGTCTAGTTGAGAATAGTACAAAAATTACATTTAATTCCCGATAACTCGAACCTCCAAGGGACCAAGGAAAATGGTTCGACTTAACAAATGTTCAACTTAAGGTGGTTCATACCCTTAAAAAAAGTTTCAAAGAAAACTAGTTATTTTAAGTGCTTTTTTTAGTTAACCTATATAAATTAATAAACAATTTCCATTAAACAAAAAAAAAAAAAAAAAAAAATTATTTTTGTCTCATTAATTCATACTTTTATGCTTAAAAAGACAAAATTTAAATCTGCGATTAAGCAAAAAAGGCTTGCTTTTTGATCCTAAAATTTTCAGGCTATTATTATTATTAGGTAGTTACATAGGAGTTGAAGCAGATTGAGAAATTTCCTACTAGTTTTACAAAAATTATTACGAAAATTGAAAAAAAAGGCAAGAACTCAATAGGGGTGTATACAAGAAAAGCTATTATATCTACATTTTTGAATATTTTGGCTTGATTCTGCTTCAACTCCTTCACAATATCACTACAATTGTACCCTGAAAATTTCAAATCATTTGGATTATCAGATCGAAAGATATTCAAAATCTAAAACTGAAAACAACTAAAAAAAGAAAATAGGTTAAAACTAAAAACTAAAGAGAAAAATGCAATAAAACAATTAATAAGCACTAGCTGCATAAGCTGGTATAGTTTCACTTTGCTCTTCTTCATCCAAAAATCCTTTCCTAATGGCTCTCAGTTTCTTTCTTCTCTCAATTCCCTTTTTAGTGCACTTTTTGTTCATTATGTTATCCTTTGATTGTCCATTTTCGTAGCATTATTAATAAAAAAAAAATTATATGGTATTCCAAGCTCAAAATAAACAGATTCCAGTCCTATAACTCCATCATTAAAATCAATAATAGCTGAAAATACAGATAACTCTAGTACTTTCTTAGATACAAACACAGTTTTAGGGCATTTTTTCCAAATCACATTATTCAATGACTCGTTGTTATTTTGTGTTTGTCCATGTAAGCATTTGTTAAGAAGTTCATCTTTTGAAAGATCTTGAAATACTGGTATCAGAAGAGATTTAATAGATAGTGGCAAACTTAGTTTTTTTTTTTATGTTAATTTTTGAGTAATTTATCTGATTGCCAGGCGCACCACCCATTTATTGTACGTGGACAGAATTGATGACGAGATACTTCATCCGAAATTTCACAAAATTTCACTTTCTTTTATGTTTTGAAAGAGTTGATCTAGGCATACTTTAATTAATTTTTTCTAAAATTAAACACCCTTGATTTATTTTTATTAGGAATTTATAACAACAATAGCAATAAACAAAAGAGAATCACTTGGCAAATGTAAAAACTGCAAATTAAAAAACTCTAATTTCACGTAGTAAAAAATGTTATTTTAAAGTATGGATTTTAAAATAAGTATTGTCTTGCTTTCTAACACTTTTTGTATCTTGTTTAACACAAGTTTTCAAGCTGGTAATGAAATTTATTTCAATATCAAGGAGCCGTTGCTATGGTGTTGCTAAGGGCGTAATTTTTGTAGGGTTGCACAAAAATGAATTTTGGTCAACATTTTTAATATTTTTATAAATTCCAATAACATATTTGAATTTATCATAAAATTTTGCATAATAAAAAACCAAAATATTATTTTTGGATTTTTGACTAAAAATAAGGGTATGAACCACCTTAAGCGAAGTCCCGTAAAGTCGAACTTTGACAGAAATGAGATATTAGTTCGAGTTAAAGCAATTTTTATTTATTCCATGCTAAAGTATAAACATTAAATATACACTATTATAATAATAAAAAGTGTGAAAAAAATTCAGTGAAAGAAGCTGTGTATATCCGTTTGTATTAGCTTCTCTGATAATTCTTTTTCCACAATTAAGTTTTTATGAATACACTCCCCATTGCCACTGAATATCATGTAGCTTCGTAGTACTTCCAGGGCTTGACGTACACCACCCAATTGAGGGCAAGATGGTTCGATCAAAAAATATACATCACTATCTTCATCTTTTTCAGCCTCAAAATTTTCTTCTGCTAAAACGTCTGATATAATCTCCTCATCATTCATTATCGGCTCGGCAGTGTTGACAAAACCATCCATGGAAACGACATTTTTTGCTGTTGTTCCTTCTTGGAAGAACTCGGATGAATGAACAGCAAGCTTTTCTAACTGGTCTTTGAGATCCTCAAAGGGATCATTCACATCAACCGAGGCGTCAAAACACGTTTTCTCTGAAATTCCAGCTTTAGCAAAACAATTGCAAATAGTTTCGGTTTTCACCTTCCCCCAAGCAACATCAAGCATTTGCATGGCATCCAATATAGTAAATTCCAGAGTAGGCTTTTTTTTCTATTGCATCTATTGTTTTTTGAACAGATAATGTTCTAAAATGGGCTTTAGGTGATCTAATCACGTCCTGGTCCATCGGCTGGAGCTGCGAGGTAGTGTTTGGCGGTAAGAAAAATAGTTCTATGGATTCAAGATTACCAATGATTGGATGAGCTGGACAATAATCAACTAATAAAACAATTTTTAGTCCTCACTTCGTAAATTGCTGATTAATTTCACGAACTCATTCCTCGAATAGTGTGCCATCCATCCAACTTTTCTTCTGACTGCGATAACAGCAGGGTAAATGCTATGCATTTTTAAAGCATCTGGGCGATTTAGCTTTGCAAATACCAAAAATTAACAATATTTTTCCTAATCCATTAGCAGATTATAAGACGTAGCTTGCTGTGTTTCCCACCGACACATTTTTCATTTTTAAAATGTAAAGATTTATTTGGTTGGAGCCAATAAAACTAGCCAAATTCGTCAGCATTATAAATCTGATTCAACTTATATTTTGATAAGATGATTGATAACGTGGTTTCCTCCCATGGTGCTACCATTTCCTTGTAAACGCATTAGCTTCACCAGAAACCGTTTTAAATGATATGTTGTATCGTTTTTTCCAACAGTCTAACCAACCATCTTTAGCATGAAAATTTGTAACTTTCATTCTTTCAACAAATTCCATGGCTTTAGTTTTGAGAATTAAAGCAAATACTGTAACATCTCTGATACAAACAACCAGAAGCCATTTAAAAGTGGTTTGATCCAAATGGAAAACTTCTTAAAAAAAAATTTTAATCAAGTTATTTTGATTTCATTATTTCCTATAAAAAAGTTCGAGTTATCCGAAGAAATTTGCCGAAGGGGGACAATAAAATTGTTCGGCTTAACGAAGTTCGTGTTATCCAAAGTTCAATTTATTTCAAGGGACCAAATGAAACAGTTCGAGATAACAATAGTTCGAGTTAACTGGTGTTATACTTACTAGGGAATTAACTGTATTTCATCAACAAGTTACTATCATGTTTGGGGCAGGATGGGGGGCAAAAATTTCGGTTTTTTTTTGTTTCCAGCCTCTAAACATCGCAACTTTTTGCATACCCTCATTATTTGATATAAGTATAAACATATAAATGTTTGGAGTTAGCTCCATGTTCGGAAGTTATCTATCTCAAAGACCAAAAAATGCTGGATCCAAAATTTTCTGTACCATCCATGTTTATTTTTGACAAATTAGTAACGTTGTGACATAATATATGTAGTGGTTTTTACCAGCTCTGTTCCACCAATTTTCTTTAGCAAATCTAACTAAATTAAGCTAAAATGCATCTAAAATAAATAGATAGATATTTAGTTATTAAACCTCTTGATTATTGCAAAGATGAATACCTACTGTTACACAATCATACTAGCGTTTATAAAATGAATTTAAACTGTTTAGAAAACTTACGAAAAAAGTTCTTGCAGCGGGACTTCATCACGAAAGACCAGCAACTCATATTTTTTAACTGTGTCAATGTTGCCATCAATAATTTCTTAAACATCGGAGTCCATTGATTTGTTGGCATATATGAAGGTAGATTGTCGCAATATGAGCATTTTAACTTCCAGGATTTAAAATGGCGTACCCGAAACTCGTTTATTATTAATTTTTTTTGCTTTCAGTTGTTGTAAGAACAAGAATCTTGAAAACTCATTTAAGTCTAATTTAATTATTTAGCCAATAAAAATTAGTTTTTTAATAAGTTTTTTACTTGAACTGTTATGTGAGTCTTCCGACCAATGGCTATATTATTATATTATAATATAATAAACTTTTATTAAACGACGATCAAACGTTTAAAATAACGGCTTATATTAGTCAATATTGTAAACGTTTGACCGACGTTTAATATACGTATATATTAAAAGATTTAAAGCGTAAATTTCAATTCTATGAATGTTTACGTTTAATTCACGTCGATTAAATGTTTACAATATTGACGACTGTAAGTCGATATTCTAAACGTTAGACCGACGTTTAGTAAACGTATATACAAAAAAGTTTGATTTCCAAAAAGAAACTGCTTGTAGTGTTAAAGGAACTAAAAAAAGAAAGAAGATTTTTGAATCCAACCTAAGAAAAAAACTTGTGATTAAAGACAGTGCTCTAGGTTTTTTTGTTGGCGTTGCAGAGCTTCAAATCGATAGAGCTAATCAATTAATTTGTGGGAAAGAGAGAAATATCCCTGTAAGAATGAGTTCCGAGATGGAGATCTTAATTAAAGCTATATTTACGTTATTGTAACTTTATGAAGGCATTATATAGAAAATAAGCGATAAGAAATGTTGTTGTTTATCATTAA
This sequence comes from Hydra vulgaris, assembly GCF_022113875.1. Classification (NCBI taxonomy): domain Eukaryota; kingdom Metazoa; phylum Cnidaria; class Hydrozoa; order Anthoathecata; family Hydridae; genus Hydra; species Hydra vulgaris. Next base: position 14,528,867 of record NC_061166.1, read on the forward strand.
ATTGGCGACGAAGATAAAAGAAAAGAAATTTAAAATAAAAAAAATAAAAAATTAACTAAGATTTTAGTAAAAAGCGTATTTATCCATGGCTTTAAAAAACCCTAATTTACCAAACTTTTCACCGTTTTCATGTACTGAAGAAGCAAGTAAGTTATTTTCAAGCTGGAAACGATAAATTAAACGATTTGAGCTACTTTGCGATTCACTTGTCATTACAGACGATAAACAAAAACTTTCGTTACTTCTAACTTTAATTGGAGATAACACTTACAAAATGTATGAAAACATTTACCTCAAGATACGCTAATCACATACCAACAAGCTGTCGAAGCTTTTAACGAACATTTCAAGCCCCAAGTAAACCTGAGCTATGAAATCTTTATTTTTCGCAAGATGGCTCAACGTATAGACGAAACCACTCAGCAGTTTTTCGTTCGATTAAAAGAACAAGCTATCAAATGCGAGTTTGCTGATAAGAATAAAGAAATTAAACAACAAATTGAGCTTTGCACAAATATTTCAAAACTACGGAAATACAGTTTCCAAAATCCTAACAAAACTCTACAGGACTTGTTAACTACTACCAAAACATTTGAGCTGATGGACCATCAAATAGAAGAACTTGAGAAAGAAACGATAAAACAAAAAGAAGTAAATACAGTAAAGAAAACAAAATTTCCACAAATTAGTCAAGCGCAACATGAGACAGAAACTAAGTTGCTAAAAAGAACTTGCTACCGATGTGGAAACGAATTTCCACACACGAAATATGTTTAGCTTTGGGGAAATCTTGCCACTCCTGCGGGAAAATCGGACATTTTGAAACAGTGTGTAAAACTAGAAAACAAAACGAACAGAATACAAGAATACATCAAGAGAAATACAAAAGAAATGAACAAGGTTATACAAAACCATTAAATACAATTTACAAAGATATCAATGAATCCGAAAATCCTCAGTCAAAGTTAAACGAAGGAGAATTGTACTCTGTCAATGCTAAACAGATATCTAACGACGGACTTGAGAACTTCGAGGTAACGATTAACATAGAAAATATACCAATAACCATTCTAATAGACACCGGAGCTTCGATAAACATTCTAAACTTTAAAACATTTGAAAAGATAAACAACTTCCTTAAAAGACCACTTCGACTACAAAAATCTAAAACACAGATTATTACTTACGGGGATAACAATCCAAAGCTCAAAATAGAAGGACAGATCAATTTCGTGATAGAAAGTTAAACCAAATTTTGTCAGTCCACATTCCACGTGGTTAAAACACACCACAAAAATCTGTTATCTGGAAATGACGCTAAGTTACTCGGTTTAATACAACTAAATACTGACGTCAATAAGAAACTTTAAAACAAATGCCAAAGAGAACAAAATAACCATGATGACAGTAAACAACAAGTTTCCCATTTTTTGCAGAACTTAAGCAAATTAAACAATACTCATATAAACTCATACAAAAATTCTGTTTTTAGCGGTAAAATAGGAAAACTCTCCAACTACCAAGTAAAATTGGCATAAACTATTACATCCGAATTGTCCGCCAGAACTAAAAAAAATTCAAAAAGACTTACTTGCTTACCGTAATATACGCCAAGAACTTACAGTAAATCAGACTTCAGACCTTATTCTAAAAGCAAATCGAATTGTACTTCCACATTCTCTGGAAATTATGGTTATACAGCTTGCTCATAATAGTCACATGGGACTTGAGAAAATATAAAACGATGTGCAATTTGTCAAACCCTTGGTAAACAAAATGCACCAGCCGAACTATTAATCACACCAACACCAGAGGAAGTTTGGGACTTGTTAATATAGATTACCTCGGTCCTTTACCTAATGGATTTTATTTGGTAGTCCTTATAGGCCAAACATCAAAATTTCCGGTTGTCGATATTATACATAATACATCTGCTGACCTCCTTATTGATTTTCTACAGAAAACGATTGCAGTATATGGAATACCGAAAACGATTGTCAGCGATAATGGACCACCTTTTATTTCATTCAAAATAAAGATGTTTTTGAACAAACTGAATATTCAACATAAACGAATTACCCTGCTTTGGCCGCAAGCAAACTCACAAGTCAAATCCTTTATGAAATCACTGATTAAAACAATACGAGCTGCACACATTGAACGGAAAGACTGGAAAAAGCAATTATACAACTTCCTCATTTCTTACCGTACCACATCCCATTGCACAACCCGAATACCACCATCTACACTCATGTTTAATCGCGTTACAGGTTTTACAATACCTTCATTTCAAACAAGGGTTGATACAAATATCAATGATCAAGCCAAAAAGAGACAAGAAAATGCTAAGTTATAAAGAAAAAAATATCATGATTTAAAATACCACGCAAAAAATCCAAGTTTGAATATCGGGGATACAGTACTGATAAAACAAAAAAAGTATAACAAAATTACGGCACCATTCGAGTTCAAACCCTACACTTACTGCAAAGAATGGTACAATGATCACTGCAAAATCTCCCGTCGACAATTCTCAAAAAACTCGAAATGCTTCACACATGAAGAAAGTACCAACGGATATACAATTTAATCCGATACCAATTAAAGAAGAGAAAGATGTAGAATACCTCCAGAACGAATCAATTTTGCCAGAAAAGGAAATAACAGCTACTATGCCGACACAACTAAGAAGCTACCATCAAGAACCGATTCTGAAGACATATCCTAACAGAGAAAGACGTCCTATAGAATTATGGAGGAAGTATTAAAACATTATAAAACACAAACAGTAAAACATTTCATTTACAGAAGAAGGGAAGATGTTAGAATGTGCTCCGAGATGGAGATCTTAATTAAAACTATATTTACGTTATTGTAACTTTATGAAGGCATTATATAGAAAATAAGCGACAAGAAATGTTGTAGTTTATCATTAAATGTAACTTTGTGACAAACTGTATAAATTTTGAGAATTACAAGTACTTTGGTTTTCTTTGAGATTCGAAAGTTACAAGGTCATGTTTTTTAATATTAAGACCATTTAAAGACCTACCCAAAAATACTGACGAACTTTGCTTCTCCGTGACTGGTCATGGATTATCAAAAGTCAGGCCATTGAATCGATAAGTCAGGTCATTGGAATCTGCGAATCTTAGAAATTGTTAGAACATTAGCAACTCACGGTTAGCACGGATCCTTATAATGCCTACCTAGCTGTCCCAAGAACGCCACTTATACGGAAAGTTAGCGTACACATCAAGGTACCCTGTGATGCAAATTTTGAAATCATTTAATTTAATTGGAATGTTCAAATTAAGTCAAATTTTGACTTCATAGTGCGCCAAAAAAAACACTGCTAAAATTTGAACCATTCAATATAATTTGATAAAAATTAGTGCAAATGTAGCTAATAGTCACATCAAACTCTGCACAAAATTTCAGCCTGATTGGATGACTGGTGTAGGATTTATTGCAGTTTTAGTTGAAGTTTTGTCAGTTTTTTGCTACTTATACCTCAAAGCGTTACCGATTACTTTGAAATTCGGTCACTATTTTTAAAGTAACGGTTACATGAGGGTTCTTCTATGTAATACCAACAATTTTTGTTATAATTATTTTATCGGTACATGTACAGTTTTCATTTTATAGACCAAAATAGTGATTTTCTACATAAAGCGTGATTTAAATAGTCTTTGCTAATAGTGTCGACACATCAATTTATATATTCTTCTTAAAAATTGCACATCGTTTTATATATTCTTCTACTTTAGTGCCTAGACCAGGAAAGTAAACTTTTTCTCTAAGTAATGATTTGGTTTTCTTAAGTCCCCCTCCACTTCTAAAATTTTATTTTAGAAGTGGAGAGGGTCAACCCCTCGATTTCTAAAATAAAATCAATAATTTCAAAAATAATTACCTACATTTCTAAAACAAAAGGTTTTGCAAAAAAAAAAAGTAAAAAAGGACATGACCCCCTAACCTCCTTGGCATTGACGGCCATGTATGCTTCGCTTGAATGTACCAACATTTCCTAAGGTATAAACTGCTGCCAAAAAAAAAAGCTAAAAAAAGTGCAAAACCTGGTCAAAGGGCTACCAGTTAGTAAAACAAAAAAAAAAGTAGATCTCCTAAAATATTTTGTACTGACCTCCTTAAATACATTTACTTTTAAAATGAAGTGAAAACTATTGAAACCCTATTTTTTACATTATATTCCCATCAAATATCTAATTAGATTTTAAGAAATGTTTTTTTTGGTTTCTCCCACAAAAGGTTATTAATAAATAGCTCAATGTACTCTTTTAATTCAAAAACTCTATAATACTACTTTTAAAGATGGTGAAAATATTCATTATACGCCTTAAAATATGAATTTCAGCAGTCTAATTTCTAATAACTCAAATGATGTTCTTTAAAGATGCTTACTGTTTAGATCAATTACGCAGCGCAACAATCTTTCTTTGAACTCTGGATGATTATTATTTAGCTTATACCTCAACCAATGTTGATAAAAATCTTGAAGAGAAGTTTCGACTGTTTTTTCACTATAGGGCCCCAAGGGGGACCCTTTGTGACTGATGAAATCCTTGATGTGGTAGAAAGACGGCGTGAATTTTCGGTGTTATGCTTGCACCATTATCATTAGGTAACACTTTTTGAAATTTTCAATTTTTTCAGCGAAATCTGGCTGCAGGATGTATCCAAAGCAAGCCTTGACAACTAAATTAAAGCTTTTGAATGCTTCAATTATGCACACAATATTGGGAACCATGTTTGTCTCAGCAAGTTGCTGCAGCATATCCATATTTTTAAGAAGCTTCCTGTATTCATTTCCCTCAAACTGGCCTACGTGATACGGGCTCAGTTAAATGTGGAGGGCGGCTTGCCACTTAACAGCTTCTATCCAAGCAGTTTTAAGGATCTTGAAAAGATGGTTGACAACTCCTAAGAGGAGATGCAATTCCATCGGTGGAATGATTTCCAAAATCAGAACATTGACAGGCCCGCAGTTGATTGGCTTTCGAATGACATTGCCAAACAGCTTTGCATTAGCAACAACCTCGCCAGATTGCTAAAAAGACTCAAGGCTTGAATTAATTGAGCCCATTGTTCGCAAGTTTCCAGATTTGGCAAGACAATTGGATTTGACGTCACACTAGGTGCAAGGGTGCGTACTTGAATGAGTTTGAAGACCTTAGATTATGTTTGCAACTTTCATATCACAAGCCAAAATTAGTTTAACTCCATTTGCATTAATCAGTAACCAGATTTGTTCAATATTGTTCAATATTTGACCAGATTTGTTCAATATTGTGTTTCTGGCAAATCTTCTGAAACCACAACAATAATTTGTCTCTTGACTCCATTGTCTTTACCAGTCCTTTGAGTGAGAGGATGTTGTTGGTGCGTTGAGCTGATTTCATCTCTTAAGGCAGTATCAACAATGCTTAGACAAAACTTGAGAAACCATCAATTCCAAGCTTAACAAAATAGCCACCAGAAATTTTGCGGGACTGAATAACATGATTCACAACACTTGATAAATTATTGCAGTGAGCAACAACATGAACTGTACAAGAATCTATTTTTTCGTCTGTGATTTTTAACCCGCTGCAGGTGAAGAAATCGCTCAATTGTTGACCTATTCTTAGAAAATTCATGTAAAAATTTCGCTCTACCATCTTGCTGCTTGATGTTTTGTTTATAGTTCTAACAAGTTCTTTAATCCGTTGTTTGACAGGCCCGTATTTAATTGCACATTTACAAGGGCTACAGTGATCAATATCGGAACACTTGATGGTGTCTGCGCACTACTTTGACCTAAAACCAAAACATACATAAATATAGTTACAATAAACTTTGTTTAGTAAGTTTGTGTAAAACTTACAAATTATTCGTTTTTAAAGAAATTAGAAACTTGTCAAAAATATACTTCTTGAAATCTATCTAGTGTTATTTCTTAATAGTAAATATTTAACATATATATTTCAATATATATGTTAAAATTAATTAAGTATAAATATTTACCAGGGGTAACTGTAAGTGGAGGCCCGCCGGATGCTTTAGCCAGTAGAATAGTTCCTTCCGATAATAATTCTTTATTGGAAATAACTTAAGATGTGATTTGTTTGGATAATTTGGCATCTTTTGCTGTTAAAGATTGAATGTTTTCCCTTAACATTATTTGAGAGCATTGGTAGGGCAAACCTTTTCCTAAAGGGCTGAGCCATTTGTTGCACCGCACCTTTGATTTTTTCTCAATAGTGGTTTGCTCTATAAGAGGATGTTTTTCTTGCAGTTTTGAACGACCATTTCGGCATATTAGGCAACAATACATCATGCCTCTTGTTTCAGGTCTCACTTGTATTGACTTGAAATCAAACAAAGGAGGGAGTACAACTTCTTTCCCCTCTTGTTTCCTGCGCAAAGTTATTCTACACGATTTGCAGAATCCTTTTGGTACCCGAGTATCACTGATATTGATCTTGGTCTTGTACAGTTGGCATATTCGATCGGCTTGAAAAGTAGTAAGCTGTCTTAAACATTTTTTCAGACAGAGCAATCACACAAACTTTCGATTTTCATCATGATTCTTTGCTTGATTTGGCATCGTGGCAGTTCACTAAACTTGACTTCACTAAATCAAACTCTGCCTTTTACAAATTTGACCTAAATTTATATTTGATAACAATCCGCTTAACATAATAACACATATTATTAATTAAAAACTATTAAAATAAAGGAAATATTTACTTGATTTAATTGAGCTAATATTAAATTACTAGGAAATAATTCTTGAATAGTTCTTTCCTTACCAGAAAACAATTGTTTAAACTATTTACTTGAAAGAAAATAACATTATTGATAATTGTCACACTTATTAAACTAATGATAATTGTCACACGAGTTGTTTTATTTCAAAACAACCCTTCAACCTAATTAGTTATTCAGTTAGAGTCATTTTTCTCCGACTGGCCATCCAAACTTTGTATTGGTCAGATATCTTAGTTAACTTATCTAAATTTTTAAAATCAATTATCTTTGTCAATATAAAATATATTTAGTTTTTGGAGTTTTCAGATAAATATTTTCATTTTCTATGTAGGTTTCCCGAGAAATCCTTCTTAACCATTTTTTTAGAATTTTTTTACATTCTGGCAGTAGTTTATACCTTAGGAAATGTTGGTATATTCACGCTATGCATACATGGCTGTCAAGGGAGCCATGGCTTGCCCACTTTTTTTTTGCGAGGACCATATGCTTTAGAAATATAGGCAATTATTTTAGAAATTATGGATTTTATTTTAGAAATTGAAGGGTTGACCCCCTCCACTTTGAAGGCCGTGTCAACGCCATTGATATACTCCAATTCAAATCACGCTTTAAGCAGCAAATCACTATTTTGGTCTATAAAATGAAAACTGTACATGTACCGATAAAATAATTATAACAAAAGTTGTTGGTATTACATAGAAGAACACTCATGTAACCGTTACTTTAAAAATAGTGACCGAATTTCAAAGTAATCGGTAACGCTTTGAGGTATAAGTAGCAAAAAACTGACAAAACTTCAACTAAAACTGCAATAAATCCTACACCAGTCATCCAATCAAGCTGAAATTTTGTGCAGAGTTTGATGTGACTATTAGCTACATTTGCACTAATTTTTATCAAATTATATTGAGTGGTTCAAATTTTAGCAGTGTTTTTTTTGGCGCACTATGAAGTCAAAATTTGACTTAATTTGAACATTCCAATTAAATTAAATGATTTCAAAATTTGCATCACAGGGTACCTTGATGTGTACGCTAACTTTCCGTATAAGAGGCGTTTTTGGGACAGCTAGGTAGGCATTATAAGAATCCGTGCTAACCGTGAAGTAACTAATTTAGCTTTAACACACAAAACAAACTTATTAAAATATGTGGTCTTTTCGTCTCAAGGAAAAGTCTTAGTGTCATAACAATTGGGAAACAAAAAAGTTTGACCGCAAAATCACTTTTTTTAGATACTTTCAAACTGCAGGAAAAAATTTTGACAACAGTTGACATTGCCGCAACGTTGTTAAGCCGCTGATGCTGACTGATCAATTCTACAACCGGCGCACACTGGGCCGGATATTAGACATATGGTGGACAAAATTATTTTGATCTTTTTTTTTTTACTAAAACCGTTTATATGTCTAAAGAATCACTTTGTATTAAGATACATTTATTATTATTATAAATTTTATTTAAATAGTTGCTTATACTAAAAATAAATTTAGAAAAATTCAAAAACGCGTATTTAAAGTTTTTTTAATTTCAGATCCTATAACTTCTTAAAATTGTGGATTACAAACTCTTCTGGTGGAACAAACTTAAAAAAATATCGATGAAACGAACTTTAAAAATAAAAATGCGTATGTACGTACTTTAGAAAAAATGAAAATTTATCACTAGATTTGAAACTCTATTATCGATATTATTATATAATAAATTTGAAATATATAAATAAATATATAGAAATAATCAGAAAATATAAATAAATATATAAAATTGAATATATATATATATATAATTAGTTGTCAGGGTATGGACGAAACATCAAGTCACTAAAAATACTATTAGCGTTTTAATAATTCCAATCAAAATAACCTTCAAGATTCGGATCTATTAGTCACAGTAACATCACCTCTTCGAATACATGTACAATCAGATTTAAACAATCTTTTATGGAATAACATAATGTCTCAAGGTATTAGATTCTGTAGACCAATTATATTGCAGTATGTAAATGAGAATAAAGAAGTGGTATTAAAAATTAAGAAAGAAATTGAAAAAGAAACTCTTAATTTATATCCTGATAAAGTTTACCTTTCAGAACATAAGTATGTTTTTAACAACTATAGTTTTATCCTTTTAATTGATGGAAAAATTTTAGTTACATCACGGAGACTTCTTCGATACAATGTTGTCCGATTTGTCACTCCACACCTAACATGATGAGCAATCTAAAAAAAGTTTGTTACAAATAGGCAGGCATTGTGCTATGGCATTTGACCACTACATGCTTGTATTAGGTTTTTTGAATTTATTCATATTTCATATAGACTTGAAAAAACTTTGAAAGTAGAAAAGGTTTTCAAAAAATCAATATTTTTTGAGAGAAAAAATTATACATGATAGGATGTTTGAAGAATTTGGTTTGAGAGTTGATGAACCAAAAGCTGGTGGATCAGACGTGTAATACCGGAAATTTATGCACAAATTTATGCACAAATTTATGCACAAATTTATGCTTTTTCTGATCCTCTATTACTCAGCAAAATTTTAGAAATGAATGAAGAAATTATCAGATTACATAACATTCTTATTGCAAAGACCCAAATGATCTGGAAAAAATTGATAAATACTGCAATGATACATATAAGAAGTTATTAAAGATATATGATTGGTTCAAGTTCCCAGCTTATATTCAAAAAGTATAAGCTCATGATAGGGAATTTATTATTAATTTACCAGTTCTACTTGATTTAATGGGAGAGAAAGCAGTTGAATCTCGACAGAGATTTTATAAATTTAATCGTGAACATTATTGCAAGAAAAAAAAGTAGAGAAATAAACTTACTTGACATTTTCATTCTAGGTATACATACTTCTGATCTCCTAATTAGTTCAATCTCATTAACTAAAAGATTGAAAAGTAAGAAAATATTGTGCCTACCGGAAAAAGTTAAAAGTTTGTTAGCAGTTTATAGCGATGATAAATTTAAATATTAACTTAATATATTTTGAATCAAGTATGAACATTTTGCACATTGAAAAATTATCCATTATTTAAACAATGTCCAAAAGTATTAAATATAAAAAAATGCAACTGGTGCCCCAGTGTTTAAGTGGAATCCCTGTCCCCCCTGCTGTGCCTAATAGTTGGTTAAACATTAAAATTAAAAATATTATATTAAGTCTCTATTTTACTCATTTAAGGCTTAATATCCACATAAATACAACGATTACATTTTTGGCCACCTATTTTAATGGAATGTTCCCACTGTGCACTGGGTTCAAGGGGAACTCGAAAGTATTTCGAGTTATCCTGGGTTCAAGATATCAGGATTTTACTGATTTCAATGATGTTTTTGATAAAAAAGAAACTATTTGGAAATGTAATGCTATTAATATAAATTGGATTCAATTTCATGTGCACGATACATTTATTTTATCTTTATTAAAAACTGAAGAAATTCCTTTGTTTTTTAAAAATATTCAATTTCGATAACTGTTAATTTGTGACAAATATAATGCACATATGCATGAAGAGTTAAAGATATGTTTACCAAATCTTTGTCAATATGTTTACCAAATAAATTTTGTGACTATCAACTGCTTAATACATACTTCAAGATAGCTACACCTATATTTAGAAACTTGTGTTTTAAATAACTTTTTCTGTAAATATTTTGTTATTTAACAAAAGCACAGTAAAAGGGAAACTGTAATAATCTTAAGAGAGTCAAATCCAAATAATATTTTTTAAATGTCTATTATTATTTGTTTAATAAAACAATTATTTAAAATAGTATAAATAGCAAATTATTTTTTTTTTATAAACAGGGTTGTTTTGATTTAAAAATATTGGTTTAAATCATGATTTTAATCAGACAAATAAAAATCATGACTTAAATTGACTTTTTTGGTTTTAATTATTTTTTATGATTATTTATTGAATAATCAACTTAAAATTACACTAGCTAAATATAACTACTGTATAAATTAGTATTAGTTATAATAGTCAGATAATGCATTATAAAATTTATAGTAGTCATATAAATCATTAAGTTTTTTAATTTATTGTAAGATTTTTATCCGTATAAGTAAATTTTTTTTCTTCATGTTTTAACTTTTTGACTAATTACATTAATTTCTGCTTTTGTTACTATTTATATAATAAATATAAATATATTCCGTTTATATAAGAGTATTTTCAAATTTTTTTAAATTACAGTATTCATTTAGTTGTTATTTTTTATTTGAAAATAAAAGTAATATAACTAGAAATAAAAATGTCTGGTGCCAGTAGAAAAAGAGATGCAGTTTTGAAAATGGTTTGAAGCACCTGCAAAGTTTGGGGGAAAGGGTAATAAAGCTAAATGTAAAATTTGTGGTGTTTAAATGCAAGGTTTGGTTGCTCGAATGAGAAACCATAAAAGTGCTGGTAAATTTAATTTTCTGAAAGAGGTTTAAGATGATAAAGACATTATTATTTGTCAAGACAAATATCAACCAGGCAACTGAAGAATCACATCTAGTCAATCTTCTTTTAAGAAAACTGAATCTAGTCAATCTGTTGTAGATAAACAAGTTTTTTGTGTTCAAATAAAAAGGCAGTGGCAAGACAAAGACAACTAAATTGGATTCATACCTTATTAAAACTACAAAATCTGAAAAAGAAGCAGTTGATGAGCAGATAGCAAGTATGATTTATACTACTAACCATCTTTTCAGTTAGAATAGTTGACCATCCAGAGTTGATCAAGATGATCCATTTTTTACGCCCAGGATATCTTTTACGCCCAGAACCCTCCTAATAGAATTTATATTGGTGGAAAACTACTAGATACTGTTCACAAGAACAGTTTAATTAGCTGTTTAGGTTTGCTACATGATTAGTCTGTAACCATGAGTATTGGTGGGTGTAGCAATGTTCATAATAAATCAATCGTTTGTGCAACAGTAACAACAACGAATTTAGATATCTTCCTTGCAGATACCATTGATACCACCGGCCATTCACATACTTATGACTATTTGGTTGACACTGCTGTTAATTCTATCAACAAATGTAAAAAGCAATTTGGTTGTAAAGTTCGCAGTGTAGTAACTGATAATGCAGCAAATGTGTCGAAAATGAGACAACAATTGAAAACTCGAGATGATGTTAATGTTATTACATACGGATGTTCATTCTTTATCTATTGGCCCAAGATTTGGCAATTTCAAACATCAAGGAGCAGTTCAAATTGTTAAATTTTTTAGAAACAATGATTTTGCTGCTGCTACATCTAAAACAAAAGAGGGGCTACAACTTATAATGCCCCATGATGTCATATAGAAGACATTGGCTGATTTTCTTAATCCTATTTAAAATACTGACCAATTCTGTTAACAATTTGTGAATAAATTAAAACAATAATTGATAAGAATATTACAAATATTGTAAATAGCCTTGGTGTAAAGCGAAGTGCAGAAGAACTGTTACAAATGCTAAAACCAATTGCTGTTACATTAGACCTGATGCTGCAGGAGAGTTGTACTATTGGTGTCCGTGTAGTGATATGGAAAAGTCTTCAGAGGGAATAAAGTCCTAAGCTTAGCCAAGATACTAAAAAGAGTTTATCCAAATACAACAAGAAATGACCCCAGCTCATTTCTTGACTAATATTGTTAATCCTAAATACAGGATTAAAATATTAACTGATAAAGAAATAGAGATTGGAATAGAATTTGCAGGTTCAAAGAATCTAGATTTTCTTCCACTTTTGGTTAGCTTTAAAGCAGAAGCAGCACCATTTCAAAAGTTTATGTTCCATAATGACATTGTTCAAACTATTAAGATAGGTGGAAATTTCACAATGGTTGTGTGAATCATTAATTACTAAAAGTTGTTGATCAGTTACTGGTGTTGCTTCATCTGCAGGAGTTCAAAGAATATTTTCATCATTTAGTCTGTGCATTCAAATATTAGAAATAGACTCGGAATTGAGAAAGAAGGCAAATTAGTTATCCTATTCAAACCATTTAATTAAAAGCATTAGAATCAATGAGTTTAATTGATTAAATCTTTGAAAATTTGTAAATAATCAACATTAAAAAAGATTTTTTAATGTTTTAAATTAATTTAGTTATGGTTTCATAATGTTTTTAAAAACTATCTATGTGATTAAAAGTCTATTTTTCAAAAATGTAATATAAATAAAATTAAAAAAATCCATTTTAAATTTAAAAAAATGATTTTTTTGATTTTTTTTTTTTAAATCGTGATTTTTATCAACCTTGGTTAGAAAATGTTAATAATATATAAACAACTATTGAAGGAGCGCATTTTTTAGTTTGCTGCATGCCCATGCTGTTGTCAGTTTCTATTTAATATTTCCAAAATATTTGTTACATATATACTTCATATATGAAGTCTACAAGTCTACAAAAAGTTAAACTCTAATTATATTCTTAATTATATTATTTTACATATTTAAATATTAAAGAAATGAAATGACACTGAAATTTGGTAAAGATCTATATAAACTGTATCAAACGATATGCTTTATATGCAAATGGATGCAATAGGCTGTAAGTCGAAATTTATAGAAAATTTAAAAATTTGGTTTGTATTAAATGAGTCAATTATTGCTTCAATCTTAACAAAACAATGTAAAATTGTATATCATTTAAAATAGTGATATAGTTGATATAGTGATATAGTGATATATAAATGATATGGAGATTTGAAACATGAACATGTGACCATATAAATATATATATATACAGTGGCGGCGCCAGCTCTTTGAGATAACATTTTTGGATCTTTGAGCTAACTTCCAGACATGGAGCAAACTCCAAACATTTATAAGTTTATACTGATGTAAAATAAGGATGCTTTTCAAAAAATTACGATGAATGGAGCTTGGGAACAAAAAAAACCCAAAAAATTTGGCCGACACTGCCCTAAACGTGAGAGCAACAGGTTGATGAAATATTTTGTACTATTTTCAACTAGACTTATATTTATCGATAAATTTTAAGTTTCATAGTACCATATAAAATGACCATATAAAATTTGAACCCCTCAAATTGAGGAGGGTTTAAACTTTATATGGTCATAATTTTTGAACGCGGAGAACGCGGAGAAAATACTACAAAACTTAAAATTTATCGATAAATATAAGTCTAGTTGAAAATAGTACAAAAACTATTTCATCAGCTTGTTCCTCTCACGTTTGGGGGTCGGTTAAATTTTTGGGGTTTGATGTTCCCAAACTTCATATCTAGAAATTAGCTATCTCAAAGGCCAAAAAAACAAATTAAACAAGTAACAGTAACCAACTTTCTAGATGTTTGTATAGACGAAAATCTTACATGGAAAAATCACATTAAAAATTTATCAAGTAAAATTTCAAAAAGTATAGGAATATTGTACAAAGTAAGAAATGTTTTAAATAAACATACTTTAGTACAATTATATCACTCATTCATTGTCACATAAACTATGCAAACATTGCTTGGGGTAGTACAAATAAATATAAACTTAAACCTCTTTATTGTCAGCAGAAGCATGTAGCACGTCTTATATATTTTAAAGAACGTTGTACTTATACCAAGCCTTTATTATTTGAAATGAAAGTTTTTAATATATATGAGCTTAATATTTTTAATATTCTTTGTTTTATGTTTAAATGTAAAACCAATTCATCCCGATCTCTTTCCATAATTTGTATTCATCAAAAGATAAAAATAAATACATTTTACGCAATGATAATTTTATTAAGCAACCCATTTTTCAAACAAATCTTTTTAAATTTTCTATTGATTATCGCAGACCATTCTTATGGAATAAAATAGTTTAAAAAAATTTTACTGAGGATTTTATTCATCTAAGTAACTATTTTTCTTTTAAACGAAAGCTTAAAGAACTCATTTTTAGAATCGAAGAATTAACAATATACTTTTGATATTTTTTTAGTTATCTTCCTTTTTACTCTCTATTTAAGCATGAATTTATAAAAATTATATATGTAATATTTAAGCATGAATTTATAAAAATTATATATGTAATATTGCATCTTGTATTTGCAACGGAATATTTTAAGTTTCTTACTTCGTTATTTATTTTTTTATTTTGTAAATATCTTATAAAATTTTACACGAACATTTCTTAGCGATACTCGACGACAAGACCGTATGGTCTTCTACGAGTCCCCGCGTTCTTTTATTATTTAATAACGATCATTAGATATATATATATATATATATATATATATATATATATATATATATATATATATATATATACATATATATATATATATATATGTATACATATATATATATATATATATATATATACATATATATATATATATATATATATATATATATATATATATATATATATATATATATATATATATATATATATATATATATATATATATATATATATATATATATATATATATATATTCATTCCATTTTTGAATTTTAGATAATTCTTCAAACGAATGCGACTTCAGAAATCTCACGTTTATTCGTACATCAAATTCAAACAAAAACATTTATTTATTGGGCAATGGATTTAACACTAGAAAACTTTTTTTATAATTGATGACATATTTTTATAAACATAGACATATGGGATTGTAAAATAAAATTTTTTTAATTGTTTGAAAATATTATAGTTATATTAATTGTTTAAAAATAGTTTCTTTTTCTTTATTGCCATATATTGCAATATATATTGAATTTTTAAGAAAATCGTTGTTTACATTTTAATTTTGACGTAAAGCAACTTGCTAATATTTAATATAATAACTTGCTTAAATAAGAATAATTAAATATTAAAATCTATTAAATAATTATATATTATGTAAATATTGAATAAAAAAAAATGTTCAAGAATTCAAAAAAGTACCCGTGCAAGTTAACAATAATGTAAAAACAGTGAACGGTTCGATGAAGAACTATAACGGGTTCTTTAAAGAACGCTCTTAAAGGGTTTTTTGAAGAAACTCTATGTGCTCCACCAACGTCCACGTGAAAAACCCTTAAATTTTCTTTGAAGAACAATTCGGCTTAGGAGTGTAAACAAACAATATTATTTGTTTATCAATTAAATAGTACAAATAGTAAAAGCAGTATTGATAAAATAGAATAAAATTAAATAACAATTTTTCTTTGAAAAGTTATAGTTTGTCTCTATATAATTAGAGGTCGTCCATTAAGTACGTACGCTTTTTTTTGTCCACCCCTCCCTCCCCCCCCCCCCCCCCTATTTGTTAAAAGAATTCTTTAAACGAATATTACTATTCTTTAAACGAATAGTACTATTCTTTAAACGAATATTACTATCCTTTAAAGGAATATTACGTTTTGTTAAAAGTCGTAACAGAGGTTTAACAAGTATTTGCTATTCGACTTCGTTTAACTTTGATAGACGAATTTAAACGATCTTCGCCTGTGTTTAATAACAATTGCTAAACATAAAAATTGTTGTTTTGAAGGCAAAACGCTATTTAAAACAAAATTATATTGTTAACCTTTTTTCTTCTAAAAGATATGCTTATTCTGTAGATAATTATGTGAAAAGTACTGATTAATTTCTATTTTTAGTATTTTATATATAATAAAATTGCAAACTATTTTGCAATTCAACGCTTTATCACTTATAGGTTTAAGTGATGAATTAAAAGTGATAAAGTAAACCATTTTGTAAATGGTTACAATTAATGATTTCTTTGACAAATTGATGTAATTATAGATAAGTCTGATAGACCAATGAGAATTTATTTATTCACCAACTTATTCTTTGTTTAAGCTTTAGGTAATCTTTTGACTTTATAAACTTTTTGAATTGCCTTATACCAACATTTAACGGGTAAATTCGTTGGAGCTTGATGAAAAGACGAGGGTATAATTTTAATTAAAAAAATATATATACATACATACACGCATGCACGCACACACACACACACACACACACACACACACAGATATATATATATATATATATATATATATATATATATATATATATATATATATATATATATATATATATATATATATATATATATATAAGAATGTTTATACAATAAGTATTTGAAATATATATACATATATATATATATATATATATATATATATATATATATATATATATATATATATATATATATATATATATATATATATATATATATATACATTTTTCATTTACTAAACTAAAAGTTTGGAAAACAAATACATGTAAAAATTAATTATTGATGTATTTTTTTTAATCATTTGAATTAATGATTGATTAATTATGTACATAATTAATGGATTAGAATATCAAAATAAATTCTTTTATATCTATATTTTGTTTTATCAAGTGTTTCAAGCCTTTTTTTTTTTTTTTTATAAAATTAAGCTTTTAGGGGAAAACGAGGTAAAAAAAAACTTTATATATTCATTTATTGTTTTTTATTGAATCAAAATGCTACAGTTGATGCGATTTGTTTATCTTTAACTACCACATTGAAAATTCATTAGCAAATATTCGGCCATGCAATATTAAGCATTTTAAGCATGTTGTTAACAATATTAATTTACAATAATTCATTGGTATTAAGAGTTTTAATTCTTTTAAATAATCTTGCCACATGGAGCCTGGGATTTTTCACTCAATACACGTAAGTAATTTATTGCATTTATTTATTTAAATTTAATTGCATCTCTTGTCAACACCACATACACTCAAAATTTGTATGTATGATTTATTTTCAATATTCTATGTAACTTAATTTTAGTGTGAAATTAAACATTTTGCATGGAAACTACATTCCTTGTGGCGGTTTTATCACACTATGGAGTTAATTTATTACTCGCGGTGAGGCGGATTTACTAGCATTATTTTAAATTATTCATTTTTATAAGAAAACTCTTCTTACCAATATTTATTGCAGGATTCTTATTGCATTTCATAATTTTCATTAACAAACATAATAATAAATAAGTAACTGATTGGTTAAAAGTTGTCTTGTTAACATTTTTGACATTTTTTGTAATATTCTGCGCATACACACACAAAATTTGCGGCAACATATCAATATAATTATTTGTTGTAGAATTCATGTTTATCACCATAGTAGCCACTTACATTTCCATTAGAAACTTAATTTATTTAAAATTGCGTAAATTTCAAACAGTGTGATTCATTTTAATTTGAGTTTTTCATATAAATTTTTAAATTTTTTTATTTTGCTTGTTTTTGTTAACTTTAATTTTTTTTTTCAATTTTTCAATTTTATTTTTATACCACTGTTATTCATTATTACACCATTATTATTGCACTGGAAGGTTCAAACGTTTCGTTTATATATATTTTTTATAAATTAATTTTTATCTGAAACGTTTGAACCTTCCAGTGCAATAATAATGGTGTAATAATGAATAACAGTGGTAAAAAATTAATTTATAAAAAATATATATATATATATTTTTTATAAATTAATTTTTATCTGAAACGTTTGAACCTTCCAGTGCAATAATAATGGTGTAATAATGAATAACAGTAGTATAAAATATATATATATATATATATATATATATATATATATATATATATATATATATATATATATATTTATATATATATATATATATATATATATATACATATATATATATATATATATATATATATATATATATATATATATATATATATATATATATATATATATATATATATATATATATATATATATATATATATATATATATATATATATATATAACTGCAACATAAAGTTGCAAACTGTTTTATGTTGCAATACTGAGTTTAAGTTTTGAGAATTTTGCCAATTATCTTTTGAATGTTAGATTTCGCGTCTGCAGTTTAAGCTCAGGAAAACACAATTGTTAGAAACCATTAATTAGATTGATAAAGGAGACATCCGAAATTGTAAATATTCAACCAAAATTATCGACGACATATTAATTTTGGTTATGTCTTCGACATTGTTCACTATTTTCTATTTTCTTTTTTTTTTTCCAGCTTATAAATAGTGTATTATGTTTTTCAGTTGACTTTTTTTTCATATTAGTTTTAGTTTTTTTAGTTGACTTTTTTTTAGTTTAAAAAAAAGAATATTTCATCTAAAGAATATTAAAAAAATGAAAACGGAATATGTTTGTTATTTATAAAGAGAAATTAGTCGGAAACAATCTTTAAGGTATGCATAAATAGTTCCGGGTATGCATAAGCTTTTTTTTGTCTGGTAGTTAAGAAATGTCGTGTAAAACATTATACTATTTTGTATAATATAAATAAATGCTTTGATTTTTGTTTGTTGTTTTTTTAGCAGTTTTGAGTTTTATTGTTCATTTTTTTAATTTTTCTACTTGTTTTAAAATTGTTGATTTAAATTGAACATGTTGTCTAGGTAACTCACCGTGTGACCACACGTTGTGATTTCCATAATGGGTGGGCTTCTTGAATTGCTTATTTCACCTCTTTTGTATTATATTAGTTATCCTTCTGCTAAAAACTCTTGCAGTTGTTAGGTGGAAAAAACTCAATTGGATCTCGTATTTATAATTGCAAATCTCAGATAAATTAATTTATGGATAGATTTATAAGGAGAATTAGCAGATATATTTAGGATACGATTTTATTTTAAATGAAATTATGAACCCCCGTAGAGTTTTAAATATGATGCTATATTTAAAACTGTTACCTCAATTGCATTCAAAGTTTCAAAAGTTTTAGACAAAAATCTAACAAAAATAAATCAAAAAAGTTTTGTTAGCTCATATATATGTTTTATATTTATATACTTTTTTGTTTTTTTAAGTTTTTTTAAGTTTTAATTTGCTAAATGACTAATCACAAACTATTTTTTGATTTTTTAATTAATAACTTTTAACTCTCGAGTATTAGAGTAAATCAAGTTGCAAAAAAAAATTGTTTAACAAAATCTTTTATAAGATTTAAAAATCTAAAATTAAAAAAACCTTTTTTTTCTTGCTTGTTTTGTTTTTGTTATATATATTTGTTATTATTTTTTTTATTATACAATTCATTTATGCGTATATATCAATCTTCCACGTTGAATGGATGAAATAAAAGTATAAATCCATGTATTAAAAATAGAATGCATTGATTTTGTAAATTGATATCTACATTAATAATGTAATGTACATTTAAATGTAAGGTAATGTACATTACCTTACGTGTCCAAGGTAATGTACAAGGTCAAATTAACAATATGAGCTGTATGAGCTACATTCCAGAGGCGCTTATAGCTCCGGTTAATGTTTGTTTTCATTGCTCAAAACAGTAAAAATCTTAGATCTTACATTAGGCGAGTCTTAGATCTACATTAGGCGAGGCAAAATTAAGAAATTTAAGCATTCTTTCTATAGAATAGTTCAATAAAATATGAATTTGCCTAAAGTAAAGCGATGAAGAAGTTCATTATTTAATACATCAGTTCAAATTATGATAACAGCTATTACATTTGGTAAAGTTATATGTGGATGTTTTTTTTGCTAAAAATATTTTTGGATGTTTTATTATTATAAATTGTTTCTATTTTATTTTATTTTAATTGCTTTCATTATGTGTTATATTGTAGATAAAATAATGAGTTTATTGACGTAAGATAAAATAAATAGAAATTAATATATTGCTCTTTCTTTTATATTCCTCCTCATAAAAAATTATTATGGATTGCCACAATTCTTTTTATCTTTAAACTCCGTGTATTTAAACTAAAAAAAATTATTATGGATTGCCACAATTCTTTTTATCTTTAAGCTCCGTGTATTTAAACTAAAAAAAATTATTATGGATTGCCACAATTCTTTTTATCTTTAAGCTCCGTGTATTTAAACTAAAAAAAATTATTATGGATTGCCACAATTCTTTTTATCTTTAAACTCCGTGTATTTAAACTAAAAAAAATTATTATGGATTGCCACAATTCTTTTTATCTTTAAGCTCCGTGTATTTAAACTAAAAAAAATTATTATGGATTGCCACAATTCTTTTTATCTTTAAGCTCCGTGTATTTAAACTAAAAAAAATTATTATGGATTGCCACAATTCTTTTTATCTTTAAACTCCGTGTATTTAAACTAAAAAAAATTATTATGGATTGCCACAATTCTTTTTATCTTTAAGCTCCGTGTATTTAAACTAAAAAAAATTATTATGGATTGCCACAATTCTTTTTATCTTTAAACTCCGTGTATTTAAACTAAAAAAAATTATTATGGATTGCCACAATTCTTTTTATCTTTAAGCTCCGTGTATTTAAACTAAAAAAAATTATTATGGATTGCCACAATTCTTTTTATCTTTAAGCTCCGTGTATTTAAACTAAAAAAAATTATTATGGATTGCCACAATTCTTTTTATCATTAAGCTCCGTATATTTAAACTAAAAATGAAATGTAGGTTAACGGAAACTTCATTTAATAAAATAATTTTATTTACAAATGAAATATTAAAAAATCATATTAAAGAATTTTAATGCCCCTAGGCAGGCCCTACGGGAATAATTGATTTATAGCTTAGGGTGCCAAAATTGATAAGAATGGCCCTGGTAATGTACATCGACAATTTATACAGTTTTTTGTTCTTAATGAAGTATGTGTTTTGTTTGTTTCAAAGTATATGATTACTTTCTCTGCAAGTCTTAGCTAGAACTTATCTAAAGCGTATTGCAATGCATTAATTCAACACATAAACTTTTATTGCTTTGTAATAAAAGTTTTATTACAAAAAAGTGTTTGTTTGCTTATGAAAAAAAACGAGGAAAATGGGGAACTTGAAAATTTGTTTTTGAGTACTTTTATGAATATTAAATTTTTTCGGTGCAGCTCTTTTCCAGGTTTTTTCTCTAAGTCGACATTTTTCACAATTTCTCAGATCAACTTAATTTTCATAATTTTTTTAGAATGTTTTTTATCTAACTTTTTAAGTAATATTTAGGATAAAATATTCCATTTAGAAAATAACTATTTTTTTATGTTCAGTTTTAAGATTTCCCTCGTGTCTTTTAAAGTAAGACTTTGATTTTTGACTCTAAAATTTATCAGAACCAAAAAAGCATTAAATTAAAATTATTTTTACACAATTTTTCAAGTGTTTAATTAAGGTGTAAGATCTTTATCAAAAATTGATGTAATTTGAATCACCCTAAAACCTATTGTACATCCTTAAATATATTGTATATAAAACATGTCACAAAAGTATATAAAATATATCACGCTAGTAATATATTGACACCCTAATAACACCCTAGTGATAGATGGACTACTTAAAGGAAAACGTTTTTATAGAGAAATAAACAT
Organism: Hydra vulgaris; assembly: GCF_022113875.1. Taxonomy (NCBI): domain Eukaryota; kingdom Metazoa; phylum Cnidaria; class Hydrozoa; order Anthoathecata; family Hydridae; genus Hydra; species Hydra vulgaris. Next base: position 14,550,964 of record NC_061166.1, read on the forward strand.
TGTGTAAAGAACTCTTTTGAAAATTGTGAAAAATTTTGAAAATTTTTCAAAGATGATTTTTACTGAACAAGCTTTATTTTATTTTCTTGTTAATTTTTACGTAATTTATTATTTCATCATATCGCATAACAAATTTTTTAGATTTTCAAATAATTTTTTAGATTTTCAAATAATTTAATAAAAAATAATAGTTTCTATATTTGCTATCTTTCTTGTACAAGTTTAATCGCTTTTCGTGTTTTTATCTTTTCATACAGTGCAACTAAAACGCACAAGCAGACAACTCACCTAGAAAACCCTAGAAAACCCTATACTTAAAAAATTTAGAATTGTTTAAAAATATAATTTAAGAAAACTTTTAAATCCATTTCATTGCAATTGGAAACCGCATTATCAAATGTTAAATCGACTTACTATTGAAAACAATAGTTTTGAAAAATTAAAATTTGTTCGATTGATCATCTTCGTATATACAGGCATTACAAGCTGAATTTTCTAAACTACATTAACTCAATTCCTTTTTTTGCGCTTAGTAAAAGCCTTTTGATGTATATATATATATATATATATATATATATATATATATATATATATATATATATATATATATATATATATATATATATATATATATATATATATATATATATATATATATATATATATATATATATATATATATATATATATATATATATATATATATATATTTATATATATATATATATATATATATATATATATATATATATATATATATATATATATATATATATATATATGAGTGTGTGTACGTGTGAGTGTGTGTTCGTGTGTGTGTTTGTGTGTGTGTGTGTGTGTGTGTGTGTGTGTGTGTGTGTGTGGAGGCAACTACGTCAGAGTGGCGGTCGTAACATTTGACACTATTAAAGCTATTAAAAATGAACCAAAAATGGAAATGACTTGAAACTTTTAAAAAATGTGAAATACTATCATGACAAAAAATAAAAAAGGTCGTAACAAAAAATCCAATGCATAAAAACAAATAAAACAACGCAATCAATGATGTAAGAAAAAAGTATAAATGATTATTAAAAACCATACATATTATGTTAAAAAATTACACTATAATATATATTTAACATAATCAAAGTTCTTAATTATGGATATGCCAACCAATACAACTTTACAACCATGCATTGGTATGATAAAATATTTTTTTAAATAACTTTTTTGCTTTAAAGTATTTTTACATAGTTAAAAAAAAAAGAATTATGGATTTTAGTATGTATTTTCAAAACTACTTTTCTTTATATATATTTTTTTTATACGGGAAAATCCCGAATATTACCTAATCATGTCATATGTTACCTAACTATTAAATATGTTAACCCACACCCTATTAATAAGGTCACATATTAATTGACCTTCGGGTGAATTTTTAATATTTAATACTTTCTACTGAATTTTTTTTTTTTTGCAAAATATAAATTTTCCACTTATGGTGGCATATAAAAAATTCAATTGTATAATTTTTTAATTCATATATTTACAATTACAATTAAATCATATAAACATTACTTAGAACTTTGAAGGATTTTGGATTTGCTAAAGCAATCTATCTTTGAGCGTCGTTTATTTGCTTAAGTGACGTCAACATGTTGATTGATTAATATCTTTAAACAAATTTGGTGTAAGAAATACTTAAATCTGGTTAAATTTAGTGTAAGAAATACTTAAATCATAAGTCTGGTTAAGTCTGAGTCTAGAAATATGACTTATGTTTTTAAATTTCTATTAAACCAAATAAATAGAAATATTAAATAAACATAACATCACAAATATAAACGAATATATGTAACACATACTCTGCAAAATTTTCCTTAAATATTCAAATGGAATATTAAAAATTTTTTGCTGTTTTTTTTTAATCTTTTATTTTCATGGTATTTTTGTTATTAAAAACAATTTTCAACCATCAACTGTTCTTTTGATTTACTTTTTTTTGTCGGCATTAATTGTTAAAGAGAAAATTATTGCCAAAGTTGTTTTAATAAAATTAAAATTAGTATTGTTGATGGTTTTGAGCTGGGCACCAAACCTCTACCACGTCTCTAAGTTATAATTAGAGGGTTGAAAGCCCACTTAAAACTAGTTATTTAATCAGTTTAGTTTTTAATATTTTTCTTCTTTTATTTTTATATAAAATTCATCAAACAAAATGGCCTGTTTAAAAAAGCTGAGCTCTTAATTGGTGGCATGGTGGTACCAACCCAGAGGTCTATTTCAGGATGGCACCTAGAGAACAAAAGAAATAAGAAAAATAATATACATTATATCAATGTTTTATATAAAATTAAATAAATAAAGGTAAATACTTTTGTTACTGAAAGAAGTATATTAAATGGCGTCTTATCCAACTAAGCTATCATCTTTTGGATTAACTAATAAACAATCAAAATTATTCAAACAGTATAAACAAAAAAATCTACAAAATTCTTATAAAAACTTTATGTTTTTTAAAAAGCGGCAAATTAATTCTTTTAAATAAACAAAAAATAAGCTTTTGAACTCCTTGTGAGTTCTAAATAACAAAACATTCACTATAGAAAAACATGGAATAATTATAAACCAATTTAAGCAAACAAACTTCCTGCAATTTAGATAAATATTTTTAAAAGGGACAATGTTATTAACGGAATTTTGTGACGCACGACGCGCAACACGCGACTTTGTCATACCCTAGTGATAAAAAGTCACAACAACAAAAAAAAATACATCATTAACAGATTACATTTTTAAAATGACCATACCTTGTATAACCAAAACTTTAAAACATTCTCTCTTCACATTCTTCACATTCTGTGAAAAATAAAAGTGGTAAAAAACGGCCAGGTCCAGAAAAACGGCCAGGTTCAGAAGCTTTACTGTTAAAGATAGGAAACTTCCAAAAATGATACATGCTTGACATTTTTTTAATATTCATACTAATGTCAAACAATAATGTTTTAGAAAAAATTACAGCTATTGGAATCTGAGAACAATATTAAACCTCAAACTTTTTTTTTAATATTTTAAACTAGCTGAAAATTATTCGACAGATTAAAAATTTATGAAAAGTTTTTGGCGTTAAACTGTTAATAGTTTTTATAGTTTATTAATACCCAAATAACCCCAATTAACTTTAAATGTTCATAACTTTTAAATAGCACATTTTTTAGGGGTGAAATTTAAAACTTAAATAAACCAATTAATCTGAAATTTTGTTAAATATCAAAGAAACAAAAAAATGTTAAAAAAATTTAAGGCGCGTTAAAGAAGAAAGGATTTTTTTAGGGCTCCGATCATTCAGATAAAAAACAGACATTTTTTTTATTATTTTTATTTTTTTAGTCATTTATTATTTTCTTTGTTTATTATCTTTACATTACAAATTAATAATAATTTTTCATTTTATAAAATGTTTGATTTATACTACCTTTTCACGTCGACGTCACGCTGGTACTTCGCAAGTGAAACTACTGAAGTGATTTTACCTGCGCATGTAAAATCACTTAGTTAATTAAAACTATGATTAATTGTGTTTTGTTACATGCTGTTTTTGTAATATTTTTAATTGTGCTTTGAAAATTTAAATATTATTAAGTTTTTCACATAGAAAAATCAAAGTCAAGTCACACTTTTAATAATAAAATTTGTTTAAATTTGCAAATTTAAACAAATTTTATTACTAAGACTGTGATTTTTGCACACAAATTTTACAAGAATCTTATGCAAATCTAAAAAAGACAATAAATTTTTTTGAACGTTTTGTTGCTTTTTAAATTAACTTAGCCAAAATTTATTTTTGAAAAAAACTGTAGCATCACTCTTTCGAGCCTCCTACTCTTCTTTCCTTTCACTCTTCCTCTGTTGTGTAGCTAGTAAATATAATTTCCAAAATTTTAATTTCATGATAAATACAAAATTATTGGAACAATCAGATTATCAATTAGTAAGTATAAAATTGCAGCAAAAAGTATAATTAAAAAACTTAAATTACCTAAGTTAGTTAAGTTAAAAGTTAAATTACACTGAGCGGGCGTGTTCCGTAAGCCCATCAACAGCTAGCCGTGCTAGCTCGTGCGAAATTGCACGGAAAATGATGCGCTGTAGTAATTATTAAAGCTGATCGAATTTTGCTTTGAAGCTATCGACACTGGTAGCACTGACTACTACGTTAGATAATGCGTTCCATGGGTGAGCGACGCGGTTGTTGAAGGAATTATAGCGAACGAGGCAGTTGTTGTCCATTTCACGATGAAAACGCTTGCAATGACCGTAGCTAGGTGAGATGTTAGGTGGATCTATATGCCAGCTAATTGACTTGATATTGTTTTTGAATTTATATTTTGGAATGAGGTCGCCGCGTAAACGTCTATTTAATCGGTGAGACCGAGTTTGATGCATCTTGTCTTGTAATAGAACCCGATGCTGAACACGTTCTATGACATATATATATGTCTTTTTCAAGATGCGGGCACCAGGCAGTAACTGCAAACTCGAGATGTGGGGGTATATAAGTGGTGTAAAGTTTTTTCCATATTTTGGTATCTCTGCTTATAAACGTGTTTTTCAATGTCCCAAGGACATTATTAGCCTTGGCAGCGGCTATTTGTGCTTGCCTCTCATATTTTAAATCGTTGGAAATTTGAATGCCTAGATCTTTTTCGGATGTTGAAGACTCGATTACTGTTCTAGTGACGCTGCCGTTAGCGTCGTACATTAAATAAATGTTTGGGGAAACATTGTACTTACTGAAATGCGTGACTTTGTATTTCTTGATGTTGAGTTCCATTAACCAGGTTCGAGTCCAGGTAACAACGCTATCTATATCAGATTGCAGACGAGCTTTGTCTTCAGTGGTTTTGACGACACTCAGGATTTTAGTATTGTCTGCATACATTTTACATAAGTTTTCGCTACTGATGTGTTCGGGTAAGTCATTAATAAATATTATGAACAGCGTAGGACCTAGCACTGAACCTTGCGGAACGCCACTGGTAACCTTTACCCAGGTGGATGACGTATTACCTAATATAACACGCTGTGATCTATTTGAAAGGAAAGCCTTTATCCAGTTAAGAACGTTAGCTTCGATTCCGCAGGATTCAAGTTTTTGAAGTAATCTTCTGTGAGGGACTTTATAGAAGGCTTTGGCGAAGTCAAGAAAAAGAACATCTACAGGAATCTTGCGAGAAACGTTGTAGGTCAGAAAGTCCATGGCCTCAAGCAGATTCGAGACGCAGGTTTTTTTATTGACGAAGCCGTGCTGGCAATCGGCAATAAGTTTATGAGCTACAAGGTGCTGCATGATCTTTTCTTTAACAATTTAACTAATTTAAGTTTTTTAATTATATTTTAATTATTTTTTTCTAATATCTAAATATTAAAAAACTTCAAGCATGCGCCATTTCTGAAAGTTACTTATTTTATGACTAAAAGTTCAGGTCTGTTTAATATTTTTAATTTTTTGGACATTCACAATGTTTTCAAATTTTAGTATACAAATCCACGAGATACTGCTGTTCATAAACGTTTGAGTCCGATCATTCAAAAAATGCTTTGAAATTTTTTTTAAGTAAGCAATCAAATTAAAGATTATTTAATTCAATTTAATTACCTTAAATAGATTTAATGAACAATATTAAACAAAAATTAAAAATTTTTTAATTCAAACGAATTTTTATTTACAAAAAATGATGCTTAATTAACATAAATTAATGTTCAATTATAACACGTAATATTCTTTCAAATGTTGTCTATCTATTTATAACGTAAATTGTTTTTAATCCCGGATATCTTAAAAATATGTAAAACATGTAACAAAGAAAGCTATGAAAGTAACAAAAAGTATGTTTAACTATGGTAATTACCAACAAGCAAACATATTCAATTTTTCATTAACAACTAAATTAAATTGAATGTTTTTAGTACGTGACGAAAAAATTCACAAAGTATCGATTTTAGTAGGTGACGTAAAACTTCACAAAGTTTTTTTTAAAAGATTGGCTCTGACTAAATTGTATTAAAAGAACAGTTTAGGTTCATTCAGATGTCAAATAAGAATGTGTTTCAAAAAATTACAGGAATAAGATGCTGGAAACAAGACTCAAGTGTACCTGGCTTTACATACAAAAGATTGAAGTTTTGCATTAATTTTTTGATTACTACTTTCACACCAAATCCAATTTATATCAAGATTTCAAATTTTATCAAAAAAACTTTACGATTTCAAAAGTCATGACTATTAAAACCTCATTTTTGTATATTTATACATACATATTATATTAATATATAGGGGAAAGCGGGGCAACATGGCGAATGGGGCAACATGGGTTTTCATATAACAACTTAACAAAAATTCTTAAAATTGGGTGAAAACAAAACTGTATTTGCATCTTGTATTTTAAAACACCAATTGGTTTTTTGAAATATTATTAACGCAATTTTATACGCATAAGTTTACTTTTTGCGCTTAAAAAAAAATTCCTCTCTTTCGGTTTCTCATAATGGATGGTGTCCTTCCACCATTATGAGAAACCGAAAGTTTCTCATAATGGTGGAAGTTTAACTTCTTTAGAAGTAGTTTTTGCAATTTGTGTTTATTTTTTGTTACTTTATTTAGAGATATTGGTAGGTTTTAAAATTTTATAAAATTGGAGGTAAAAATAGCATAATAAATCATCTTGCTCCGGTCACGTGATCAGATGACAAATTCATGAACTTTGTATTTTAATATTTATTTCAAATTGTTATATTTGCAAACAGAAAATTCATGCAGGCAATAAAGGATTTTAATAACATAAACATACTCAGAAAGTATTATTACTTCACGACTGATAGTTTTGCAATAACTCAGGGCTTTCAAAACGTTCGCCATGTTGCCCCGCTTTCCCCTATATATGTGCGTATGTGTGTATGTGAGTGTGTAGACATAATGCGACAACTTTTATTTTTTGAAGTTACTGCTGTCTAGTTGCTATCTAATTGATTGTTTTTATTATTTAATTATTAAGTTTAATTTTTATTATAAACGGTTTAGGTTGTGGGTATAAATCCTAAAGAAAATTATAACTATAAAAAATTATAACTCACTTAAAATTAGGCTAATCATAAAATCTAAAACAAAATGAAAAAGTCAATTTTTACGGTCTAGAGGCAGTCGCAATTTGTGCAAAATTATTTTTTTGTTAATAAAAATTATATGATTTTCCCGACAAACATCGTTCAAACTAGCATTGTCAACTTGAAGTCTTGATTTTCTTTGTTGCCTCAACCTTTTATATGTGCGTATGTGTGTATGTGAGTGTGTAGACATAATGCGACAACTTTTATTTTTTGAAGTTACTGCTGTCTAGTTGCTATCTAATTGATTGTTTTTATTATTTAATTATTAAGTTTAATTTTTATTATAAACGGTTTAGGTTGTGGGTATAAATCCTAAAGAAAATTATAACTATAAAAAATTATAACTCACTTAAAATTAGGCTAATCATAAAATCTAAAACAAAATGAAAAAGTCAATTTTTACGGTCTAGAGGCAGTCGCAATTTGTGCAAAATTATTTTTTTGTTAATAAAAATTATATGATTTTCCCGACAAACATCGTTCAAACTAGCATTGTCAACTTGAAGTCTTGATTTTCTTTGTTGCCTCAACCTTTTTTGTAAAGTTAGCACATCTGTCTTTAAACCTGATAAAGTTTAGATAAAAACTAAAAGCTTGGCTCAACTTTCTTAAGTGTCCACTGTCAACATATTTTCCTTCCTCTTTATTTACTGCCTCCTGTCCAACTACTCCCAATATCAACCTTGGAGTAGAAGCTTGTCAAAAAAAAAAAAACCAATAAACCTTAGAGCTTGTCTAAAAAAAATTTATTATTTAACGGCTTCCTGCTTTTTGATTTTCAAAAAAAATTTTGTAATTATTAAATTTGGAAAGTATAAGATATTGTTGAAAATCAAAGTATTCTTCTTTTTAAAAAATTTTTATTATATATTTAACTTTTAATTATTTATTTATATTAAATATTGATATATTTAAATTTATATTTAAGTCCAAACAATATATACGAAGCGAGGAAAATTAAAAAAAGAAAAATACTTTTAATTTGATTCGCGTTGTTGTTTCGTTTTCAAAAATACGAGAAACAAAATTTAATTATGTTTTTCTCTTGCAAGCAAAATAAAAACAATTAGTAATAATTTTGTTTGATTCAAACCCCCTTGGTGCGCCGTTTTATAAAAATTACAAGTTTTTTGCAGGACTTTTTGGTAATTGATGTGGTGCTAAAGTGACAAGAGAGGGAAAAGTCTAAGCAAAAAAAAAATAATAATAAAAAAGACAGTTGCGTGTATAAATAGTTTATGGCAAGAGCTTTTTTTTGTTTTTTATTTAAAAATTTATCTCACAAATTTATAACTTTCCATGCATTCAGTTAGATTTTTTCTTTTTCTGCTAAACTTTCTTTTTTGACAACCTTTAACATAAAATAACCATTTTTAACTGAATATTATCTTCTTTTTTTTAATTTTCGTATTTTATAACATAAAACTAGATAATAATAAGAAGTGCCCCATTAAATTTAACTTAAAATATTTATTATGCTAATAACAAAAAATTTGTTTACAATAGTTTTTAAAACAAGACATAAACGAAATAAAAATATTTTTAAATGCTTTAACCCCCCAAACTCTTTAAAGCTTAATAAATAGTAACTTTTTAAATACGTTTTAAGTACTTTTAAATATACATTAAAGAAAAACACAAGAACCCCCAGTTAATATATACAAACTATAAACCCCCTTAATAAAGTTTTATAGGAATGTCGTTAACATGCGTCTCTAATCTTATTAACATTTTTCCATGATCTCTAATTTATAATGTCGTACGAATTCTTTATCCTTTTAAAACGAATTTTATTTTAAAACTTTCTCAATACTTTTGGTTATTAGGAAATACTTTTAATGCATTAAAAAGATTATTAAATCCAAGTTAAAGCATGGACATTCGTAATTAAAAATGATGGGTTCATTGAAGATGATGAAGATATGAAGATATTTTTAGCGTTCTTAAACTTTCTATATATTGTTTGATTATCTCTTATTTGATCTTTGGTACTTTTATTTTTTGTTAACTTTTGTTCAAATGAAAAAATATTATAGTTTATTTGGCTAAGCAAACTCCAATAGGATTTAACTTAAAAGTGTAAAACGAGTTTGATTAATTAATGTTGTTAACTGGAATTATTGTAAGCATAACCTGGCAAAACAATAATAAAAACTTTTAGAACTTTTACCGATAAGAAGATAAATGTTTGAAAATTTGCATGAAAATGTTTGAAATTATGCATTTAAAATCTTTATTTTTATTATAGTCAGTTTACTTTTCTTTGGTACTTTTGTTTTTTTACTACAGTGTATATATATATATATATATATATATATATATATATATATATATATATATATATATATATATATATATATATGCACATTTTATAATTTTCTAAGTAAGTATTTTTAATCTCGTACAAAGACTTATTAACAAAATGTAAAATTTTTGACATTCACTAAAAGATAGCTTAAACTTGCAACCGGATAGGACGAGAACATATTGCATGCATCCTGTAATAATGCGTTTAATGCTATTTTTAAACAAACGGTATATGTTATCCTTCTTGAAGGACAAGTACAAAGGTAAAATATTCTGTTTACCGGCTAATAAGCGCTCAACTATTTTTAAATGAAAGCAATTGTATTTATTCGCGAGTATAATATTAGTAATTTATTATTTATCGGTTGTGTTTTATCTACGCTCCATATTGTGATATGTCATTAGTTCATATTGTTTAATTAAACGATATAATGAGTAATGGTAAATAAAATTTTTCTTACTTTGACGTGTTCGAAAATTATGGGTTTTAAAATCATTTTTTGTTAATCAGTAACAATTATAAAACAATCAAAAACATACAAACTTTTATTTAAAGAAAGAAAAAATAATCTTGTGCTAAAGTTTAATGGTAAATTCCCATTTGAAATAAAGTTTAATTTACTAACTTGATGCCTTGAATATTAAGGCCGCCCCTCTTTTCTCTTTGCCTCCTGATAAGTAAGCAAACCTCATTTGTACAATTAGAGTATTTGAATTCTATTATTAGTTAGTAATTGTTTATCATCAATTGATACCAATATTTTTAACCCCTACATGACTTAAAATTGTATAAAACAGTCCTTTTTTTATAATAGTATGAAGAGGTCATAGTTATAGAAACTTATTTAAATTTTTATTTACAGAAAAACTCCACTACGGCATTTTTCGTTACCGGAAGAACCACGACTATTTTTTTATTTTTTTCAGTTTATTTCATCAGATTGTTTAACAATATAATAATCATTAAGTTTATTCATTTAATAGAATTATAAATTGAAATTATATATGGCCGATATGTTTCAAAGAATCTAAGGGGGTTCTTTCTTTATCAAATTCTTGAAGTAATTTATCCGTAGTGTTGCTTTTTCTTGCTATAAAACGTGTGTGAGCCAGATGCAAAAAGTATCTTTTATTTGTGTTTACTTTGTTAAATAACGCGTTGTTGAAAATAAGAAAAGATATATATTTTTAAAATAATAACTTTTAAATATTCCTTTTGATTTCTTTTTCTTTTTTTTGTTTACACGTTTGAAAGTGTATTTAACTGATTAGCTACGTATGTCCATTTTGTGGTATTTTTTTATTTCTGTTAAGGGTCGTTTTTTAAAGTTTTAAGAATGACTGATGTACGTCGTTTTTTTGTTACAAGGTTACAATAAGCGATTGTGCAATAAAACAATTTATGTCATCATTATTGTCTGCTTTTGCTTTTTTTTTTTTAATTTGAAAGAAATGAAAAAGAATAAGTTTGTTTAACAAATGAAGTTGAGGTTGTTATAACAACAAATGAAGTTGAGGTTGTTATAACCGACCTTTTGTTTATCATACATCTTTTCGCATTTAGGTACAGCTAGAGTATCAAAAAGAAACATAATATATATATATATATATTTTTTTTTTGAAAATGCTTTTTATATTATCTAATTTAAATTCAAAATTTTCATTTTTAGTTGTTTTAAAATAACTATTTTATATCTTCCGTCCATTCAACATTTTCATAATTTATGATAATATATATTTTTTTACATAAAATAGTTTTTTATAATTTATGAGAGATTTATAAGGTTACCCTAACTTCTAAGTAAATTTAAATTTTTTTAATATTCATATCTGTAAGATGTCTTAAGGTGTTTAATTGTCAAGTCGACTGTTTTATCTAAAAATTCCTTTAAAGCAAAAGTTGTAATGTTTTTCTATTTATGGACTATTTTGTCTTTATAATGTTTTGTACAGGTAGGAAATTTTCTTTAATTCGTTAAAAATATTTTCTAATCATGACAACGGATATAGTTTCCCGTTTGCGGCACAAATTGTTTTTTATATATATGTATAAAATAAAACTTTTTATTATTATTAAATAACTTTTTGACTATTTTCAATTTAATCCTTTTGCATTAATAAACGTTATGTTCTAACATTTTTATAAACAGCCATGTAGCTGAGAATATATATTTTATATTTTTCCATTAATACAACATTGTTTGATAGTAATCTTCCATCAAATGAATTGTTTTATTTTCTGTTGATTTTACCATCAAATTTCGTTGCTAAGAATGAATATCGTTAAAATTTAGATTTTGGAAATTTTAAGTATTATATCTGGTGTAAGTGTCGGAGCTGCAACCCACTTACGCTTTTTAAGATAACCAAAAACATTTTGTAAAATCTTTGTGGGAAATTTTTAAAATTTTTTTACGCAATTTTACATATATCAGTTTATAATTATATGTTTTTTATGTTTAGCAAATTAATATAAAAATGCACTCACTAACAATGTTATTTGTGGCATCATTATTATTTTCAGTAAAAGGTTATACATTTATTGATCTAAAGACTTCATATATAAAATATAAACAATGGCCTGCTCATCAGTACGGGGACTTAACATTTAGATTCAAAACAAGCAGTCCTTATGGTTTGCTGCTTTACAGTGACAATAGTAAATCAAAAGTTTCCACATCACAGAACTTTATAAAACTGCAGCTTACCAAAGGAGAGTTAGAGTTTACAGTACAACATGGTTCAGAAGATTATAAATCTAAAAAAAGTGTTACGATAGGTAAAAATTTAAATGACCTAACGTGGCATGAAGTCAATATAACCAGAAATGAGCGCGAAACTGTCATTGTATTAAATAAATTAATTGAGAAATATTTGCAAAATGATGGGGAATACGACGAATTGGATTTGAACTCTGATATTTATCTTGGAGGAGTTTCAGATCAGCTAGCAACCAATATTGTTGATGGGGCTGTTTTAGCTATGCCTAGGTAAGTTTTTATTTTTTAGAATTTTATAGCTATTACTATTATAAATTGTTAAGTGCTATATTTAAGGTTTAAATTTTTTTGTTTTTTTTGAAATTTTTATTTGATTTTTTATCTATTGTTTTATTATTTTTAATTTATTTTCTTCTGTTATATCTATTATTATTTTTTTGGATTATATATGGTTAGTTTTTTTTTATTATTAATTAATTTAAAATTGCATGCTATTCTATAAGTAGTTGTACCTTGGAAAGTACAATATTGCAATATAACAAAGTAGGGCACGCGCGGCGTGCTTAACGTGTGTGCCAATCAGATTTAATCTCTTTAGAAAATCTTGTCTGTGTTTGTTGTAATAAAAGTTCTTTATTTTTTATTAATAATAATATAATTTATTCTTCTCATTTTGATACCTTTATATTCATATGAACTTTTAAAAAATATACATATATATATTTATATAAAATGAAACAAAATAAATTAATTTTTGATTAATATATATTAAAAAACCAGAACTGAATTGAATAGTTGGGTTTTTAAAATTAGAAACCATTCAATATATTTTTGATTGTGGTTTTTCGTGTTTTTAAGAAGTTGCGATAAGTAGATTACATCCAATCTCGAAAACTGATTTACGAAGAATTTTTGCGATAAAAATAAATCGAGGTTAAAAAAATTAATCCCACAATCCCATTGGTTTTCAATATTTTATTTACTTATCTATTTAAGGCAGATGTCTAAATTACTAAACTTAAATCCAAATGTTTGCTCGTCTAATATTTGCTAAAAGTCCGAAATCCAAATAAAATTCCGACTATTTTATAAGTAAAACAATAATTAAGCGTTTCAAAGATAAGTCTGAAAATTGTAACCGTAAAGGAAAGTTTCCACTCATTCGTTTTTTTACGGAACGGAAAAAATAATCACGTGGGCATGCGTAATATAAGTTTTAAGTTGTCCGAAGGAAAACTACGCATGCTAACTAATTATTTTTTCCTTCCCTATCCCGTTCCCATAGAAAAACAGATGAGGGAAAACTCACCTTAATTCATAAAGTAGGCGTACAACGTTAAACTTATTTCTAATATTTAATAAGAAAATAATTAATTTTTTTTGTTTTATTATATTTTCTCGCGCACTCCTGTTTATAATTTTACTTAACTTTACATTGTTAAATGACAGAAAAATAAGGTAGTTTAATAGGTGTTGAATGATTTTGTTGTGTAGGTTTTAAAATACCACCTGCTGTAGGGCGATACATACTGAAGAAAATTTCCATTTTATACACTTAAAGATTGCCATAAAACGAAACTAAAAAATATTGTTTATATATTTAGATTAAGAAAACTAAAAATGCTCTCTAAAAAGGGTTTTAAGTGCTTCAAAATGTTATTTAAAAATCTATATTATGCAATTTAAATCTGATAAACTTAATATAATTGGATTTAATTATTAATTATTCAGCCTGATAATAAAAATTTAATAATATTCTTTCACTTCAAAGTAAAATTTACTCATAAAAACATACAACATCTATTTACGAAAATATATAAGATAAACCTTTATTAGGGTAAATAAAGGTTTATCTTATATATTATCTTATATATTTGTCTGCAGACTTTAAAAAAAGTACCTTTATTTGAAGTCTGCAAAAAGTTTTTTGTTATTTATATTTTTTTCAAAATAAATTTATCATTGTAAACCTTTATTTTTTGCAGAGCTAAACAACATTTCTAAAATTTGTTGCGTGTAATTTGTAATAAAATTTGCAATAAAAAAAAACTTAAAAAAAGTTATTTTTTAGGTTGTTTTTTTTCCAACTTTTTCTATAAAAAAAATGCCAACAAAAGTGCTTCGTAACATTATGTTGCATGTCGATCAAGTGCTTCGTAACATTATGTTGCATGTCGATCAAGTGCTTCGTAACATTATGTTGCATGTCGATCATTGTGCCGCATAAGATTCTTTCAGTATTTTTTTATGTTATAATAATTTAACATTTAAACTTAAAGTTAACATTTAATATCAAATTTAAAAATTAAAGATTAAAAGTTAAATTTATACAAGGTCAAAAATTGTTAGGTACAACCTTATTATTCTCATGCACCGAATTCGTTAACTAATGTCATGTTCAACAACTGGTTGCAATTGTTTATTTTTTATAAAATTTGAAGAAGCCAACTTTTTTTACAAAAAGAGCATTTTCTATAATTTTGTTTAAAAATAAAAAAAGTTTTCGAATTATAATTTTGTGTTTAGGAACAAATTTATATTCAAACTTGAAGCGATTTTTGCTAAACAGTGGCTAAAAGACCTAAAACATAGATATGTTTTTGTCTTTGTCCTAATAGTGATTAGCAATAAAATGTTATTGGGTTATTGCATTTCAAAAAAAAAAAAAATTAGCTGTTTGAAAATTTTTTATAACAAAGTGGTTTTTAATTTAAGTTTGTAATCGAAATCAGTAATAATAATACTGACACAAAACCGAAATCAATATTAATATTACTGATGTGAAATCGAAATTAGTAAATTTTTACCAGCCGTCAATCACTGTAATTTTTAACGAAACGCGCTGTCTATTAATTTTGTCAACAAAATAGGGGGAGAGAAAATTTTAGACAAAATTTGACAAGGGAATTGAAGTCACAAGGTCTTTTTTTTAATAAATTTAATTGCTTAAAGAAAGAAAAGTTTTTTTCTAATTAATTTTTTTTTTTTTTTTTTATGCGAAAATCTGTAATAATATAAATATTTCAATTTTTTTGAAAATAAACTTAAATTAAATGGCGGCATTTTTGAAAAGATAAAAAAACATTTTTCACGACATTTTTCACGACATTTTTCACGACATTTTTCACGACATTTTTTTAAAATTACTAGTATTTTAATTAGAGGTGTACCGGATATTTTTGCCGGATATGCCGGATATTGAACTTTTCAAAAATTCTATAAGTGTTTATGAAGAAAAAACAAGTCTTGCTATTCTACATTAAACAGTGTTCAAAATTAAAGATAATAAAATCAAGAAAAAACTGGTATAGCACAGGTATATGCGTTAATAATGTATAAGGAAAAATTATTTTTACAACCAAATTTTTGTTTTTTTTAATTACTATTTTCTATACTTCGTCAACACTTATCCTATGTCATACAGTTTTTCTCTTAATTTTTTAAAGTAAAATCACTATATATTGTAGACTGTCAAGAATTGTTTTTTCTTCATAAACACTTATTGAACTTCAGATAAGTTCAATATCCGGCGAATCCGGCAAAAGTATCCGGTACACCTCTAATTTTAATGACAAAAACACTTGGATTCAATTCCGGTAATTTAGGAAAACCGTATCTTTTTCATTTTTGTATAACGTATTTTTTATCAAATTTTTATCAAGAACTTAAAATAAATTTTATAAAGTATAGTGTGGGGTGGGGTAAAATGGATAGAATTTTAGATATATATTTTTTTAATATATATATATATATATTTTAGTTAATAAGCACCATAAAAACTTTTGTTATTTTTCTTTACATTCAGGGTGTATACAATAACTTCACAATGAGTAGAACATAAATACACTTTCAATAACTAACTTACTAATCCTTTTTTAACAACACCTTTCATATATCCATATTACCCCATTTTTGGCCAGAAGACTTTGACACATTGTATACTGACTCCCCTTCCTTAACAAGCTGTATGGAAATCATTAATTTGTTGTGATATATGTATCAATAATCTCGCATTGATATTTTATTTCAGGCATGATAATTTATTTCAGTCATTATTCTATCTAAAATATGATAAAATTAACTTTAATTATATAAAATATAAAATTTAATTATAAGGTAAATAATGATAATAAAATGAATAAAATGAGGAATACAAAAATAAAGTATAAAATATTTAGATAGTAGTTAAAGTTTCACCCTAGCATTCTGGGAAAACAAATTTGAACTATGATCTTAATGTAAATAGTTCAGTAGCATTATATAAAACTATTATATGTAACTGAAAAATGTTTAATACTTTATTTAAAAGCAAAAGTGAGCATAAGTATATAAATAAATGTCATGTAGCTGATGATTTTTTAACAAAATTCTATAATGTTAATAGAATTTTATATATTTTATATATATATTTATTTTAACCCACTATCATTTTACCTGTATATCTATTTTACCCCATTTTAGATTTTTGTTTATTTATCGATATAGTTTATGAAACTTAAAAATTAAATTTTACATGTTGTTAAATCATGGTCCAACTAATAAATTTACATCATTATTCTTGGATAAATAATATTACTGAAGTCTGCAGACAAAAGTTTTGCAACATAGTGTTTTTTATATTTTTGTTATACATGGCTTTTGACTTAGATGAAAAGTTTTACATTTGAACTATTCATCTTAGCCAAATATAAAAATTGTTAATGCAAAAAAAAAGAAGCTCATTATGTGCATAAACTATTGGTAATTTTCAGATTTTGGCATTATGTATAGATAACTTACTCCGTGCATACTTATTGAATATATCCATATTATCCCAACAATCCTACCCTATTTACAAAATATTTTATCAGTAAGTATTATGTTACATTTATATGTAGTGCCATGGCTAGTGGGTCCAAAACCAGCCATTAGGGCTCCAAAATCTTAAAAAATTTTCCACTAGGTATTACAAAAAAAAAAAAAAGCTCCTTAAATTTGCAAAAATTAAATTTGCTCTTTTTATATGGCTTAGTTATTTTTATTATTTATATTTTTTTAACTTTTTTTTATTCAAAAAAAAAAAAAACTTTCAAGTTAAAATTAGGATTTAATAGAATTTTTAGCATTATTTTGGATAGGCAACAAGTATTGAATATAATTTGGCCTAGTAAATAAATAGTAAATAACCGTGTTATATATAAATATATAATGTATTACCATCTTATAAGTATATATTAAGGTTAAAAGTAGAGTAGAATCTAATAAGTTTTTATTCATAAAAACGTTTTTTAGAGTAACATTTATAATTGAAAATAAATTATATTATGTTATAATTATATCATATAGGCCATCAGGGCCGGCGCGAGTAGGTGTCACGTGGGGGGTAGGGGGTGCTATTACAACTTTTGCTGACTAAAAAAAAAAAAGGTCCTCGTTTTTGAAAATTTGCCGATTGCCATGACGACATTTGCCGACTGAATGTCGAAATTTACCAACTTATTTATCGACAGGGTCTACATTTGCCGACTAACTGGTCAAATTTGCCGCCGACTAAGGGCCAAATTTGCCGACTAAAAATCATGATGAGGGGAGGGGGCTGTCACACCCAATGATATATTAAAAATAACTTTTTTTATTATTCTTTTTTTTATTATTATTATTATTTTGTTATTCTTAATATATCATTGGTCACACACCCACACACCCCTATCACGCCGGCCTTGGCAGTAATATAATTATATAATATTGTAAAACTACTAACATTCGACTAACCATTGTGCCAATTTACTAAATGCTGACTTTTGTCTTTACTATTTATGTGAAGCAGATTTGTTGGTTGTGTTGAAGATTTTAGATTCAAAGGTAAAAATAATTTTGGTGTTTGGGAAGAATTTGACAATCAGACTTTGTCATCTGAGGGAGTAAAAGATGGCTGTCTAGATGCATGCACAACAAATACATGTGAAAATAATGGACATTGCATCAACTATTTTACTTCAGCCAAATGCGATTGTGTTGGAACAGGGTATTTTGGTAGTAACTGCAGCAAAGGTTGGTGTTATCATCTTTTTTTAATTTCATTTTTTTAAACTGCACTTTATCCTTATTCTTTTGATATAGTTTCTATACATTTTATTTTTGTTAAACATACAGTTGTTATAATGGTGTGAAGGAAATCACATTCCCATTATTTTATCAAATTAAAAATACAATAATAATAACAATAGTAATAATTTATACAATATAGTTGATGGCTTGTACCTTGTGAATAATTCCATGCATTCAATTAACCAGACAGTAATTTTATATATTAGTTATTATATATTAATATGTTTTGTCAAAATATGTTAATGAAATTCAATGTTGGAAAATTTTGATTGTTGAAACTTATTTAGAATTTTATCAATTTATTAGTATTAGTATTAGTTTATGCTGTGACTGGTATTGCTACTAGTGAGTGTGGTTTTAAAGCATTCCAATAATTTGCAGCTCGATTTAGTAAAATATTTTCTCTATATTATGTACAGAAAATTCTTTAGAATACTTTAGGTTATGGCCACGAGTACAATTACATTTTAAGGACTTATTTTCTTTAAATTCAACTTTATCGTAACTTTTAAAAATTTTAAACAATTGAATTATGTCACTACGTTGTCTTCTTATAACTAGTGAGGGCATTCTAAGATAAGCTAGTCGATCTTCATAGCATAATTTTTTGATTGAAGGTACCAATTTAGTGGCACGACACTGTATTCTTTCCAAAATCGCAATATCTCATTTTTGATAAGGAGCCCAAACTGGTACAGCAAACTCTAGGAGTGGTCAAACAAAGGAAAGATATAGAGATTTTAGCAGTTCTGCATCAAATTGAAGAAAAGATTTTTTTATTATACCTAACATGCGGTTTGCTTTGCTTGCACTAGATTAAACTTGATTTTTCCACTTCAAGTTATCTGAAAAAATCACTCCTAGATGCTTTTCTGAATCTGATATGTTGAGTTTACAACCATTTATATAAATTGGGTATCTCTTATTTATATAGCCATAGTGCATAACTAAACATTTGTCATTATTAAAATTAAGTAACCAATCTTGTGTCCAAGCATACGCAAAGTTCAAATCACATTGTAGTTTATTATGTAACTCATCAGTAGGACTAATCGACATGATTTTTGTGTAATACATGGAAGTGATATAGGTCTATAATTTTCAGGATCAGTCTTGTCACCTTTTTTATGTAGTGCAGTTATATTTGCTGAATTAAATTGATTTGGAAGTTGACTTTTTTCTATTGACTCCATAAAAATTAGTGTTAGAGGAAAAGCGAAAGCAGTAGCACAGTTTTTTAAGATAGATAGATGTATTGATTGCTTTTATTAACACTTTATCAAATGTCAATATCTTAAAATGATTTTGTAAAAAGATTTCATATTAATCAAAATAGTTGTCACTATTTTGAGGCTCAAATTATCTAAAACATAAAGAAATCATATGCTTTTTACTAGTGGACTGTAAAAAAGTATAAAATTATATAACTTATTAATAACCATAGATCATAAGCTTCATACAAATACCTTGACAACATAACAAAAATTTATATTAAAAAATGTATATTATTTAATAATATTATTAATGATAATCACTTTTTGCTACAAATGCTATAATTTGAATATAGTACTAAAAATATATATATATATAAATATATATATATATATATATATATATATATATATATATATATATATATATATATATATATATATATATATATATATATATATATATATAGATTATACTGTTTTACATTATTGATTTTAATATTATTTTTTTTATATTGTTATCGTTATTATTACTATTATATTATTCTTATTATTAATATTACTATTATACTTTCTACCATAATAAGTCTTTACACGTTATCAGTTTATAATTTATAAATGTCCCGCATGACTAAATTTGTTTAAAGTTTGTAAATGTCCCGCAGACACATTTGATTTTGATTTGATTTTGATATTCACTTACCTGTAAATCCTTTCTCAACTTTTAAGACAAAGTTGAATAAAATTAAAAGAGTATGAGTAGCCTCCTCCTCGTCTGTGGGGTGGTGAATTAAGTTTACAAAAATAAACTTAAGTATACTTTTATTATTCTATGATGAAATAATACTTATATGTAATATACTTACTATATAACTTCTGTTTGTATGTATAAGATATTTATACATGTTTGATTTTATTAGAACGCGACTCAATACAGCTTGATGGTCATGGGTACATTGATGTAGAATTACCAGATCCTTTGAAATCTACTATTGAAAACACAATTATAATGAGATTTAAAACAAGATCAGATGGGCTACTATTGGTTGCGTATAGTAAAAGTGATCATATAATGATTGAGTTATACCATGGTATTGTGAGAATGAGCATTGATTTAGGGGGAGGTTAGTTTACTTTTTACAATTTTTTTCTAGAATCTTATAAAATTATATATATATACATATATATATATATATATATATATATATATATATATATATATATATATATATATATATATATATATATATATATATATATATATATATATGTATATATATATATATATATATATGTATATATATATATATATATATATATATATATATATATATATATATATATATATATATATATATATATATATATACCATCAGGTGGGGTAATATTGCCTCTGTGGGGTAATATGTCCAGTTTTGTATATTTATCAGTTTTTTGCTAAAATCATCTAAAGTTTTGAAAAATGCAGTGTCCCACTCTATATGCTTTTTATAGCCCAATGTTAAAATTAATTTTAATTTCTGTTACAAAAAATTTGAAATAATAATACTCTTGTTGTTGAGTGTTGTTCGCGTGTCATTGTTTTTGTCTTTTCAGATTTTAAAAACGCTAACTATTGCCTAGCAAGAATTTGAGGGGCAATTTGGACAAACCAGAGCTCTATGAGCTACTTAGGTAAGGGCATTATAAAGCTCAAAACAATTACCTTAAGGTAAGTGAGGTAGATGAGCCATTTTAAAAGTTGGGGTAATGTGGCCACTTAATGATTTGGTTGATAAATTAGTCAAATTTTTTTTTAAATCAGTTGCAGTATGCCATGCACATACAAGATTTTATACATAGTAACCACCCTATAGAGCAAGTGGACAAGGCTATGAAGGCCATTGCTGTCGGTATTCCAGTTAAAGGGCCTCTGAGACCAACAAAGTTTCTAGATTAACTCTTAGAAATTATTTATGAAATTATTCCTAAGTAAGAGCTTGTCATTAACCAAAGTTGAGCAATTACAAAGCACCTCATCAGCAGGATGAAGAGCTTTGGGATCTGGCTACATTAAAAGACTTTATCAAAAGTATCCTTAACAAACAAAAGTGAACTTCTCTGGGCAATATTAGGCTTACAGATTCTTTTGAAAAGATTCAGCAACCTAATTTTATAAAAAATTGTTCAGAATATTTTAAAGAGCCATGCAGCTGTAAGTGAAGAACAGCGTGTTGTTGTTTTTTTCTTAAACAATCTGCACAACCTGATCAAGAACATTATCCTAATGTAATGAACTATGATGATAAGATTTAAATTAGGTTTTTTTGTCAAGTGGCCAACTACACTATATTTTTATATTTCAAAAATGATTTTCATTAATAAACGAGTTAAAGTTTTGAGGTCAAATAATGTGAATTTCCACATATAATGTGCATCTTGTATGAGTTATTCTTGAATAAAGTTCACAAATTTATAGCTCTTATTAGTTTTTTTTTGTATTTTATTTGATAATCTAGTTTTGTGATTTGCGACTTTCATTAATTTCTGAAATATGCATTGCAATATTTTGTTGTTTAAATTAGGTTTTTTTGTTAAGTGGCCAAATCACCCCATTTTAGATGAATAAAATATACAAGTTTATAGTTCTTGTATTTAGTAAGTTATTGAAAAAAAAACAGTCAAAATGTGGCCATATTACCCCAGGGTAATATGGCCACATTTTGACTGGGGTGTATGTATAAATATATATATATATATATATATATATATATATATATATATATCCCTACATTTTGATTGAGGTATATATATATATATATCCCCACATTTTGACTGGGGTATATATATATATATATATATATATATATATATATATATATATATATATATATATAATATATATATATATATATATATATATATATATATATATATATATATATATATATATATATATATATATATATATATATATATATATATATATTAGGGCTTTTTAATATGAATCAGTGAATATTAAAAAGGGCGGAAGCCCAATAATGTAAACTTTCAGGAAACTAAAAATATATACCTATATATATATATATATATATATATATATATATATATATATATATATATATATATATATATATATATATATATATATATATATATATATTTGTATAGTTTTTCACTTACGGGCACAGATTTTACAAAAAACTAACACTTACGGGAACATTAGCATTATCGGGAATATTTTAGTGTACCCGTTAATTTTTTGTAAACATTATTTTTTTGTAAGCATTATTTTTAGAAAAAGGACGTAAACATTATTATTATTTTTTTTTAAATGTACCCATAAGAAACTTTTTTAGAGAACCAAAAGTACATACATCAACTATCAAATAGCCTGACTCGCAAAGGAGTGCTGCTACATCAACTGAGGGTTTAGTTAGGCCAGGCATCAAGGTCAAGCTTAGGGTTAGGGTTAGGGTTACAGCAGGGTTAGGCTTAGGGTTAGGCTTAGGGTTAGGGTTACAGCAAAGTTTAAATTTGGTTATATTATTGTAATTAATCGTTTTTGTAAATAAATGAAATTAAAAATGAAATATAATATAAAATAAATAAATAAAAATCAACCCTTAGAATCAGGAAAAATGAGGTCGGCAATTGTCGACCATTTTTGCCGACCTCAATCTTTTTTAGGTTGGCATCAGGTCGGCAAAAATTATTTGATACAAAGGTCTCACCACAAAATATAGAAACAAGGTCGGCAGTTTTTCACCGACCTCAAACACTTTCAGGTTGGCATTGCCGAATATTATATATATATATATATATATATATATATATATATATATATATATATATATATATATATATATATATATATATATATATATATTTATATATATATATATATATATATATATATATATATATATATATATATATATATATATATATATATATATATATATATATATATATATATATATATATATATATATATGTATACAGGGTGTAAACTAGCCCTGTGGTTTTCCCAAATGCTTATAAAATTAAAATTCCAAATTTAAAGATAAAAAAATCCCATTCTCCAAATAAAGTTTCCAAATTAAAGTTTAATAATAATTCTAAAAATAATTTGAAGTTAATTATTATTCAAAATTAAAAGAAACATAACATAAAAAAATTCTAATTCAATAATTGCGTAAAACATGAAATCAAATCGCCATTATTGGTATAAAAACGCAATTGCATAACTGCGAAAATTGGTTTCTAGGAAAAAACATCATGAGAATTGGGATTTTTGGGATTTTTGTGGCAACTTGCAAAAAAGTTTAAAAATAATTTTTTGCAATTCATTCCAACAACAGCAAATATTATATAAAAAAGTTAGCAAAAAATAAAGTACTAATCTAAAAGATCCAAAATAATAACAAACTTGTTTGGTTTAACACCCGCAAATGCTATTTCTTTAAAGGGATCCCAAACTCCCAACAAATGTTGTGTTCATATTAAAGATAATGTTAAAAAAAAAGGTTTGAACCAAGTTTTTTTGATTAAAAATAAGTAATGAATGCATACCGATAAAAACTAACGTTGTTTTATCCCAAGCTCGCCTTCTCCATTTTATTCAATAACTCTGAGTCTTTAAATTATATGTCACAATCTACAGACCTTGGCAATTCCTTTGAAGAGAGTTTAATTCATAAAAGTTTTAGTATTTGACGTCATGGTAGACTTTTAACAAATGAAACTCTGGAAATATTTTTATTTATTTTTATTCAAATTTTTTTTGATTATTAGCAGTTTTTTTTTTTTTTTTCCTATTTTTAACATTTAAAAAGATATTAAAAACCTCAAATATTTTATGCTGGTTCGTTGCTATAAATTGTTATTGTGCCATATATTACAAAACTATTTAAAGCATTTTTATTTGGTTAGACAATATTTCGTCTCAATTTCCTTTGCTTGAAGTTCGGGAAGTCAAGCAAAAAAATTAGTTTGAATGATCACTTTGAAATAGATTCAAAACAAATTGTTTTAATGACGGGGGTTCTAAAGTTTTTTTATAACAAATGTAGGTAAAAAATAGATAATTAAATAAAAAGTTCAACATTAAACATCATTTTTTTATTATATTGCAACTGTAAATATTGAAATATTAACTTGAACTAAATTTACTTATTATTTAGAACGACTAAGCAATAAAGATAAAAAGCCCCTAAAATTATGCAATATTGTGTTGTTTATTTGACAATTGTTGTTGGTAATATTGTTTATGTTGACTATTTTCATTAGTATCAAAATAGTCCCAGATTAATCTGTTAGTTGCTTTGTTCATTGTTGCTTTATTTCTAATTTAATTTTATCTCTAAGTATAAATTTATGTTAAAGAAGAAAAGTTTTTATTTCATTGCTCGCTCTTTTTATAAAAGAGTAGAACAAAAGACAAAGAAAAGTTTCACGTAATTAAACTTCGAAGGAGTAAGAGTTGTATAGAACATTTTTTTTTTTTTGCTTCACTTGCTCTTTTTTTTAGATCAGAGAAATTAAAGTTTAAAACTTTTCTTTGAATAAATGAAAAATGGAAGAGAAAATTGCTTGAAAATTTGTATTTGTTGTGTTTTAAAATTTTTTTAATTTTTCATGTTAAAAGGCAAATGCCAAATACGATACAAATTGGGAAATACCAAATATAATGTTTTTTAAGGCACATTATGACATTTTGACAATTTAAATTACCATTTATCTTGTATTATTGTCATTAATTAATGCGTTATATTATAATAATTTGTCCGTATTTTTGTTACATATTAGTTGTATAAAAAGGGCGATAATATGCAAACTTCATGTTTTTTATTTGATGGTTATAAAATATTGAACAGTAAACTTATAATCAAAATTTATAATGCCAACTTGTACTGCTATTAATTGTACTTTTAATGCAAAACCAGGATTTCACATATCCTTTCACAAACTTTAGTATCTCATACTACTGTCAACTGTATTGTTTATTATATTCTTGTACTTTTTTTTCATAACCTTAACAGGTTCTAATTGGTATGGAGTTGCCGACATTTTAAAAGTTTCATTATTAAAAATCAAATGTAAAATAAAATGATATTTCCTATTTATCCGTATCTAATTTAGCAATTTAAAGTAATTAAACGTAATCAAAAAAGTTTTATAATAGGAAAAGTTAACAATTCATCAAATATCTCTAATTAATACTTTCAATTTATGAAATTATTTGTTAATAAATACTTTTTTTCGACGGAAAAACAAAAAATATCATAGCATAAAAATAACCAGAGAAGTTAGAAAAAAGTTCCCATTGTATAAATAAAAATAAGTAAGATTCAGAATATATAATACTGCGCTCTTTTGCACAAAAACGAGAGACCGTATACATAACATTATATATAATGTAAAACACTACTATGAAAATCATAAGATTCACAAGTAAAGCTTTAATATTTGTTTTAATTTAAAAACAAAAGAATTATAAGTAAGATATATAAATCTAAAAATTATTAAGATATCGGTAAAAAAAAAGTTCCTCCTATGAAATAAAAAGCTTTTATTATTTTTGATTTTTACAAAAATTTGTTGTAAAAGTTGTTTTGCTCTATGCTCAAAATATGTTTTTTGAATTAAAATAGCTTTGTTTAATTAATACCTTGATGTCAAATGCTAAAACTTTTATGAATTAAACGCGCTTCAAAGGAATCGCCAAAGTCTGTAGATTGTGACATATAATTTGAAGACTCCAAGTTATTGATAAAAATAGAGAAGGCGAGCTTCGGCTAAAACAACAACATTAGTTTTTCTCGGTATGCATTCATTATTTATTTTTAATCAAAAAAACTTGGTTCAAACCTTTTTTTTTAACATTATCTTTAATATGAACACAACATGTGTTGGGAGTTTGGAATCCCTTTAAAATTTCGCCCTTTTTGGCTAAAAAGTTAAACAACTTATAAGTCTAACCGTAAACTCAACTTTAGTTTTTAGTAGTACATGTATTTCGTCAACAAAAATATCGAGAAGTTTTTGTCAGATACCTTTTGATCAATTACGGTTATTACGGAAAGTCTTTTAGTTATTGTTTTTCTTTTTTTTGTTTGGTATTTTATATCAACTGAATTAGTTAAAGTGTTTTTACTGGTATTCTTTGATGTGACGCGTGCAATCGCTTGCTAATAATTTTACTCTATAATTAAACGACATTTGTTTTTGTTTTTGCTGAGACTTTGTAATTATAACTTTATTTCATTATGCGATTTATGTATAAAATAAATTATTATTAATTATAAAATTGAATTATATATAAATAATATATAATTCAATTTTATGATTTATGTGAATAATGTAATAAATGTGAAATATGAAATTTATGAGCTCGTGTTTACTATTTTTGAAACCTTATCTATTTTCAAAAAATTTCTTTTGATCACACAATGTATTACATGATAATGTAAGCGTTCGTCCGTAAAATACATCGAGCAGAATTTAAGTAATAATTAGAAGTAGAAGATCATTGGCTCATTAGAGATTGCTATTTTACTATATTACATTGAAAAAGAAATATATATTCAAAATAATACTCTCGAAATGAAAGCGGCGACAATATATAAAGATTAAAAATAAATCAAACTAACTATTCTCAATAATAATTAATATACACTGATTATTTTATAATAAAAAAATATATTATTCCTAATATATGATTTCATATTCATCTTTAATGATACAGGTGGTATTTTATTTTATTTTTGGCACTGATCAATCAATGTAGGCAGCGCTGAAAACTTTTGGATGCTACTAGCGTCCAAAAGTTTATATGTAATCACAAGTGTAGTTAACTCATATTGTATTCATAGTCAATTTTTACATAAACATATTTAACTATGACATTGCTATCACATACTATTAAATATACAGTATATAAATATATTGATAAAAGATGTCTGGGTTTAGGTTACCATTTACTAGAAATTGCTGATATATTATTTAATGATGGCGGATGGCATTTAGTGTCCTTAAAGAGAAATGGAAGAGAATTTGCATTAACAGTTGATAAAAAGTAAGCATTTGTTGTTTTTTTATTTTGTTATAAACGTTATGTTTATTATGTTTTTTTATATTAAATTTAATTAATTTATATTAACATTGCATTTATCTTTTTATTATTATCTTCTTATTTATTATCTCTATATTATTATTAATTTATTGTATTTATTATAATAAATTAATAATAATATTATCTCTATCTTTTTATCTATGTATTTTATCTCTACATTGTTATTTATTTAATGCAAAGAGATAAAATTCATATTGTTCTAAGCAATCATAAACTTTTATCAGAACATTATCAACTAATACTTTATACTTTATTTGAGGATGTGTGGCCACTTTTGCTGTAAGATTTTTTATAGTTATTTGAATTCGCTTTCAACCTTTTAACTGCACAACATAATATCTGCACAACATATCTTGATGAATACAGCCACTGAACAGGGAAGTAAAGCGATATGGTAGGGAATCAAGCTAGTGTTTATATATAAAAATTTATATATAAATATAAATATAAAACTAAATATACTAAACTTTGCTTACAAAACCATTACTCTACCACTACTGCATTAATGGTGTAGTGTTCTACAACTATTACCAATATGTCACAGTGTTGCATTATTCTGTCACTGCCTATGCATAATAAAAAAATAATTTTGAATCCAAAATTGTGATTGCTAAATACTGCTTATCCAAATCTAAAAACTCAATCGATATGTGTACTAACACCCCTGTTTACGGCTGTTTTAGTATGATATCATTTAGAGCTAAGCATGCAATTTAAAAATCATATAGTAGATAAAATAAGTAAATTTTTTAAGGTTAAAAACCTATTTACTTACAACTTAATTAGAATTTTCTTCTTTTTTTTTTTTTTTTTTTAATATTTTTATTTTAGTTAATATTTTATTAATTAATTAATTATAAATTTTTATTTTAATTTATAATATTTTAGTATATTTTAACTAGTATTTTAAATTTAGGTATACACTTAAAAAAGTAACTCCTGGTTTGTTCAGTAAGTTTAATATCCAAGATCTTTTCATTGGTGGACATCCAGTTCTTGATACAATTGTGAATTCAAAAAGTAAAAATAATTTCTCTGGCTGCTTACAAGAAGTCTTATTTAATGAGGTAACTAATATAAGTGTTTTACAGATCAACACAACCAGAAAATCAGGCCCATATTTAGGTATGGGCAGGATGTGCCAGTATACATGGGCCCCCACCAACCATTGGGGCTCCCCACCAATTAAACAAACAAACTTTGACTTGAACTTTTATATTGAAGACATGATTAAAGTAGACACTAGATCTTATCCCAAAAAAAAAAGTTTTATTGTAAAAAATAAACTAGGTTACTTCAGAAAAAATTAATTTCATAAATACTTGTATGAAATGGCAAAAAAAAAAGAAAAAAAATATACTGTATGTGAACTAAAAAGTTTATAGGTGAAGGGCCCCCTTCCCACCAGGGTAAGTTTTAGATTTCGGTTTAAAAGTCTTCAAGACATACTAAAATGTGTTAAAATGTTTTTTAGATTTGTTAAACATGTCTTATGTTTATTAGGTAAAGTTAAAATGTAATAAATATGATAAGTGATAAATAAAAGTCTAGAAATAGTTAAAAATAAATTTAGAAAATTATAAATTAAATTTATTAAAAACTTTTTAAATTAAATTTTATTTTTGATTTAAATTATTAATTTTGAAATATAAAGATTAATTATAAATACATTTATTTAAAACTATATTTATAAAAAAAAAATTATTTTAGATAGATATTGTTTACAAAACGTTAAATACAGAGAGTAGTCGTTTCCAAATGGTCGGAAACATTAAGAATGGTTGCGATGTAGTAAAGTCTAAAGTATTAAGTTCAAGAGATAGTGCAGGTTTAAACATTATTTTTTAGTTATAAAGTTCTAAATTTTTATTTAGGTTTTAGATTATAAAAATACTCATTTTGTTTTGTATTTATTATGTTTTAAGCTTTTATATTATTTATTAAAGGTCCCATGGTTAGTAAAAGTGGCTCAGTTGACGTTCCAGTTCAGCCATATTTTACTCCAATTAAACCCTATGAAGTCAATGATCATATAACAGCTCAATATGCTCCTGTAAGTCCGTTTTTGTATGATTTGATTGACAAACCCAAACCTTCAGTCAATATATGTACTAAATCCCTTTCAGTTATTTCAGTTCCTATAATGAATATTAAATATGTAATAATAAATAATGTAAATAAACAATCATAAATAATGATAGATAACGTAAATAAATAGTGATAAATAAATAAATGTAAATAAATAATCATAAATGAATAATGTTAATAAATAATGATAAATAAATAATGATAAAAAAGTAAATTTAAAATAAAAATTTAAATTTTCGTGTTTCAAAAGTTTTACTGTAGAATTAAAAATTTTTTAAAGTTCTTAAACTCTCCACACCAACTAAAAAATCACCATCTAAATCACACTAAGCAAATAGTCACAAAAAATTTAATTTTGCCATGTTAGTTTTTCAATTTTTGAATAAAGTAATTGTATAAAAACAACAATATAAAAAGTAACAAATAAATAATTATAAATAAAAAATAACAAATTAATTTTTTTTTTTGTACTAAACTTTATTTCGTTATTTTTGACATTTAGAAATTCATTCATCAGAAAAGTTCAAAAAAATTAAGCAAGCAAATAATAACATGGATAATTATTGGAATAATAGTAGGATCCATAGCGTTGATTGTTGCTATCGCTATACTTGTACATGGTTACAAAAAACGTTATAGTACGATCGTTTTATCAAAAAAGGACAGAAACAGTAATTTGCTTAACAATTATAAATCGAGTCAGGACACTATTGTTATATATAAAGCTAATCAAGGACTTCTTCAACCACGCTTAGTCTAATAATTATTAAAGTTTATAGTTATTTAGCCATGCATGGATAGTTAACTAAATATAAGACGAATATTTCGAGTAGAATAGATGGACCGCATTCTCACTACAAAAGGTTACATTCAATGTTTAAAGAAGAAAACGCTTGAATGCTCTCCAATGAAAAATACTTCCTACGAATAAGTTCGCTTAACATTAAAAGAACGGAGAACACGAAGATACAGAAAAAAATTAATAAAATACATATTTGTAATGTATATTTTTATAAATACAAAATTGTCCAGAAGCCGATACGGCTTATTTCGCTAACTTTTATTATTATTATTTTTTAATTTTAAAATCACAAGCAAGATTACAAAATATTCACTTTTTTTTCAAGTGTTACGCATATGCAATCATTAGGTAAAATTATTAATTTCTATTGTAAAAAAATATTTTTATTTAAAACATGACGCGAAAATTTGAAAAACTTGTTTCTGTGACGATAGTTTTGACAACGGTTTGGTTTCTTTGTTCATGTGGTTTCTTTACTGTGCGTTAAGACAAAGCAAACTTTTTTTGCGACGTCTATATAAGTCCTTATAATGGCTTCGTTCGATATTATTCTGAGATATTAAAATTATGTTATTTTTGAGATATTCCTATCGTTTATTTTTACGTTTTAAAAGCAGTCTTATTTTTAGTTGGTGAAAAAGTTTATTTGATTACCTTTTCTCTTTAATTTAATTAATTTACTGTGATTTATAAATTAAAGGTGATTACCGTGATTTATTTTACAAAGAAGAACGCAGTGCTAAAGCTAAGTAAAATTGTAGCGTTCTTTTATTTAAAAAAAAAGATTTTAATCGCTTTTTCATACTAAAATTATAAATACTGAGTAATATGTTTCAGATGGATTACGAGTTTTTAATCTGACCACCGCAGATTAAACCGTATATTAAAAACGCTGTTTGTTATCAATTAACGAAAACACTAGTTTCGCTTAAATCCTAACGTTACTCTAACTTGGGTGTGTTGTGATTATTTCTTATTTTATTAATTACTCTTAAGTATTACAAATTTTATGTATGAATTTTTGTTTTATTATCGGGTACATCGTTTTTTATTGGGTACATATTCAAAAAAAAATTAACGAAAAAATCACTACTAATTATTCACAATTTTACTTTACTTTTTTTAAAACTTAAAATCAAACTTTTGATTTATTTTACATATAAGGAATTTGAATTATGAGTCATCTTTCTTTGACAACATTAAAATAGAAAATTATTTGCTTATGTTTTCACAAAATTTATTAACGTTGCGTGGCAATATTAAATTTATACGGAAGCTATTAAAACGCTTTAAGAAAAATCAATCATGCTTGGGGTTCATGTTACATAAACGCTTGTAAGAATTTCCATACCAATTTTTGCTTTTTATACAGCCTGGCTTATGCACATATGCATTTTCGGTAGAAGCTTTAAGAGAAATTAATAGCTATTCAACGTTAAAATAAACATTAGCAATTTTTATCAAATCTAATAAATCTCATAAACTGTGCGTCGGATTTACATAATTTTTTCACTATTGGAAAGATAATTTAATCTGCTAAAAACTAGTTAAAAAAAACTATATATTTTGATTTGTTTAAAAAGATATTGCTAAAAATTTACCAAGCTACTCAACCTGCTACTTAAAAAGCAACTGTGTGGACAAGTTAAGCAATCAACAATAAATGAATACGCATGATGTGAAATTTGAATGAATCATCTATAAAATTAAGATTAACAGTGAGCGAGTCTATAATTTATAAGACTTAATGACGTAAGTAAGAGAAGAGAAAAAAAATTAGATAGTAAAAAAATGTCATAAAATATAAAAATATAATTTTATACAGCAAGATTAAACATTTGAATATGTTTATTCTTCATAATTCTGAGCAAAATTTACTAATAAGTCTACTCGTAAAAAGGTAATTCTTTAACAAAAACGTAAAAAAAAACCGCTCTGAACCAATCGAAAATCAATAATCTGCCTTGTGGTAAAACAAATTTTCTATTAGAGAAACAAATATATGACCCTAGGTACAAGCAAACTATATAGCCCAAAATACAAAACTTGCCTTATGAAAAAAGTCATTCGCAAACTCTGATTGACAGGAAACTTATAGAACATTGCATTTTTTTTTTTTTTTTTTTTTTTTTTTGTTATGTTGATTTTAGGTGCCCCAAGAAGTCCTCACGGTCTTATCACAGAGCACCGCGGAAGAGCATTTAATAGGAAGTTCACGCCTCCTTCCTAACCGATGTCACAAAACTTGCCCAGAGGTGGGGTTTGAACCACGGATCTTACGTTTCTGAGGCAAGTGCGCTACCACTGCGCCACGGCTGCTTGCATTTAGTACTTAAGTAACAAACAATATAATATACAAGAACCTGTAGAAAAGCACTCACAAGTTATAAATTTTTTTTTTAAGTTATATCATAAATTAAACCAAAATTTATCGACAGATTTCAAGTTTCATCAAAAAATCTCTTTTTATTTAAGATTTATGACCGTATGAAGTTTAAAATTCCACAAATTTACCCCCTGAAATAACTTTGAATGGTTGTAACTTTTAACCTAAAAATTTTTTTTTGATGAAATTTAAAATCTGTCGATAAACTTTGATCTAGTTTAATATAACACAAAAAAAATTTATACACTAGGGGTGGGGTATTAGGGGTCCAATAGGGTTTGCTACAATTACTTTATCGCCGTAAAAAAAAAATTTCTAGTCTATGTGGTTAAATTATTGTTTTTATTTTGCATGTCATATATCATTATATCATATATCAAGAAATTATGTTAAACAGTTGTTCATTAGAGGTTAGTATTACACTTTTTACAAGCTATCTGCAAATCGAAAGCAACTTTAAAAGTGTTTGTAGTTGTAAGCAACAACTGCGTTTTTTAGTGCTTTAATGTAGTTTGGGCTTTGTTCTCCAACTTTTCTTGTTCGCCGAAACTGATTAAAGTCATGGTAAATGGATTCGAGAGCTTGTTCGGTCCAGTAACCTAAGCGTACAGAATTTAAAATACACAAAATAAGTTTTAGTCTATTTAATAAGTAATCGTCATAATTTATGCAAGTTTAAACTTGCATGAACTGCTGTATTATTGCAATAACATTTATTTAATTACTATTGTTACAATTAAACAATATTATTTTAATCTTTTGTCAAAATTAAAATTTATTTATCATACTGAAGACTGCACCTTTCATGTCGATGAATTCGATAATATCTACCTTCAAAGGAATTGTAGCTCCTAGATTTCTATAGCTTGTAGAAAACTGCTCTATATCTTTGACATAAGTAGAGTTTAATAATTTTCCAAAATAACCATAGACTACTTTTTCATAATCTCAAAGTACCTTAATGTATTTGGATACGGGACCTTCAAGACTGGACTCCTCAAAACAGCTTAAAGCTGTCTATGTTGGTAGACAAACTTATTGCAAATATTGCCTTCCAAACGATGCTGCCCTTGGTAGGATACTCTGCAGATGTTTATTGTAGAAAGATATCGGTTGACAAACTGTAACCCACACTCATTGTTTTCAAACAATTTTTTGAATCTCTTTTAAAATTTTATATATAACACCTAAAAGTATATATAGACTGAGAATATTTGCAAGCTCTATTATTTTTTTTATTTTTGTCCCCTGTTAATAAAAGGGGTTGAACAATATTTGTAAACATTTTTTCATTTTTTCATTTTGCACCATCAGATATTCATTAGTCGTATAATCTGCATAAAGTTTCTAAAGAATAATGATCAGCTTTTTGAAAGTTAGGAGATGAGGTCATGCAAAACGGACAATGGTGCTTTAATGTTACAGTTTGTTTTCCAACCATTTGAAGTAAAACCTTTAGATCTTCAGATACTATGTAATCTAAGGAAGAAATATTCAATTTATTTAATCAAATTTATTAAATCCAAAATTATTTTCAGATTATGATGTTTTTGGTTCATTAAAGGCAAAGGGTTTTTGCAAGTTTATTTGAAACATATTCGGCACCTTTATTAACAGGTTTTCCCTAAACACATTAAACCATTGGGGCCAATAATTTTTCCATTTTTGATTTGCGCCCATTTTTATGTACAAAACATTCACATCTTCTGTCTCTGATAACTCTGGTATTCAAGTCTAAATTTCATAGCGTATGTTTAGTAACTATTGTTCCCATAATAACGTAACTAAATTTTAACAAAAGTACATTATATATAAATATTTTATCTTCATAACACGGTCACATAGTGAAGTATGGGTCAGTCCCAGCAAGCTTTTGTCCACATTTTGAGCAAAGTATGGTAGGAAGGTCTAAGTTATTAGCT
Organism: Hydra vulgaris; assembly: GCF_022113875.1. Taxonomy (NCBI): domain Eukaryota; kingdom Metazoa; phylum Cnidaria; class Hydrozoa; order Anthoathecata; family Hydridae; genus Hydra; species Hydra vulgaris. The sequence continues at coordinate 14,585,752 of NC_061166.1, forward strand.
GAATAATCTTTCCAGAATGTTGTTTTGATAAGGTTTGAATAGTTTTTTTTCTTTTTACTTAGACTTATGTTGTTTTTTCTTCATTATTTATAGGTCTTAAATTCTTGCGTTTCCAGAAGCAGCAAATGCAAAATATTTTAGAAAAATCAACCTGTTCTTTTGCATGGTTAAGCATTTTAAAAGAATGCTTCAAATAAAACTTTATGATGTCCATTTATAATATTGGAGTGATATTTTGGCCCAGCTAATTAAATTTCAATTAAATGACCAAAAGCATATTTTCAGTTCAAAATTCAACGCGTGTAAGTAGTTATTATTTTAATTATTAACAATCAGCAACGGCAAATAGCAAATGCTAGTCATCCTCATTTGATACCAGTATTAACATACTAAAAATTTGAGTATGCCACATACTATGAAGAATAAACATATTCAAATGTTTAATCTTGCTGTATAAAATTATATTTTTATATTTTATAACATTTTTTTACTATTTAACTTTTTTTCTCTTCTCTTATGTCATTAAGTCTTATAAATTATAGCTTTTAGTTACCTATCTTGAACAATTAAATTACTAGGCACTCGCCTAAAATACGTGATTTCCCTAGACCCCCAATGAAAAAAGTTGTTTTTTTACATTTTTAAAATAAGGAGGAGTTATCTAATAATAAACAAAAAAAAAAAAATCTGGGGATGTGTTGCAAGCAGGGCTGTGGAGTCGGAGTTGCTGAGTTGCAACATTTTTAGCGGAGTCGAAGTCGCTAAACAAAATCGCGACTCCGACTCCAATAGTAAAACTTCTCGGTATTGTACGTGCATCTACAAAACATGCAATTAACTTCATGATCATACTAAACCTCAAAGAACGTTTCATAAATTTATCCAAAAAAACTTTTTTATCTTATTGCGTAATATTTTTTAAAGAATTCAAAGAATTTTTTAAAAATTTTGCTTTTGATTTGTAGTCGGAGTCGGAGTTGGAGTCGGAGTTGTACTCAAAAAATTTCAACAAGTGGAGTCGGAGTCGGAGTTGTACTCAAAAAATTTAAACAACTGGAGTCGGAGTAGGAGTCGTTACTTTTTTTTTACGACTCCACACCCCTGGTTGCAAGGTCTCAGAGCATGTTCTTATGCACCGTGATATATATATTTTTTAAACTTTCACTTGTCAATTTTTGTTTTTTTTCTCTTTCTGCACTAAACTTTATTGCGTTTTTCTTGACATTTAGAAATTTGTTCATCAGAAAAGTTTCAAAAAAATTAAGCAGGCGAATAATTTTTTTTTTTTTGTGTTCTTTATTACAATATTTATTAAAATATATACAAGAAATAAAGTTACAGGTAAAATATTCTTTAAAAAGAGTAAAAAACTTTAACGATATTTACTAAACAAAACAAAGAACGCGGACATTCGATAAGGTCTTGTCACCAAGAACCGCTAAGAAAAATAAATTACATTCCGTTACAGTACATGCAAGTAAAATAAAGTCAACTTATAAATATGATCAAAAAACATTAAAATTCATATTGCAACATATTTATTTATATTTATAGGTAATCACATGAAGCTTATGTTACACATTACAATAAGTAGGGGGGGGGGGGGGAATCCATAATCGTATTTTTTTAGATTTTTTATAGTTTAATTTTTCTTAATTAGTTTTTCATGCTGATTCTGAAAATCATAATCATTTTTTTTTCATTTTAATTATTTAGCCTTCTACTTCGATTTTAATAAAAGTGAATATATTGACAAATAAAGGCATTGTTAAAAATAGATGAAATTATTATTATTATTAAATATAAAAAAATTAGAAAACTAAAAATCTTTTTCTGTTTAATTTATGAATAATATACTTTATCATTTAAAAATAACAAAAAAAATTAAGCATTATATATGAAAATAATTCATACAGTCTGTTTTTTACTATTGAAAATGGAAATTAACTATAAAAGTCATCATATGTGATAGATATTGCTGCGGGAACTTTAACTATCGAACATCTAGGTTATGACGTGTTCTTTGGTAGACATAAGATGGGCTGCCTTGTAACTTCAATCAAGCTAAAATAAAACTGATCTTGCACACCTGATGTAAAGTTTGCTGCTCTTCCATTGTTATCTATTTGTTTTTATAACTGGTTTCAACTATATTCCGTAGTTTCAACTTTTTGGACAAATAACTAGACAATGATTCTCCAAAATATTTTTAAACTACGTGAACCTTCATTTTTTATATGGTTTAAATAATTAAATATGCATCTACTATTGAAATTAAATGGGTTTTTTCCAAAGCTTTCCAACTGTAACAACTTAATAAGAAAGTTAATACTAATGATATTCCATCATCAACCAAATACTTTTCTCCTTTTTGTAGTCCTGAGGCTAACTTTTGCCAAAATATTCTAACAAGAATGATGCAATCATTCCATCTCTTTGAGGTATACTTATTAACTGCTTCTAGAGTTTTTTTAACTAGCTATTCACTGCGTTTTAGAGTAAAGCAGAAAATTTCACAAATTGATCACCCAGTTTGTTTTTTATAAAGCCTTTTAGGTAGCGGTATTCCTTTAGCCTGTTTATCTTTAGAGTTGTTAAACCTTTAGAACCTAACTGAACTTCCACTGACTGGCACTTTAAAAGAAGATTTATTCTTGACTTCATTAAAGTAAAGTGAAAAAAAAATGAAATCTTGAATAGCCTTCTTGATAGCTTGAATAACGATTAAAAATAAATTAAAAAAAAAAAAATTAAGATATTTTAAAGCAATCTGTCTTTTTGATTACTTAAAACGTTTTGTTTAGAAAGAGACTTCAAGGCGAGTTTCCACTCTCATCCGTTTTTCTACGGGAACGAGATAGGAAAGAAAAAAATAATCACGTGAGCATGCGTAATAAAAGTTTTTAATTTGTCCAAAAGAAAACAGCGCATGCTCACGTGATTATTTTTCCCTTTCCCAAAGTTGCGTAACTTTATACGCAAAGAAACTTTTGCAAAGACTTTAATTTTTTATATCTTTAAATTTTTAAAATAGAAGTAGAAGGTCAACCATAAAAAATTAGCAAAAACTGAATTGTTTTTTAAACTTTTCTCAAAAAATTAATTAGAATAACTGGTTAAACAAGAAATATAGATTTTCGGACCCCCCTACCCTACAATAAGCTTCCCGTAAAAAATTAAAATTTACACATGCACATACACATAAAAATTTTGTCTAAGTTTTAAAAGTATATAAGTATATTTTCAGTGGAAAAAATGATTTTTTTAAGATTTTTTTAAAAAGAATCAAACTTAGGTTCTTGAGTAGTTTTTAAAACTATATTATTCCATTCATGACACACAATCTGTTTCATTAACGTTTCATTACGAGGGAAAAAATCATAACTATCACGTGGTTGATGAATTGCCGTGTAATTACACCACGTTTCTGTTAGACAAATAATGCTAAAATCATGTTTTAATTCATCCAATAAAATTTTTAAATTTTCAAAGTTTTTATTTAGACTTCAGATGTTAATATTTAAAATTGAAAATGGGTTTTTATTATTTTTAAGATATTGTGCAGATTGGTAAACTGAGTAGTATTTGCTTTCAAAATTTAATTTGTCAAAACAGTCTGCTTCAGTGTCATTATCATTAACATTTTCATTAGAAAATTAAAATATAGAGTTTTGCTCCATTTTTATACATGGTTTTTTACAAAATTTTGAAACATAAATAAAAAATAAAATTACTTATTTAGCTTTTAGATTAAACTCTCTCACTACAACTTATCGTACTCAACAACAGCATATTTTCTAGCGTTACGCTCAGTCTTCATCTTTTCACTTAATTCGCGCCTTATTTTGTTAGTTTCAAAAGAAAAATTCTCATTAATAAAAATACCTGTACCTTTCAGCATCTTTGCGTTTTCCAAAATTTTTTCTTCGTCTTTATAATTTAGCAATTTGAGTATGATTGTTCTGGGTTTATTCTTTATTTTCTCTACGTTAAAGCGTCTTTCGATACGGTGCGCTCGTTCAATAATTATGTTACTTGTTTTTAACTGATCATTAAATATTTGTTGAACTTTTTTTTCAGTTTGATCCCATGTTTCTTTTTCATTTTTTCGTACACCGTCAATTCTAATATTGTTTCTTCTATTCCTAACTTCTAGTTTTCTAATTTTTTCTTGTAGTGCATCATTTAATTTGTTTGCTTCGCTCTGCATTGTTTTTAGCTGAACGGTCTGATTTACAACTTTATTAATTTCCGTATTCATTAACTTTTTAAGTTCTTTTTCGACGTTTACGAGTTTTTCATTAATTAAGGTATCTTGAGTAAACTCGATACTTTTTTGTAGATCTTCAATACATTTCTGCAAGCTTTGTTACTTTTTTTCAACTTTTGAAATACGAATTTCAAATACGTTATATTTTGTATTGAATGTAGAATTTTATCCATTTTGTCATTTTGTAACGAGGCATTTCCTGATACTATTTTTAAGAGCGAACTTTCTTACGCTTTGAACTTTTCCTCCATTATATTTCAATTTCTTTTTTACTTGCCATTTAATAGATTAGGGAAAGGTTGCGTAAGTTGAGCATGTTTTTAGTGTAATGTATTTTGCTCCCAAAAGATTAATGAATAATAAAAATAATGATAATTTCATCTTTCCTCTCAAAGAATATAAATAAATAGTTTATTTTTAAAAAAATCTTTATGCCAAAAATTGCGTTTTTTTCAACGCACCCAATCATTTAATCTTAGGAAAAAAAAGATAAATAAAATTTTATCTTCAAGGACTATATATAGTCCTTGACTATATATAGTCCTATATAGACTATATATAGTATTTTTATTTAAGTATATATACTTAAATAAAAAAGTAATTATCTCAACCATAAAAAAAAATAAATCTTTCTAATCTCAAAAAAAGTTAACGATAGTTTTTTTGGAAAAAACTTTCGCTCTTGAAATACCAAAATAATGTTTCGCGGAGAACAACTTTAAAAAAACGCGCTTTTCCTAATAAAAAGCCGTATCTCATTTTGAGCGTCTAAAAACGTATCATCTTAAGCAACTTCATCAAGTACTATCATAATTTAAATAACATGACAACAGCTTATGTATTATCTCAAGTAACCCATGAAATTAGTAGTAGATAAGCATAAAGTATTGAAGATGTAATAAATTTTTGATGATCTTGTTTCGTTCTGACGTAATTACAAAATATTGAATAATAAAAAATTATAACGGCGATGGTAAATTTTTTTAACAGTAAAACAATCAAAGAATATTAACTAAACAGCCAAGAAATTAAAAAAAATAACACCGTCGAACTTGTATGAATATCCTTAACGAAAAAGATTTGCGAAAATATTATTATTCTACCCGTAAAAGAGGTTACCATCTTAGGAACCTGCTCATCGTACCATCTTAGGAACCTGCTCATCGTACCATCTTAGGAACCTGCTCATCGTACCATCTTAGGAACCTGCTCATCGTACCATCTTAGGAACCTGCTCATCGTACCATCTTAGGAACCTGCTCATCGTACCATCTTAGGAACCTGCTCATCGTACCATCTTAGGAACCTGCTCATCGTACCATCTTAGGAATCTGCTCATCGTACCATCTTAGGAACCTGCTCATCGTACGCAACCTTCCACTATGTGTTAAGTATTTTCAGATAATTAATATTTACTAATTAATTAACAGCAAATTTCTTTTTTTTTTTTTTTTTAATTTATAAAAATACGTTAATTTAAAAAAGTGCGCCCGTTCACGATGAAAGCCAGATGTTGCATTTTGTGAAGAAAAAAATCATTGGAAGTCATCATCGACTGCTCTATTTAATGGAATTCCTCGTTGCATTTTAGATTTTTAGTGAGATAACGCCAAACGTTACCCAAGCTCGCTACTTTAATGCGTACATTTGCATACCACCAACTTCAATACTATCGGAATGCGCTTTCTTGACTGCTGGACATGTGGTGAATTGACGGCATGCATTCTTGGCACCCGAAACAGTATACATGATACTGTTTTTAAAGCGTAATTGGGACTTGTGTAAAAAAACACTTGGACACTTGATCTAAAAAAAAAAAAGTAAAATAAAATTAGGATATAAGTAAAAAAGAATAACTATAATAAAAAATATTTATTTTTTAACGGGTCCCTGTTGAAACTTTCATGGTTTTAAACTTTGTAGTCAGAACAAATAATAAACTTATGCTGTTTAGTTAGACAAATAGGTTTAATGAGGCTTCTCAGAATGAGGCTTCACAGCTAAACTGAAATAATTTTTGTTATGTTGATTTTGTGAGGATGCATACCCAAGTACCTGTCAAATGAACTGTCTGTTCATTTGACAGGTACTTGGGTATGCATTTTTACTATTTTAGATAGCCCTAATTTGATGTAAAGAACATTTTTGGATACTTCAATTATAGCTCTGTATTTCGTCTTGGATTATAAAAGCAAAATATTCTGTAAAGTTACCAATAATCGATCCGTTTTTTGTTTAAAATGATAAAGATACTTTAATTGACAATTGCAATTTTTGCATTTTTGATCCTACAAAAAGTTGCTTAGACTAGTGCGCCTAAAATCGTTTACCTAGACATTCTTTTGTCCTTTGCCACAAGTACCACAAAGTCACGAAGTTTCTGTTTCCTCTCCCCTAAGTGAGGTCAGTCATCTTTATGAGAAATTAGTGAGTTTGACAGCGAGGAAAATATTGAAGATACAAACTACAATTTTGCAGGTGTGGTTGAGTAGAGGAGGTTATACTTACCAATCCCTAAGTTATATTTTATTATGTGACTCCAATATACAGTGAGTTGCCAAATATTAGAGATAGTTTAGTTTTTTGTAATTTTAAATTTTAAATAGATTTAATGAATAAATACATAACATGTAGTTTGTTTGTTTTTTTTATCGTTTTTATTATTAGAGGGATTTATCTAGAATATAAAACAACATAATTACTTGTTCGTAGCTTTTTTTTAAATGTGTTATATAACAATATAGGTAATTATCTTAATATTTTATGTATTTTTACCCTTTGCTACGATAAAGTCTTTTCAGCGTCGGAGCATACTTTCTATCAGACTTTTGTGTTGTATTAAAGATATTAAAATTGAATTTAATAGGATTAAAATTGTTATGTCGGGTTTTGTGTTGTATTAAGGGTTGTTATGTCGCTCTCTAATACAGATTTACATTATTTGCTAAATGGTAGTGATGGTTTCTTTAGCAATTTCTTGTTTTTTGAACTCCCATAGATTTTATATGGTGAATGTCTCTGCGAAGGTAAAAAATGCACATTTTTTTCAGCTAGGAATATAGTAGCATTTCTAGTTTTGTGGCACGATGCTAAGCTGTGCATAAACATATACTCTTCATTACCAGGAACCATTCTTAGGCTTAAGGGAGGAGCCTATTTTTCAATACCCACTTGTACTGGTTATGCTTCATGGTCTTTTTCACAAAATAGAGAAACCCATAGGCTTGGCTGAGACCACGCAATTATACTCACAGGTAGTTTAATATTTTTCAAAAGGCAGTCCTGGTGGAATTTTTCTCCTGAGCGTTGTCGGACAAATTAGCTTTTGTCCACCAAAGTTTGAAATGTTGACTCGTCCAAAAATCAGACCTGTAAAATCAGACCTGTAAAACATTACTATAACTATTAGGAACGTACTCTTGTCAAATCCCTATTTGTTGAGCGTTGAGCGTCCTTTGCGTCCGCAAACTCGAATTTCTAGGAAATAGGCAAAATGGGATATATAGGGATTTGCGCAGCGGTGTGCACATACATCGGCTGATTTTTAGAGAGAACATGCAACGGAGTATGCAAAGTTTGGGGTAGGCAGGTTCTCTTTTAAATGAAGTTGTTTTTTTTTACATTTTCGGACCTTAAGGATAGCGTTGGAATAAGGGTTTGACAAGAGAGCCTACCTAACTATAAAGTTTTTCAGGGTTTTATTAAAAAAAATTTTTTAAGTAATCTTAATATTTTTATTTAAAATATTAAAAGTCATAAATCCAGTTTTCCAATACTCATATTCTGGTGTTTTCTTACTAACTCCAGTTTTTTTAAAAAATAGCTTCAGCTAAATGTGTTTTTTCTGGCCAAACGTGGTTTTTTCCAAACTTTAACTTTTTTTTAATTCACTTAAACTCTAAAACAACAACAAATCAGCTAAAAAACTACGCCGCCTAAAAGAATTATCATATTACCTTTACTTTTCCAATAAAAATTTTTTTACGATAACTAATCGAAAGCTATTTACACCTTAAACCATAGATCATCCAGGTCATATTTTGTGCAGCCGTAGCGCAGTGGTAGCGCACTGGCCTTAAAAACAAAGGATCCGTGGTTCAGACCCCACCTTAGAGCAAGTTTTGCGAAACCGGTTAGGAAGGAGGCGTGAACTTCCTATTAAGTGCTCATCCGTGGTGCTCTGTGACAACAACCGTGAGGACTTCTTGTGGCACCTAAATGAAGTTTAGGTGCGTTCGACACAATAGATCATGAAATCCAACTAAAAAAGTTGGAAAAATACGGATTAAAAAACCATACACTACAGTGGTTTAAAAGTTACTTGTATAACAGACAACAATGTGTTATTGCAGATGATAATTACCACACTAAATTATTAAAATTAACTTGCGGTGTTCCTCAAGGTTCGACTCTTGCTCCTCTTTTGTTCCTAATCTATATAAACGACCTTCCAAATGTTTCTAGTAAACTTGAATTTACAATGTTTGCAGACGATGCAAATTTATTTTATTCTTCGACATACATCAAGGATCTGTTTGATAATGTAAACATAGAACTCCAAAAATTAAATATATGGTTTAAAACAAATACGTTATTCCTAAACATAGAAAAAACAAAATACACTTTATTTCATTCAAACCAAAAAAGAAACACACTACCAAATATTCTACCCTCTCTAAAAATAGAAAATATAGTAATTGAGAGAACTCACGAAACTAAATTTTTAGGATTTTTAATTGATGAAAATTTATTTTGGAAAGCTCACATAAATGCTTTAAACACTAAAATATCAAAAAACATAGGTCTACTTTATAAAGCTAAACCTATGCTATCGCAAAATAACTTAAAACTTATATATTTCTCTTTTATACATAGCTACCTCATATATGCGAATATAGCTTGGGCGAGTACGCATATAATCAAATTGAAAACTTTATACCGACGTCAGAAACATGCTGTAAGACTAATCTACCTTAAAGACAAATTTACACACGCTGCACCTTTATTTAAAGAAGTGAATGTGCTTAACATTTATCAAATTAACATTTACCAAAATATATTGTTTATGCTAAAATTTAAATTAGGTAAAGTACCAAATCATTTTTTAAATAACTTTTTTATAAATAACGTAACAGAAGAGAAACAGGAAACTTTATTACATCTTTCGAAAAAACAAAACTTTCCCAGTTCTCAATATCATATCGGGGTTAATTGATACAACAAACTAGTAACTAAAAATAAATCAATTTGCAATCTAGATAATCAAAATTCCTTAAGAACAAAGTTGAAAAATCTGATACTGAATCTAAACAGATACTCTGAATTCTTCTAAGATTATAAATTAAATTACATATATATCAACTGCAAAGTGAACTGACTCGTTTATGTGTATTATCTAAATGACTCTTACCTTTCTCAAACAATATATCAAAAATTGTTTATTAAACACAAAAAAAAAAAACACTTGATTTTTCTTATCAATTTTAGTTATTATGCTGCTTGTTATGTTTAATTTTTTTTACTGAGCTTATTTTTTATTATGAATTTAATTTAAAGATTATAAAAATATAGTTGTACTTAATATATAATTATATTTAACATAATCATAATATATCAAACACATTGTAAGGGCTTTGTGATAAGATCATTACAATCTTTTTGAAGTCCGGCCTGTACTATTTAATTACAAATTTCACAATATATTTGACTCACGAGACTTATAAATATTATTTAATAAACACCTTTAATTTACGAAACTTGTAAATGTTATATGTACGGCAAATATAAGAATAAAAAAAAATTTAAAAATTCAGAAAGCCGTGGCGCAATCGTAGCACACTTGCCTCAGAAACGTAAGATCCGTGGTTCAAACCCCGCCTCTGGGCAAGTTTTGCGACATCGGTTGGGAAGGAGGCGTGAACTTCCTATTAAATGCTCTTCCGCGGTGCTCTGTGATAAGACCGTAAGGACTTCTTGGGGCACCTAAAATCAACATTAAAAAAAAAAAAATTGTTTGGGTAGAATATTCGGAAAAAATCCGAAATATATTTTCCTGATAAATTTGCTTTTAGCAGAGTTGTTTCTATTTTTTTCCAAACCTTTTACAAAATTTGAATGAGAGTGATGAAGAAAAAGCTTAAAAAACAAAAATATACACCTAAACTTGTATGCATGGAAAACGTTTTAAGTATCCGGAAAAACTAAAAGTTAGGAAAAAAATCTGAAATTATCGGGAAAAAGGTAATCCCTGTTAAACGCAATTTATTTTGCCAACTTAAGTTTCGTTACTAAATGAAAAATTAAAAGGTATTTACTAAATTAAAAGACATCTAGAGTCCTTTTACTTTCATTTTTTTTAAATCATCAACAAAGTTGTTTCATTACGGTTGTTTGATAGGCTTTGATTGTCTAACCTAATTTTTATTAACATGTAATGAACCTGTAATAACGATGTTTTTATCATAATTCTTGACATTTTTGGAAGTAACGATATAGTTACTTTGGCCGAAGCTAGCTTGAAATTAATAAACTATTATGTCTTCTCTTTAAAAAAAAAAAACCTTTTTATTATTTGATCAAGATTCACTAAAGCAAAACACCGTGGCATCCGACAAAAACTGCCTCACACCCACCTCAAAGTTACGGGGGGTATCAATGTGAAAGAAATAAATTACTTATTTTTTTTACTAAATTTATTCATCGAGAGATTTCCGATTTTAACTTAGCGATCAAAAGTTAAAGTTGTAAGTAAAGTTTATAAGCCATAATTTAAGGGAGAGACAAGCTTTGGAGCATTTGTTTGCAGGCTCCGACTACTTCAATTTTTTAAAAAACATTTTAATTTAACACAAGTACAAACATACCCAGGCTATCACGATTAAAAAAAACTGCCCTGCTCGCTGTCTATCCTGCTCGCTGTCTGGCCCACCCTAATATGCAATTACAGAAATACGATAAACCAGCAACAGTAAACGTTGCATGTAAATGTTCATGTATTATCATGTTTATTAAAGTCTTTTATGGTAAACATGTTTCATGATAGACAACTTTTGTATACTTTAACACAGAAATAAATAAAAGTAATTATTATTATATGCTGCCACAAAAGCATTTTTTTAGTTGTAAAATGAGAAAAATATGTAAACAGTCTAAACCTATTATAATAAATCAAACTATTATAATAAATTATTGTATAAAATGAATTAAAAGTTATAAAGTAAAAATTTGCCAATTTGTTTTTTAAAGTTAAAAGCAAATATAATTGCATTATTAAATTTTTAAAATCATTTTTACAAAGGAAGAGGCATTTCTTTGATTCTGTCACGTAGCTCTGTAAAGGAGCTATCATAAGCGTCATCTTTTTTAACCAAAACAACACAAGTTGCTCTTTTCGTTTGACTTGCTAAACCCAAGTCTATTCTTGCTGGCACAAAGCAGTATGGTAGTTTGTTTTCTTCACACATAACAGGCATGTGTGAATAAACATCTAATGGTGATACGTCGCCTGCAAAAATAACAATACCTTTTTCTTTTTTGCGTATTGCCTTTAATACTTCTTTTACTCCTCTGCGAAGCTGTTTTGCTTTTGCCGCCTTTTTTACAATCTTGTAAATTTTTTTTGTCATTTTTTTACTAGCAAGAGGTTTTGCTATAATATTCATTTGTGTAATAAGCTCTTCATAGTTCGGCCTTTCCAACTTTGAATCATCAATTGCAACATCACCATTTTCAACTGTGGTTTCTTCCTCTTTTTTTGCTTTAACCATGTTTTCAAAGTCACTAAATAAAAAATTAATATTTTTTAAGATGCATAAGAATATATAATTGAAAACAAATAAATGCATCAGTCACAATACAAATATTAAAACTATTTAAATAGTTAAATAAATATCATCCAGACGCAAAAAGTGACCTGGGAATTAAAAAAAAAAAAGATGCTGAAATGAATTGACTGAAAAAAAAATATATATATATATATATATATATATATATATATACACATACATACATATACACTATAGCTTATATAGATATACATTTGCCGACATTTTTTTTGACTTCTAAGGTTATAAGGTGGGCAGACTTTAAAACCATAAAACCTTTATTATTTTTTAATTAAAAAATGTATGATACAAATACTTAAAGTAGTTTTATAAAAGTACTATAAAACTAATATACAAAAAGCTTGGGCATTAACTATACAGATTTGAAAGTCACAAAAAGATTACTTTATCCTAGTTTTTGGTTTCCACGAGCTCTAAAAATATAAATAAGTTTATGGACTACTAATAGGAAAACAATTAGAACTTTTAGGTTAGAGGAACAATCATTTTTTGAACCCGGAGTCCTTAGGTATAATGGCGGCAAGGACACTGGGCTTAAAAAAAAAAAGTTCGAAGTCATTAAATCTCATGAATTTTTTTCTTATAGCATATCAAGTCAACAAACATGTTTAGAGCTTCTGGACACTACCAGGGTTGCCACTATAATTTTAAAAGTTTTTTCCCAAGTTTTCCCTGAGTATTCCCTGAGTAAAGAACATTTTTCCTTGAGTTGAACTCTTTAAGTTCCTTGAGTTTTCCCTGATTTTTTTTATATTCTTTCCTGTTCATCAACAAGATTATTATTTTCCTTAATTAAACACAATCTTTGTATTTGACAAACTAAAACTTTTAAAAAAACACCCACATCTTGCAAACTTATTATTATATGTATTAGCAAAATATTTTTGAAAAAAAAAATTATTGTACAAAATTTCAAAAAGAAAAAAAAATTTCCCTGAGTTTTCCCTGAATTTTATGAAAATTTTAAAAAATCCCTAAGTTTTCCAGGTTTTTCCTGGGATTCATGGTATTTCCAGGTATTCCAGGTTGAGTGGCAACCCTGACTATAGACTTGGAAAAAGAGATATAAAGCCAGAGTCCTTTTGGGACTCTGCATCCCTGATATATATATATATATATATATATATATATATATATATATATATATATATATATATATATATATATATTTATATATATATATATATATATCAACTTGTTTCTCCGCGCAGCGGCCTTGTTCATCAAGGTTTGTGTTTCGGAGTTATAGAGTTGAGAAAGGGTTATAACCACTATTAAGAAGCCTCCTCGTCTGTAGTGGCCTTCTCGGCCTTGAGGAGGTGAATAACAAATATATATATATATATATATATATATATATATATATATATATATATATATATATATATATATATATATATATATATATATATATATATATTAGCAGCCAAAAATAATAATTCTATTTTTTGTTTTAAAACAAAAAAGAGTGGTAAAAATGCAAATCAATAAAATAATAAGTTATATTAGTTATTATCTTTAATGATTTTTTGTGTTTATACTAATTGTTACTATTAATCACAAAAAAGTATTTACAATAATAATTTTAATATTTAAAATGAATATATATATATATATATATATTATATATACATATATGTATATATAATATATGTTTATATATATATACATATATGTATATATAATATATATGTATATATATATACATATATGTATATATAATATATATATATACATATATATATATATATATATATATATATATATATATATATATATATATATATATATATATATATATATATATATATATATATATATATATATATAATATTATTATTATATATATATACACATATATATATATATGTGTATATATATATATATATATATATATATATATATATATATAATATATATATATATATATATATATATATATATATATATATATATATATATATATATATATATATATATATATGCTCACAAAAACAATTTCCAAATAAGGTTAGTGAAAAAGCTTAGAAAATAAGCATAGCTTTTTTTAGTTAGTTGACTCTAATATATGTATATATATTCTTAGCATTTTAAAAAGGTCTATATGCCTACAATATGAACAAAGTTTAATATAATAAAAATATACTTATAATTTAAACATTGGTATTTTGGGAAAGCCTTTTAAGTACACGTTTGCTTAAATAATTTAGAAGGTCCACTGTAAGAAACGCCAGACTTTATTTGCTGTGCGTTTTGAAACACTCAAAAATAAACTTTAAAAATATATAATATATTTTAATATATCAACCACAAAATTTTAATAACGTATCGCATAAAGTATTAAAACATAACATGCTTTCCGAAATGTCTGATTTAAGTGGTTAAACGAGTCAAACATGTGCCAAGTTTTACTTTAGACAATTCGTTAGATAAACGAATAAAAAAGAATAGATTATAGAATCAGTTATTAATTAAACTAACATATGAATTAGGGATTATTCATTAATTGAATCGGTGAAAAGAAAAACAGTACAAGTTCAATATTTTCATTTCGAGATAATCAATGTTTAGGTATTGTTCTTCGACTAGTTTAAATCTACTTTATGGCAAAAAATAATGAAAGAAAGATGGACTAATATTATTTTTATATTACATAGAGAAATCAACATAAGTTGAATGAAATCATGAAAAAAAGTGCAAATAACAAAAATTGACTTGTACTGTTCTTCTTCTCACGGATTCAATTATATTAGCAAAATAGGGGGAAAGGGAGGGGTCTGAAAATTTTTGACAATAGTTGACAAAATAGTTGACAAAACCAAGGAAGGGGGGGGGGAGGCAGTGGCGAATGGACGTTGTGAGGCGACCAGGGAAATGAGTGAGGGCAACAGGGGTTTGGGTAAAACATAAAGCCCTAAAAACATTTTTTTTTTTTCACACTTGTGATAAATATATTTTTTTGATAATTATGATATTATATGTGTTTATCATGACTGTTAACTACATCTAAAACACTAAACTATCTGATGATTGAGTTTGGTAAGTTTACTTTGGTTAATAATTAATTGTATAGACGTCACAAGTCCGTATGATGTTCTTAAGACGTACAACAAACGTTCTGTGCCATCTGGCAACAAAATCTTTCAGGAAAAAAATTGTATAAAATCAGGAAAGCAAATTTCTCTTTTAATGCTTGTTTTCAGTAATATATATATAGTGTAAACTTATTTTTAAATAACCAAGTCTTCGCAATAATATTTATGTATCTTTTTTTTTTTAACGATTAAAAAAAACGTTAAAAAAAAAAAAAAAGTTAAAAAAAATTGATTATCGTTAAAAAAAAAAAAATACACTTAATATTATTGCGAAGACTTGGTTATTTAAAAATAAGTTTACACTATATATATATATATATATATATATATATATATATATATATATATATATATATATATATATATATATATATATATATATATATATATATATATATATATTACTGAAAACAATCATCATAAGAGAAATTTTCTTTCCAGATAGTTTATACAATTTTTTTTCTGCGAAATTTTGTTGCCAGATGGCACAGAACGTTTGTTGTACGTCTTAAGAACATCATACGGACTTGTGACGTCTATAAGGCATTGTATAAACGTCTGTGTCTGCCTTATGTCTGTGTTTGCCTTCAAACTTAATGCTCCAAGCAAGCATAATGAACAGCCATTTTGTACAGCATAGGTTCATATTGCATTATATGAGCCTTTTTGCAAATTCAAATTAATTTTTTTTGTAACTTCAAATAACGGAGCGTTTTTTGAAATTTTTGGGCCCTAATGGCAAGTTGTTGTTTTTTAAAGAAGGAAGGGGGTTCCGACCTAAATTAACTACACATATAATCAGCGCCGTGACTAGTGGCTACGACACTGATTATATATGTGGTTAATTAGGATATAAAAGAGATCCCAGCAGCTGTTTTTATGATTTAGAAAGATAAACTTCAGACAGAGAAAACTTACAATTTGGGTGAGTTTATGCTTATATTAAATGAGTGACTGAAGCCTGGAATAATAAAAACCTTGAAACTAGTTTCCCCATGACTACGTAAAGTTTATAACTTCAGAAACTTTACATGGTCTTTACATTAGTGAATATAAATTTAGTTGAGAATAGTATAAAACTCAGTAAACTATTGGTTTCACTTGTGAGGTCCGATTTTGTTGGGTCTAATTTTTAATAAAGTTAAATATATAGAGACATTTTACACTAATTGGACACAAATAGTATAACCATTTTATTAATATTAAATTTGAGTGATACTGCGTTTATACTGTAGGGGATCATCCATCAAGGACGTCACTTTAAGTTTAACTAATTAAAAAAAGTAGAAGAATGTTGGCTCTTGTACGCAGAGATTTTAAGAGTAATATAGCGCCTTATGTTCAATGAAAATCTCCGCGGAAGAGAACTAATAAACTTCTACTTCTGGTTAATAATTAAATTCTGACTGACGTCTTTTATGGACGACCCCTAGATGAAAAATTTTTTTCAACGCGTTTAAAATGTTATAAACTTCAGAAACAGCAATAAAACAACATAGAAAAGTTGTTTTATATAACACAAGCTTTTCAACATAGAAAAGTTGTTTTACATTAACACAATTTGTGTTAATGTAAAACTTGTGTCACAAGCTTTTTCTATTGACAAAGCTTCGCAGTTTTGTTTTGTTGTTGTTTTATATAACTTTTTATAATAAGAAATTAAAACTCTTTTAAAATAAAACGTTTTTTTTTTTCTGTTTAAACGGGGTATTAAATCTTAATAAGTTTCGTCGTTTCAAGTTTTATATTATTAAGAAGAATTTGTTAATTATGCATCATTAATTAATCATTAATTAATTATTAATTATGGATTGCATGTCAACATGTGATTAAGAAAAGAATCTTAGATTCTTGTATTCTTGTAACAAACCACTACAAAATCATCATAACTGGAAGTTGCTTTCCGAGAATTAAAGTTCTGCTACTTCTAGTTCTAGTGATCTTTTGATATGAAAGATCTTTTGATATGATTTGATAGTTCTTGCGATCTTTTGATATATTCTAGTTATACAATGGTCTGGTAATAAAATATTTTTTAACAAACCACTGTCATTTTACTGCAACTAGATTTATTTCAAAATGCAGATGAAGTATCAAAGTCCTTTTATTATTACGCAGAGGTTAATACCCTAATAACAAAATAGTTATTTCTGTCTTATGCGTAATCCAAGAGGGCACGGACGTAAAAAAGACGTGTTTTAAACGTTTTAAACACGTTTTGAACGTCTTTTAAACTTCTTTTTAACGTTTTGGACGTCCTTTGAACGTTCAAAAGACGTTTTTTTTAGATCCGGTGCCCACTGGGTTGTGCTCATGATTGGGTTGTTTGTGCTGTTATACTTGAGTCGCAAATAGATAAATTTCAGGAAAAAATGTATTTCAATAATGGAACAATTAATTAACCAATTATACCGTTATGCACCAAGTTATACCAAACGTTATGTACCCAATATTACCATACGTTATATTCCAAATACTTAGTCTATGATTTCGAAAAAATTATAAAACGTCTCTCTCCAGGAAGCGATGCACCAAAAATAAGTAATGATAATGGAGAATTTAAGAGATCTTTTTTATGCATTATATTTTAACAAAAATTCTGAAAATTTGTTATTTTTGAAGTTTGTACGACGCATTTCCATGCAATTATTTTTCTCTTTTCTGTAGAAAATCGGACAAGTAGAAAGTCACCTTAAACCCTTATAGTGTAATTTTTAGTGACGTACATTTTTTAACGTGGTGGTAGTCAAAAAAACATGTGCATTTATTTGTAAGTAAAAATGTTAAAACTTTTAGTTTTTAAAAATAAAACTATTTTTAATTTTATCACAAACTTTATTGTATCTTTTCTTAATAAATTTTAATACAATTATTTAGTAACATTATTATCTAATTTATATATAATCATATAATAATTTTAATATAATTAATCAAATAATTGATAAGCATTGTGTATTGACTGCGGAATAGCTATAATTGAAAAGTATCTTTGGATTATTGCACTATAAGACGAGGTCTTACAAAGTTTTTTGAATAGATTCGGCTCAGGCGTACACGCTCATTGAAGCGTGAGTTTTAAACGAGTTTGTTAGAAAACAAAATGCCGAACAAACATTAAAAATGCTGAAGAAGATTAAATGTTTGTTTTAAGATTTTTGCTTATGCTTTGGGGTCCGGATTGTGCACCCAAAAAGAATGAGTGAAACTAGAGGTAAAAATAAAGTTTAAAAAGAAGCCATGAGGCTGCGACTAACACTCAACCAGAATTTTGGTTCAAAATTGTTTGTTGCCTTCATATTTTGCTTTTACGTCCTGATTCGATACAATCATTTTCTCACCGAAAATGGCGAAGGAAATAGTGTTCTTACTAGAAAACTTTCTATGTTTGATTCCGATATAAGAGAAAAATGTAAACCTGCTAAAGGAGCAGTAGATGAGTTTCCTCCAGATTTTATGACTCAGGAGCAACGATACAAAGGCGGTATTATTTTTCATGTTACTGTGACATTTTATATGTTTGGCCTTTTAGCAGTGGTATGCGATGACTATTTTGTACTTTCGTTGTATCATATTTGCTTGCGACTTAAAATGGATAAAGATGTTGCTGGTGCAACTTTTATGGCAATTGGATCGTCTGCCCCAACGTTGTTTATCTCTATTGTCTCCATTTTTTTTACTGATAGTGCTGGTGATGTTGGACTAGGTACTGTCGTAGGTTCAACAATATTTAACACCTTGTTCATTGTATCAATATGTGCTATGGTTACAACAATACCAGCACGTGTTTCTCAATGGCCACTTATGAGAGATTCGTTTGTATATGTTCTTGGGACAATTTCACTTGCAATAACAATTCGAGATAGACGTGTTTATTGGTACGAAGCATGCTTGTTTGTAATAGTGTACATGTTTTATATAGTCATTATATATTTCAACAAAGAACTTGGTGCGGTGTTTAACAATAATGTCAAGCAAGTATGTGGTGAGTTAGAAGATGAAGACTCAGATATGTTGACAATAAATTCGAAAACAACAATGGATGATTTACTGAAACCTTCAGGAAACGAAGAAGTACCAAAAAATCATGATGCGTCAAGTAACAATTCAATGATGGATGATCTTGAACAGTTTGAACACAAACAAGAATCTCCCCTACAAATTCCAGAGGGATGCATTGCAAAAATTGTTTGGATATTAGGTTTTCCTGTTATGATATTGTTCTATATCACTATACCACCGTGCTGCAAAAAACGTTGGTCTGAATGGTTTTTAGTAACTTTTGCAATGTCCGTTATGTGGATGGGATTTCTCTCTTATATTCTTGTTTGGATGGTTGTTATAATTGGAGACACATTTGATATACCTGATTGTATTATGGGAATGACGTTTTTAGCTGCTGGTTCAAGTATACCCGATGTAATGGCATCAGTAATTGTTGCACGTCAAGGAATGGCTGATATGGCATTATCAAATGCTATTGGATCAAACGTATTTGATATGCTGTGTTTAGGATTACCGTGGTTGCTAAAAACAACAATCATGGATCCAGGCAGTTTTATTACAATCCAGTCTCAAAGCATAATGATTTCCACTCTTCTCTTAATCGGTTCTATTGTGTTCACAATTGTAGCAGTTCATTTGAATAATTGGAGATTAGATTTTAAATTAGGGATTATTTTTCTTATTATATACATAGTATTTATAGCACTTGCAACTTTAATTGAATTTTTAGCTTGTCCGTGTCAGATTGAAGATTTTCTTCCAGTCTAAGTAACTTAAGAATATTCTATGAATAAAAAATTTCAATAACTTTTTAGCCCTAAAACAAACTAAAATGAAATAAAAAGCATCGCAAAATTCTTTAATACAAATAAGGGCATTGGGAAAATAATGGCATTGGAAAAAACGAATTTACAGTGGCATCTACTTACTCCAAAAGATTCAAGATAGATGCATCTTAATAGCTTCAACAGATCACACAATGATCACAAAGATCACACAAACTGTAAATAATCAAGAATCAGGGATCTTGAATTAGATACTCGAAACTTGATTACTTTAGACTCAAGAACTTGATTACTTTAGACTCTCAATTACTTTTACCTCAAATGATACGTTTGACTCAAATGTTTGACTGTTTTTAAAATCACAAGCTAGACTTCAAATTTGGCTAAGCAGGACATTGCGTGCTTATGGTATTGTAAAGCATTATTTATATTGTCAAAATTAGTTTTCAGAACAATATTTGTTTTAAAAATATTATGTTTAAAACTTTTGTAATTTTTGCTTACTAATGATTTATGTATTTCACAACGCAGCTTTTTTTTTATTATGTTTATAATTAAACATAATTACGCATTTTTAAGTTATGTTGGCGAGAACATAGAAGCAAGGGGAGTGATTATGCATTGTTAATATGTCCGTTTGCATTATTGCATCTCATAAACTTAAATTTTAAATTTTTTATTTGTTATATTATGAAAAATAATAACATATTCTATAGATAAAAAACAATTTGATTTAGTTAAGAAGATCAAACGCAGTTATGAATTAAAACTTTAAATACATTTTTCTTAGAACAGCAAAAATGGACTTAAGTTTTGTTTTGCAGCGACGATAGATACTTAAAGTTCTGGAGTTATTATTTGTTGTTAAATAAGTCCTTATCAACTTTCCAGAACGACTTTAAAATAATTTGGCAGTTTTTTTTTATAATTTTGTTTACATTGTTTCAGTGTTTTTTATAATTATTTTCGTATAACAACAGAATTGGTTGCTATTTTATTACAATTTAACTTTTAAAAGGTAATATGTAGCTCAAAATAATAGTGCCAAATAAAAAAAAGCCGGGCTTTGTCTTATTTTATTGCTTATATTTTCAGACATGGTGATCACAAAACTGGATGTTCATATATTTTTACGAGAATTTAACTCTAAAGCTCAAGCTTAAAATTAAAACAATTTTAAGTTCCAAACGAAAAAAAAGTTCCAAACGAAAAATAGATATGTTTTGTATCAGCAGTGGGAAATTATACTAATTCTTCAATTGTAATAAAAATAATGGAGGATTGCCACCATATTTTTTAATAACAATTTTTTATTACAAAAAAAACCGAACATTAAAGAAATCTAGAGCTAGCAGAATCAATACTATCAGAAAAGCTAATCTTATCTGTTACTCATCTTTTAAAGCAAAAAATCAGGCTAAATAATGCACAACTTCTAGGTCAAATGAGACTAGAGACAGCTGGATATTCAGAGCTTACCCAAAGAAATATAAAAGGAGGATGGGAGAAGACGTATCTTGTTTTCGCCGGCTAAGGCCTAGAAAAAGTATTTTACCAACTAAGATCTTAAAAAAGAAAAAAAATGGTCCTCGTTGGCTAATACTTGCCGACTGCTAACAGCAGATCTAACTTTTGAATTTAATTTTTGTTGAGGGGTTAGATACCACTACGCCCCCCTCCTCGGGACGGTCCTGGGGATATTGCTAAGTTGCAACACCATATTCTTCATCAAAAGCTTCAGTTATTTTACTGAATTGTCTGTTAACTAAGCAAGACTACCCAACACTTAGAAATAAAGCCATTGACAACATTGAATTCTCTAAGAGATGAAAAAACTGCATGTCACCAGAAATTGTATTGACAGGATATTCAGCTAAAGTAAGTTTTCAAACGCTTTTAGATCATACAGCATCTTGTTTGTGCCTAATGCATAAAGAGGTGATACATTTGATCTAGCATCTCTTATACGGCTTACATTGCAACACAAAACGGCAGTCCATATACAAGCAGACTACAACTGATAGTGAAAGACATGTTAAAAATGAACAAAGACCTCTCACATGTCTAATTCCACTTGAACAGGGTCGTCCCGAGGGATGGCGTAGAGGATGTCTAACTTCCCTACAAAAAAAATTTTTTTTTCCGGATAAGTTTGTTGGCAAAAATTTTTTTTTTGGCTTTAGTCGACAAAAAAGATACGTCACCCTTATTAAAATCTCATCGGGACGTTGTTTACATCTATCAATTAAACAATCTTGTTTAATTGATAGATGTAAACAAATAACTTGGTACAACCATAAGCCATCTTCAACAATGAACTATCGTCCACGACAATTTAAATTTTTTAAAAAAAGCATCTGTATCAATAGGAAAAGTGTCTTCTATTAGAAATGTAAATCTAGAACTAACTCAATAGAATAACATAAGTATACTAGTATTCTAGATATCCTTGAAGTAACCATGGTTCGTGGCAAAGTGGCAACTTATTGTTGTTATATAAGTATCAGTTATATTGTTACTATACTGAGTTGTACAGCTAACTTGGTTTTTTAATTATATGATTGATTGACTTTTTTAGGTAGCTAAAGCTACCCATGCTATTACATGCCACAAATTTTGCACAAAATGTTACTACACGAGCATGAGGTTGTAAGAGAATGGTCTTGCTTATTGGCCTGCCCTCTGAAAAGGCACAGGAAGCACGAAACAAAGATTTCAAATAATTTCCATAAAAACTGCTTACACAAATGAAATCGTTCAAAAATAAACAATGACGTGTTAACTATGACGTATTATGCCGACTTTCGTGCACATCAGATCCAATAATCAGCAGCATGAAGCGGTCAATTCAAAGTTCAAAACTTCAAATTTTTCTGGATCCATTCATTAGCAAATATTGATCTTTTTTTCCCCAAAGCTTAACCACTCATGGTAAAAAAAGGAAACGAAATCACTTTTATTTAAAACATTTGTGAAAAAATTCATTCACCTAAGTCCATATCTCCTTAAGTGCATATCTCCTTAAGTGCATATCAATTCATTACAAATAACTACCAAAGTTTGTAAAGTTTATAAGGAATCCCCAAAACAAAATATAATAGTTATAGTATACATTTTTTATTTACTTTAAACTTTTAGATTTTTAGTTTGCGAAATCAAATTTGCAAAATAATTCTAAATCACTGTTGATTCTACTCCCAAAACGTTGCAAATTGACCAACTCTAACTTGTTCACTACTGCTTTTTACCATACAAAGAACTAGTTGAACGGTTCTTATCCTTCGTTCTCAGGCATAATTATTTTGAGTTTTCATGATTAAAATTGTTTTAGCCAGTCATACGAAAACGCCAGTAATATACCTAAAATCTATTCTGGTTTATATATCTATTCTGGTTTACATTGTTAAAGAGATCAGTATTTTTGCAGATACATTACATATATGCCCATATTTTATTGAAGAGCTACTAAATTTTTTAATTTCAAGTTAACATAAGTAAAAAAGTTGTCACTAAATATCACAAAAAAATTGCAATATAAAAACATGCGCGCCCAATAGGAAGTAATTTTAAGCCAAAAAAATATCCCAGAGTCTATCATTCTTTTTTTTTGGAACTGTATTGGTTTCCACTTTCAGAAAATAAGACCTAGGAAATATTTTATCGGGATTCGAGGAAAAAAATGCTTTTTTCAAGAAATTTATAACATTTTCTACAGCAACTCATCAACCCTATCAAAAAGTTTTTAAACCCAAAACACAAAAGACTAGTTAACATTTTATTTAATCATGAGTTATTCTACGATTAAAAACTTTTGAAGTGGACAAAATATAAAAATAAATTTTAAAACAAACATTTTAAAGTAACTTTATTTTGTAATGTTAAAAAATTTATACTGATGCCTTGTGTAAGGTTTATGACTTTATAAGGTTGTTTAAAATTATAGTTTAATTTTATTTTATATAACTGCTTAATTATTTTCTAAAACACGTGAAATCATATTGAGGCTTGATATTTAAATTATATTATATTTATATATGTGAGTGTTCTAAAAACATAAATGTCTCCATTTAAACTTTGAAATGTGCATGCTTACTGATATAAAGAATAACTGACCAAAGCAGCTTCGATAGATAAAGTTTGCAACAACATGACATTTTGTATATTTGGTCATAGAACCGTTTAAAGTCATAATGAATAGTTTTATAAACCACTCTGACCAAAAGCCAAGACCTTTTTCAGGGTATTATCTAGCAATTGATTTCATAAAAGTAGGCATATGGACAAATAAAACACTTAAGGAGATATATTTTCTTTCAACGCAATATATGCTTCCTTGTAAGCATTGATGTGGTTCTTGTACAATATGTCCGAGTTTAAAATAAAACAAGTTTTCTTCACATTGTTTAATGATGTCATTACACACATAAGCATACCTTATTTATCAGGTGCAACATCAAACTCAGATTTAAGAATATTGTCTAATGCTTCTATGTTCTCCAATAGCTTTGAACACTGTCCTCCCTTGTCCAAACTTGTCACTGTGCAACTTTGCTTATTAAGCCTTATTGCTTTATTTCAAACATTGTTATTAAATAAAATGTTTTTGTTTTAAACAGCATTTGATTACCTATTTTATACAAACGGTTTGTATTTCCAGGAAATAGGTGACTGAAGCATCACCTCTTTACACAAACTTCAAGGGTAAGTAGAGGAAGCTGCCAAAATAAATTTTAGTTAGCTTTAACTTAAATGCTAAGTTATGCTTCTCTGTCGCAATCTCTGATAGATCTATCACTTACTTTATGTTGTGGTATTTTCTTTGACATCTTGAACAATACCTATAATGATAAATTTTTTTCTTGTCATACTTAAAGCCCTCTTTGAATGAGAACTTGGTCTTTGTTTCATTTACTACAAAACAAGAATACTTAAACAAACAGATTGAAAATCCTCCTCTATCTATCCCAATCTTTACAATATAATCTAGGGATATTTCTCTCTTTTCCACAAGTTGATTGATTAGCTCAGTCAGCTTTGTTTGCTTATCGATTTGAAGCTCTGCAACGTCAACAAAAAAACTTAGACCACTGTCTTTAATCACAAATTTTTTTCTTAGGTTGGGTTCAAAAATCTCCTTCCTTTTTTTAGTTTCTTTAACACTACAAGCAGTTTCTTTTTGGAAATCACTTAACCCTAATATATTTTTAGATTTCACGAGCTGGCACCTTGCTCTCAGGGGAAAGGGCTTTAGAACCTTTTTTTTCTCTGGAACTTCAACATTAAAAAGATTAGGGCCTTTGTTAGCTAGCCGTATTAAAAAACCTGCTTCCACTTCAGATGGTTCCCGCTTTAGTATTAGAGTATAGAAAAGTTCTGTATCTCTCCCACCTGAAATGTAATATTGTATAATTAATATTGACAATTGTCTAAACCTATATTATAATTTTATATTTCTAGATCTTAGGTTAAAGTATTATTGTACTTGTAGCTTACCTCTAGACCTTGCTGTCTCAAGATTGTGTCTGCAAACCGATATATTTAAGGGATGTGGTAAACCTTGTCCCACTGTACATAGACGTCTCTGGCATACAGATGCGGGTAGGGGATGAGGCAGAATTGTTTCAATGTATACTGGTCTTTTTTTTCAATTTTTGACTAATCCTTGGGAGATTCGTTATGTTCAAAAATCTCCTTTCTAAATTTCCTTTGCATCATCACAAACTGCGCATTCACATGTAGATTGACTTCTAGATTGGGAATTCGTACTATAAAAAACTCATATGGTGTCCCTAAGACTTTTTTTTTTGTGTGAACCTACTTTAATTGGACCTACTTCCTCTAGGATGTGCGTGTTTTGTTTTCTAAATTCCACGAAAATTTACATTTTATTTTTGAGTCTTCATACTTTTGGTAACTTACATATATAATGGTCGTGAAAAGGAAACTCTGTTTTAACTTCTAATATTTTAAGCATTTATCATCTAAAACCAGTGGATAGTCAGAGGGTAATCTAAAAAAATACAGCAATTAAAGCCTTAATTAAGTATTGTTAATTTTTCTCTATCCTTTTTTGTTGTTTATTTATCAGACATGGGTACAATGGTTGCGGATTTGATAGACCCAACTTTGCCAAAGTTTTAGGATCTTTGAACAAAATGACATTTCTTTCTCTAATTGAATATCCGAAATGTATTATAGCCCTCATAAGGTTGAAAAAACGTTTTTATCTTTTTTTAATTTGTCTTTTAACACTTTAAACGTTTTCAATTCAATTTATGTACTTATACAACTCATTAAATTTATGTACTTATACATACTCATTAAATACTTATTAAAAATCTCTTTAACAATAATTTTATAATTTTAATCAATTATGTATATATTTTTAAACTTTATAAGATATAATCTTTGTTTCATTTATTTTATAAGACAATAGGAAGATCTTTCATATCTTTCTGTTGTGATGGTACCCCAAGAAATATAAATAAATTTCTTTTTTCGAAAAATATTTTCTCGCTTGAAAATCTCTTGCCTCGATTACTCGATTAAAATTTAAAAAAACAAACAATTTTTTTGAAATAATTAGTCAAAAAATACTAGTCATTTTAACATGAAATTTAGAACATATTTTGAATATAGTAACAAAATATCAAGCATCTATTACTCAAGGATTAATCGCAGGTGGTTTGGAAATAGCAAAAATAACTCCAATCTTTAAAACAGTAGATACTTTGCGATAATTTGTTACGTTTGTAGTGACCCTACAAACGTAATAAATGATGGTCCAATCTTAGTTCTACCAGTCTTTTCAAAATTATTAGTAAGAATAATGTATAACAAAATGTACACTTTATGATAAGCTCCTGTAATTTTCTAGAAGTCCTGCCTGTAATATATTCAATGTAAAGTTGTACATATTCTGGTAATTAAAAAACTAAAAAAAAATTCTTTTGAGAGAAAATAATTAAGAATCAAAGAATATTTTAGAAATTGCGCATAAAAAACCTTTTTTTTCAACATCTTTACTTACAACAAAACTGCAAGCAACCGCTATAAGAGTTGGAAGTTACTGGTCAAAAAATATGCGGCCGTGGCGCAGTGGTTGGAGCACATGTTTTAGAAACAGGCGAGCCAGGCTCAAAACAAGCTCTAAACATATTTTTGCGTCACGATAAGGAAGGAGGCGTGAACTTCCTGGTTAAATGCACTTCCGCGGTGCTCTGTGACAAAACCGTTACGTCTTCTTGGGGCACCTAAATAACAACAACAACAAACAAAAAAGATGAAATTTATAGAGAAAGATAACGATTAACAGACAACCTAAAAGATTGCAAATTATATAAATTAGGAAAACGAGATGAAGGAAGCAAATTACAATAGACTTCACTTCCTTCATCTTGTTCAAGGAAAGGAACTAGGCGAATAAGATTTTTTGAAGTACTTAGGGACAGTCCCAGTAAAAGGACGAGACTTAATTGAATGACGAGTAAAATGAGAAAGAATTTTAGTAGATGGTATAAGAGACGCTAGCTATTTAGAGCAGTGCCCATTATAGTATTTGTAGAAACAAAAAAGAGAAGCAACATTACGACGATGTGATAATGGTTGGAGGTTGGCTGCAAGAGCAGATCCAACTATGTTTACAATGAGTTTTTGCATCTTGTCTAAAAGAGAAAGGGCATCATTGGAAGATCCGCCCCAGATATGGCAACAGTATTTTATACAAGGACGTGCAAGTTTAAAATGATGCAACTTTAGCAGGTTCTAATTTTGTAAT
The DNA here is from genome assembly GCF_022113875.1 of Hydra vulgaris. Classification (NCBI taxonomy): domain Eukaryota; kingdom Metazoa; phylum Cnidaria; class Hydrozoa; order Anthoathecata; family Hydridae; genus Hydra; species Hydra vulgaris. Next base: position 14,613,525 of record NC_061166.1, read on the forward strand.
TTATTTGGTATATGGTTTCCAAGAAAGATCAGAAATAAGAGTTAATCCTAGAAGATGAAGGGTAGATGACTCATTGAGTACATTGCCATTAATAAATATAGAAAGATCTAAATTATCGCAATAACTGAATAACTGAAAGAAATTGAGTTTTATCTGAGTTAAAGTACATCCATTGTGAGCCCCACCCACTGTGAGCTGTAGCAGGAGTGGGATTCATTTCAAGCTCAAAAGCCCCCTCTAAGCAATCAGAGAGTGTTGGCTACTTATCAAGACAAGAATAAACGGTAGTACCATCAGTGAATAATGCTACATTAGATGTGACAATTTCTGGGAGATCGTTAAAGTAAATTACAAAGAGTACAGAGCCAAGAGTAGAACCTTAAAAAACCCTTGAAATTGCAGGATATGAAGAAAAGCACTTTCCAACGAGAACAATTTTTATTCTACAATTGGTAAAAAAAGATTCAATAATCTTAAAGATGTTACCTGATACATCGTAAGAAGAGAGCTTATGGAGAAAACCAGCATGCCAAAGTTTATCAAAAGCTTTAGAAATGTCCAGATCATTAACCTTAACATATCTACATTTATCTAATGAACGATAAACCTATTAGTATTTACTGTTAACAAATCAGCAGTAGAACGAGACGGTCAAAATCCCCATTGATAATCAGAAAATATGTTATTAGATTCAATATAAGAGATTAAATGTTTGTTAGTTAAAGATTCAAAAACGTTGCTTATGATAGTAAAAAGACTAATAGGACGGTAGTTAGACGAGTCAAATCGCTCTCCAAAATTTTTGAAAAAATGAATGATGTCGCTTTCCAGCAGGCTGGAAAACAAGATTCTGATAAGCATTTATTAAATAATTTTGAAAGTATAAACAACAGCTCCGGAGAACACTTCTGCAAGACTATGATAGGTTTGTTTTTTTCTGACCACAAGCTGTAGAAGAGTCAGCAGGAAATCACTTTAGATACAGAAGCTGGAGTAATACAAAGGTCAGACAATGGATTAATCTATTTGTCAGGAAATTCAGCAAAAGAATAGTCGGTGCATAATATAATAGTTTTGAATCCATAAGCTATTCTTTTATGTGTTTTCCATCTACGGAATGTAAATGCCCAGAGCAAGCATGTTATTGGAGTCTTTACAATTTAAAGGAAGATAACCATCAACACTAAGATCACAAGATAAGACAGCTGTAAAAAATAACTAAAATCAGTCTCACAAAGAGCAAGTAGATCTGGTGAACTTTCCAAGAGATAAGACTCAACAGAAGAAAAGTTGCTTCGAAAACCAAGAATATTAGTGAATGATAGATTAAGAGAACTTGGTGATGACGATGGTTTTTTGTGTTTTATATTTTTGGTACTTTAGAAATTTTTAAATTTGTTAAAGAGCTTGACTCAAAGCACAAATAGTACTCAATGCACTATTTATTATTTCAAGCAATTGCCTTATTACTATTAATAATCCCTTAACCGTAACAAAGGGTTCCAAATATGGCCTCGACAATGCACATTAGTACAAACATGTACACCATCTATACGCAACATGACACTGTTAGTGCTCTAATATTTTACAGCTATTGATGGAAGCAGCCTTTCTGAGAGGTATCACAGAAATTGGGAAACTTGACTACCAGCGGTATCAGAACCATAAAACTGAGTTTAGAGTTTTTATTAAACCTTAATCACCAAAAAAAACAAAACAAAAAAAAAACATACATTTAAAAACTAAAGTTGGCGCAATGATCAAAACATTTATGTTATTTTAAACTGCTGTTAAAGCTGAACTCTATGAAACCAAAAGGGTCAGAAGGCCTAAAATACCGGGAGGCCAAGAAATACTTTAACCATTCCTGAACACTCTGCGTTAAAAAAAATAGGATTGCGTTTTTTTTGGTTTTTATAAAACCATTAAGTTTAATTATTTTTTAATTATTTTAATGTTTATTATTTTTAATGCAATTATTTTAATGTTTTTGTCAAATTTAAACACTTTTTACATGGTATCATATTATTATCATATTTAGTTAAGGAGACCTCGGAAACCTCCCGTTCCCGATGAGTTTCCACGGGATAAATAATCACGTGAGCATGCGTAGTTTTCCTTCGGACATATTAAAACTTATACTACGCATGCCCACGTGATTATTTTTCCCGTCCCTTTCCCGTTCCCGTAAAAAAACGGATGAGTGGAAACAGTCATAAGAATAAATATATTTATTATGCCTATGGTGGAAACTCGCCTTTAGCTGTAACCGTATTTTAAACTGAATGCTACCCGAATGTTATACTTTAAATAAGACCGCTGAATTCAACAAAAATTTTATAAAAAACAAAATAATTTGCTTCACGTTCATTAATTTTTTTAAAAAAGCTTTGAAATGCTAGAAAATGTTTTTAAAATGTCGCATCAAAAGTTGTTTAAAAGATTATTAAAATAAATTCTAAATATCTAAAAAATATATTTTGGTGGACGTTTATATTTTACTAATTGAAATATAAATTTGCAGCTTCAATCTTACCTCTATGCTTTTTAATTTATGTTCAATTGATATCTTTTTATGAAAAAAATTTAAAGTAATATTGAAATGTCTACTATTGATCAAAAATTCTTAACTGATATATGTTCGGATGAAAGAATTTTAACCAAGAACAATCCTTGTGTTAAAGAAAATTTATTTTTAGAGCATGTATGTTCTGCTGAAAGTAATGTAAACAAGAACGAGTTGCTTACTGAAGGATTAAATTCTTTAGAGGATATACGTTCTGCTAAAAGTATTTTAAACAAAGGTGAATCATATGCCGAAATATTAAGTTCCCTAGATAAAAAATATAAATCATTAATAGATAGTTGGATTTCAGAGCAAGAAGATCTAAAAAAGAAACTGAAGTTAACTGAATCAAAGAATTTTTTAAGTAATCTTAAATATGTTGCAGGTGTAGATTTATCATTCCCATCAGATAAAAATGATTTAATTCATGCTTCTGCATCGATTGTTGTATTAAGTTATCCAGACCTAAAAACTGTATATAAAAAAACAGAAATAGTTCATCTGACTTCAATCTATATTCCTCAGTTTTTAGCTTTTAGAGAGTTTGATTCTGTAAAAAAACTTTTTTCTGAATTAAACAATACACACCCTCAGTATTTTCCAGATTTAGTTTTGGTTGACGGAAATGGGTTGCTTCATCCCCGGAAGTTTGGTTTTGCCTGCCACCTTGGAGTTTCAATGAATATACCATCAATTGGTGTTGCAAAAAAGCTTTTTCATGTTGATGATATAAAAAACATTGATGAGTTTAAAAATAAAAAAAAATTACTCAAAAAAAAAGGTGAATTATTTGAACTAGTTGGTAAAGATGATTTTGTTTATGGCTGTGTTCTTCGAAGCACTTCAAACAGCCCAAATCCAATTATTTTATCAGTTGGTCACAATATTTTGTTAACAACTGCAATAGAAATTGTTAATCACTGTTGCAAGTTTCGTATTCCTGAACCTGTAAGGCTTGCTGATCAGTTCTCAAGGGAGTATTTAAGGTTGCATTATGCTAAGCATATTGAAAATTGCAACAACTACGATGAATTAAACAAGTATTTTAATGAAATCAGTCTAAAAGTAAATGAACACTGCTAGTTTTTTTAATTTGATTATATCATTACCCAGCCAGCACAAACATGTCTTTTAGGCGTTTTAGATAAATATATAACATATATTAGTAGTCATCTTTTAGACGACTTGAGACAGCTATTATTCGTTATCTCAAAGATAAATACAATTAGATGTTTTATAGTTATCTGAATTGAGACGTCTAAAGGTTTTAACATTTTAGATTTTAAAAATACATGTTTGTGCTGGCTGGGTAGTTAGCATGTATCCATTAAATTTACTATACCACTTTAACTTTACTTTAGCATTTTTTACACTTAAAAATGTTTTTTATAAACAAAATGTAAATGATATGTTTCTTTTTTTTTTTCTTGCATAAACTTTAGTTGGTAGATTTTTGTGAATATATTATAATATAGTATACCTTTACAACATCAAAGATTTTATGTAAAAGTTATAATAATTAAAATATAATTTATATATATATAATATATATATATATATATATATATATATATATATATATATATACATACATGCATGCTAATATTAATATAATTTTTTTTTCACTTTGGTATTAAATAAATGTAAAGTTTACTAAATATCAACTTTTTTTTCCTTGTCTACCTTTTTTATCATCATAGAGCGAATTTTCAGTAATTTTGAATAAATATTAAAAAAAAAATTAATTCTGGCCTAATTTTAAGTTATTTTTGATCACTGTGCTAAGGTGAGAGAAATAAATGAAAACCTAATATTTGACAAATTGAAGTTCGCTAGTATATATATATATATATATATATATATATATATATATATATATATATATATATATATATATATATATATATATATATATATATATATATATATATATATATATATATATATATATATATATATATATTGATTTTTTATTTAGTTTTGAGATAATATTTTAGCTGAGGTGTATTTGATTCACAGGTTTGGGGAGGGTGGCATATCTTAGTTTAATCAAGGAGGTATAATAGATATAGGCATAATATAATAGTCTATTATACCTTCTTGGTTAAATTAATTCAATTGACAGATAAAATAATTTATCATTTTAATCACACGTGAAGTACACCTCCACCATTATTTTTGTTAATAAAAAATAAAAATTAATAAACAGGGGAGGGTGAGGGGTCTTAATAATCTTGGGTGGGTGGGAAAAATTTACAAAAATTAATCGAAGTCCCCTCAGTCCCCAGCTGACCCAAGAACGTCACATATGGGTTGGTAGTGTACACATTAAGGTACCCTGTGGATGCAAATTTTGAAATCTTTAAATTTTTAAGGATTATTTCCTTGTAATTTAAGTAATTATTTTCTTGCTTTTAGTTGTTTGTAATTAATAATATTTGTAGGTATGATTATGGATTGTTATCCAATATAAATTCAGATTAAATACAAACAAGAACTCAAGGAGTTGTTGTTTTTATTTAACAATTTTTGTAGTTTTTTTATTAGTTGTTGGTTTTTTTTTTTTTTAATTATTGTTATTATAATTTTTTTGTATTTTTGTTATTATGTATTTCTCTCTTAGTAACTAAGTTAGTTTGATCTGAACTAAAATTCTGCTTGAACTTCTACTTATTCCGCAACCAATATAACTGCTTATAGTTTCATATAAAAAACAATCGTTGTCCATTGTGCATATAATGTTGATCTTCCTTAGTTAAATTTAACATAAATTACATTCAAACTAAATTTCCAAGATAATTAAAGTTATGTTTATTACAATATTTATTTTATTCAAAAAGCCTTTATAATTATCAATCAGGCCACCACCACACATGCATAGTGTTGGAGTTGGGTGGTTATAGTAGTTGTGGTTGTTTTATAGCAGAGTTTTTAGTCCTTGGCCTTGACCTTAGCCTGGCCTTATGGCCAAAAATTGAGGCTTTGGCCTTGGTTTTGGCCTTGAAACTGTTGGCCTTGGCCTTGATTGTTTTGGCCTTGGCTTTAAAAAAAACAAACATATTTTCTTATTGATTTTGTTGAATTCTGCGCATAATCTTAGTCTATTTTTACAAAATGTGGTTTTATTGTCACAGCACTTAATACTTACAGTTTTGTTAATAATTGGCCTTAATGTATGGCAAAAAATGAAGTGTTGAAATTGTTTTTGGTCTTGAAATTGTTTGCATAGGCCTTGGTCTTGAAACTCTTAATCTTGGCCTTGAACTTTCTTGGTCTTGGCCTTGCTACTTTTGGCAAACAGCTTTTTCACTGTCACTCTAACTTGTCTAACACTGTCGGTTAACTTTAGCTAGTATTAGCTAAAGTTAACCGTCTAGTCAAAATGATTTTATTTTTGTTTGTTTTTTATATTTTGTTGTTGTTTAACATTTTTTGTGTAAAAGATAAATAAATTTTGTGACATTAAATATTAAATGCAAAAAATTCAGTCAATTTCTCTGAATTTAGTTTTGTTTTTTTTTTCAATTGAGGAAGTAATTTACTCTTTTCACTACAATAACAGTTGTCAAAATTTTTCCATTAAACTTCGAATAAAAAATGTTGCCCATTAAATTAATGATTAATTTAATGGGCGTTACTTTTTTACTCAAAGTCTCCGGTGACTAAGTGATTTTAAGGTATTATTCTAGATCCTATGAATCTTTTTGACTTTTTGATCATGTATCAGATTCTGTATTTGTTATGTATTTTGGAATCATATCATTTGCTACTTTTTTTTTTTAAATCTTTTTCTTTCCTTTAAATTCTTTTCCTTATTTTAACTTCTAATTTTAGTACATTTATATCAAGTTTTTCTTACAAAATAGAAATGAGTTACAAACAAAAATACACTGTAAATGATGTTGAAACCAGTGAATTTGATAAAGGTGCAGTGTTTAAAAGATACAAAAAAGATACAAAAGAATGCAGTCAGAATACTTTACATACAGGGGATCAAAATAGTTCTGGCTCGTCTGAAAAAATTAAAAATGCAACAGTAATAGATAAGAAGGAAAACCCTGGTGTAGTTGGAAAATCTTTTGCAGACACATTTTCGTTTTTGAAAAAGACAGATTTATACGAGCTGCCTCCACAGCCAAAGCTGACTGAGTAAGTCAATTTTTTTTTCCTGGTTTTATGTTTTTGGTTGAAAATCTTAATAAACTCTAAAGTTTAAAAAAAAAAAAAAATTAAAAAAAATTTAAAGAAATTATTAAAATTAAAATAATTTGATCCACCAAAAACTAAAAAACTTTGTGTTGATTTGTATGTACATTATTGACATAATAGAGTATTTAGTGCATGAATTGCACATATTTGTTCAATTTAAATATTTATACTAATATTTAAAAAAGAAAATTTTTTAAAATCAATAACATGTTATCTAGTTATATGCTACATTTTCAAAAAATTTAACAAACAAGACAAAAAATAATCAAGACAAATAAATTTCAGTTACAATTAAAAATTTAAACAAAAGGCATAATCAGACAAATTAATTTATTACATATTAATAAAAGTTAAAAATAAAAAAAATATTTAAATTATGACAAAAAAAAAGACATTAAGAACCAAAAAAAGAAAAAACAATAAAAAAGAAAATAGATTAATGAATTTTTAATACAATGAAATATTTACTTAAAAAAAAATTTTCTCATTAAGTCTAAAAAAAAGGAATTAAGTTTACTAATGCATCAGCAGTTACTTTAGCTATTACTAAAGCATGTGTAACGCTGATTGCTTTAAAAAGTTCTCAACACTGATAGGTAAATTATTTCTGTAATGCTAAAGAGTTTATAGTTTAAGCCACATACAAAATATAATTGGTTGAGATCAATGAATGATAATTGACTTCAATAATTGTTTGGTAATTGAGTTAAATAATAATTGTTGATTATGTATTACTCTATGTTATATGTTGAGTTATTGTTTTTAAAAAAATTTTAAACTGCAAAGTTTTTTAATGGAAAGTTAAATTTTCATTATTATATACATTTTATAAATTTTCATTTATATGTATTAACCCTTTATTGTATATATTTGCACTGTTATACTTTGCAATAATGAAAATTTAAAATTAAAATTAGACTTAAATTCTTAACACTGGCTTTATGTTTGATAACATATTTTATTTATCTCAAATTTGACAATAATTACACCACTACTTTTATTGTCTTTCGGAATTAATATTAATTTCAAGTTAGTGTTCAATTTTTTCATTTGCTTTTTCAATGTGCAAATCTGGCATTACTAGCAACATATGATATTGAGTGGACCTGTGAATTTTCAGTAATTATAAAGCAGGCTTGAAGTTGCTCAATTATAGTAGGCAGATGAATCTCCAGTAGTTCATTCTGAGCAAGGTAAAGAAAATGACCGTTGCAGCACAAAGCCCAAAGTTTGATAAAAGTTGTGATCAAATTCTTATTAGATTTTTAAAACATTTTTTTTTTAATTTCACTAAGTTTGAATTTTAAAATGGTTTTCAGAATCACAGTAATCAAGTATTGACTGCATAATATTTGTATTTAATATACCTGCATTTTAACCTAACCCCTACATAAATTGGTTGTATAATACAGTAGGTAATTTACATGAAAAAGTCATATTCTTTCGCAAAAAATTATGAAGAAAAAACATGGTTAAATAATGTTTGTGGGAACTCTATATTTTTCAAAAAAAACAGAGCAACTTGTGACTATAATTGAAATATGTTCTTTTGTTATAAATATTTATTGAATATATTAAATATGGACTCAATTTTATTTTACAAACAAATTAAAGACTTGTTTGTAATATAAAAAGTAAAATAAAGACTAAAAGTTAATTGTATATTAATATAATTATATAATTAGAACCAAAATAAGTAAATATTACTGACTTAATGTAATTACTACTGGTTCAAGGACTATAATTGAAAAATTTATTATGGGGTTTAATTAATTCTTGGTATTATTGAGCAAGTGTGGTGAATTAATTGTTACTTTATTTTTTAGTACATTAATAAGACCAAAATTAAGAAGTTTTTCTGGTCTTAATGAATAATTTTTCATTATCGCAAAAGTGACGAGCCTAAAAAAATACATTTTTAGATGTGATTTAAACACAAATTACTTTTTTTTTAATAATAAATTGAATAAAATAAATTAAGATTTCAGAAATCCCTCAATGTGCATGTTTCAAAAAATAAATTAAAAAAAAAAATACTAATAAAGTTTCTTGATTTTTTTAGGGTGCATACAGCTAAAAACAGCAATGCTATCATTGTAAATTCAAAGCAGGTTTTTAAACATTTTTACCTCTGAAAAATTCTTAGATTCATTTTGAATTAAATTTATCTTAAATTTATTTTGATGATATGAAGTTTTTATTATATATTTTGAATGTTTTTATTTTTTATTTATTTCAAATTCAATATATATTTTTTAGCGAGGAAATCCAATTTTGAAGTTTGTACATAATATCCCATGGGAATATGGTGATATTGTAGCTGATTATGAAATTGGACAGACAGCTTGTGCTATGTTTTTAAGGTGCTAGATTTATTAATATAATTCAATTTTTTTTATTTTTAATGTTTTTTTTTTTTTTTTTAAATACATACCTAGAACTTAGTGTTTAGTGCAGTCATTTAAATGTCCAGTTTTTTAAAATACAATCCTACAAAATAAGTTATACATAGTAATTAGTTTAAAAAAAATCAACAAACTAGTAATTAATTTTAAACAAGACAACAAACAATAAATTTAATTTATTAATTTAAAAAAAAATTAATAAAAAAAAAAAAAAATTAAAACTAATAAAAAATTAAAACATTAATTTAAAAAAAAAAAAAAAAATCTTGAATCACAGTTATGTAAAAATATTTGTTACTAAAGTTTGAATGACAATTATGTTAGATATAAGCGCTATTTACTTATGAAAAAAACTCAAATAAAATTAATTAAATATTAAAAATAAAAATATTAAACTCAAATAAAATTTATTTTTATTTTGTTTTTATTTTATTGTAATGATTGTTTGGAAAATGGTAATACTTTAAGCTTTAAATAAACATCATTATTTATATTCTGAAAAAAAAAAAAGATTTAATTTAAACTAATTTAATAAAAATATATAGTTTTATTCTGATAAAAAATATATATAATTTAATTTAGATTTAAAAAATATAAAATTTAATTTTGATTTTAAAAATATATTTAAGTTTATTCAAATTAAAGTTAATGCTTGGGTTTAACTTAACTGTCAAATTTGTTTAAAAATGTTACTAAATATTGTTAAATATTTAAATTTTATTTATTCTTAAAAAAAAAAATTAGTTCTTTTTTATTGTAATTGTTTTTTCGGTTTTCGTTCCTAAACATTTTTTTATTACTCAAAACTAAATTTTGAATAAACAACTACATCAAAAATTTGCTCAAAACGTAAGTTTTTTTTAATGTAATGCAAGTTAAATTGCAGTGAATTTTTTTTAATAAATGACAGCATAAAAAGCATGATAAACTAAAATTATAGAGCAACATAAATTGAATTAATGATTGTAAATCACAACAAAATCATTAATAAACTAATAAATAAAGTAAGTAAAGTAACATAATTTTTTTATTTGTTACTTGCTATTTTTTTTTTAAAAGATCATTTGTAGTTGCAAAAAAAAAATTAGAAATTTAAGAAATAATCTTTTAAAAATTTAAATTAGAAATTTAAAAAATCATTTAAAAATTTAAATTTTTAAATGACTTTTTAAATTTTTTTTAATATTTTATAGATTTTTTTAAGAAATTTAAGAAATAATCATTTAAAAATTCAAAAATTTAACATATTTTAATTCATTTTTGCAAATGTTGAGAAAAGAAAAAAAATTGTTAATATCAAACATTTTTAAAAATGTGATATTAAATTTAATTATTTAATATTAAAAAAAAAAATAAATAAATAAACATTCTCTTTTACAAGGTGGCCCATAAGTCACTTTACATTTTATAAATTAAATAACTTTTTTCTATTAATATATTTCTATTTCTCTTTTCAGAATTAAAAAATATAATCTTTAGAAATTTTTGATATGGATAAGTTTACAACAGAACAACGAATGAAGATAATTGAATTTTACTTTGAAAATGGACGGTCAACTGTTGCAATTCAAAGATCGTATATGCGCCATTTTAATGTTCGACATCAACCTAGTAGGCCTGCAATAATGAACTTAGTGACGCGTTTTCAAGAGCCTGGCTCTGTAAGTAATAGGACTAAAAGTCCACGCCAAGTTCATGAGAGTCCATTGCACCCAGGTAAAGTTACAACATGGTGTGGAGTATCATCAGAAAGGATTATTGGGTCCTTCTTTTTTGAAGATGTAAATGAAAATGCTGTGACTGTATGCTGAGACAAAGTTTCCAAACCTCAGATTTTGAATGGCCTCCACATTCTCCCGATTTGACAGCACCAGACTCCTGAGCACCAGACTCCTGAGCATCAGACTTTTGGCTTTAGAGATATCTTAAAGACAAAGTATATGTAAATAAAACCAAGAACTTAAGGCAAACTTAGAACAGGAAATTCTTTCCCTACAACCTCAGATGTTAAGAAGTGTCATGGAGAATAGCTTAGAAAGAGCTCGACTTTGTGAGGCTGAGAATGGAGGCTATTTAAGAGACATTATCTTTCGTAACTAAGTCAGAACCAACTTACAGACACTTAAACTTTGCAATAAAAAAAGAATTAATTAAATATAGACATTTAAGAAAAAGTTATTTAATTTCTAAAATGTAAAGTGATTTATGGGCCACCCTGTGGTTATAAAAGTAATTTATGGGCCACCCTGTAGTAATAAAAGGGATTTATGGTCCACCCTGTTGTAATAAAAGTGATTTATGGGCCACCCTGTAGTAATAATATAAAAGAAGTTAAATAATATTTAACTCGTTTTGCAGTAATTAATATTATTGCAGTAATTAAAAAAAGTTAATTTTTAAATAAAGTTAAATCTTTAAAAAATAAAAAATAAAGAGAATTTTATGAAGTCAAATTCACATTAGGTTCTATTTTATTAGGCATTTTTTATTTAAAACAAGGCCTGAGTGTGGAAAATAATAGCAGGTCATTGAAAAATGTTTGACAATTCATCAATATGTAATTTGGAAAAACCATACACTAAAATTTCATAAAATCATTTAAATTTTGAAAATGGGTTTAAAATAGATTTATTGTTTACGATATGCTTTCATGAATATTATATGTGATGTTAACTATATCTATAAATTTCTTCATTTTACTGTTGGTAAAAATCGTTTTTTCATGAATGATAAAAATTCTTATTTTGTCATTTTAATATTCAATACATTATTTTCATAATAATATAAATAATATAATAATTGCTGCATATTTACTAAAAACATTTTTTTTTTTTAACTGTACTCAGGGGCTGGTCATATGAAGAAAAAACATCCAGTCTAAAACACCCCAGCTGAGTACCTCGGGTAAATTTCAGCTTGTGTTCATATGGAAAAAAACTCACTCAAGCGGGACGTTTTAAAGGTCACATGATGTTATGAATAACCATTTATGTCAATTTTTAAATTAAAAACTAAATATAAAAGTTTAATAAAAACTATTTTGATTTACCAAAATTTTTTTGATAATTTTTAACTTTTATTATATGCATATTAAAAGTTTGATAATACTGTGTGTTTTACGAAATAAATATTGTTTATTAAAATTTCTCTATATGATCAGCCCCTGAGTACGGTTAAAAAAAAAAATGTTCTTAGTAAATATGCTGCAATTATTATATCATAAATGATTTATAATTAAAATTAGAAAAAAATCACTTTCGTCTTAAAAAACTTTGACAAATGAAAAATGCTAAAGTTTTATAAACATACATGGTCAAACAACTTAAATTTAAAAATCAAGCATATGTTATTTTAATTTTGTAACAAGCTGTCCAGTCTATTCTCCCAAGTTTTCAGCTAATGTTAATGTTAATTCACCTCCCCAAGGCCGAGAAGACCACTACAGACAAGGAGGCTACTTAATTGTTGTTATAACCCTCTCTCAACTCAATGACTCTTTAACAATCGTTGTTATAACCCTCTCTCAACTCAATATATATATATATATATATATATATATATATATATATATATATATATATATATATATATATATATATATATATATATATATATATATATATATATGTATATATATATATATATATATATATATATATATATATACATATATATATATATATATATATATATATATATATATATATATATATATATATATATATATATATATAATATATATGTATATATATAATATATATGTATATATATAATATATATGTATATATATGAATAATATATGTATATATATATATATATATATATACACACATATATATGTATATGTATGTGTATATATATGTATACATATATATTATACATATATATACACACACACACATATATATATACATATATATATATATATATATATATATATATATATATATATATATATATATGTATATATAAATTTATAAAAAGGTGACAGGATGGCATCCCGCTGCATTCCGCCTCACTTTGAGCACTGTATATATATATATATATATATATATATATATATATATATATATATATATATATATATATATATATATATATATATATAAATTTTATTATATATATATACACATATATACTAGAGCGCGATTAGACGCACTTTTTCGACTTTAGCGTCTTTTTCTTCAACCTAAAACAGCAGTTTTATATATTTTGAGTGCGTATTTATAGCGCTTTCGTTATAATAAATGTATATGTGTGTGTATATATATATTATATATATATATATATATATATATATATATATATATATATATATATATTTATATTTATATATATGTATGTATATACATATATATATGTATATATATATATATATATATATATGTATATATATACAGGCTTGGTCGGGAAGCGGGTGCAATCGCACTCGATAATTGACCACGGAAATAATATTTAGTTGCGAAAAACCAGCCAGATTTTTTAGTCGTTTTGAGAACATTTCAAAAACACACAAAAAAGCGCAATAAGATTAACTGGACCATTGAGAAACAGTTAAAAAAAAAAAAAAGCTTTTAACGTGAAAAAACTTTAAGCAAAATAAATACGATTAGAATGAATATTTTTAAAACGTCGCTCTTTTATAATTTTTTTTATAAAATTAAGTGACATTTTTTATATAAAGTAACAACTTACTGATAATGATTGTTTAATAAGGAAACAAATGTTCTCCGATTTATCAAAGTGTATATATAATTTTTATTTATATACTTGTCTTATTTCCAGTGCTGGATTGAGGAGGGGGGAGGGGTTTAGTAGAAGGGTTATAGCCTTGGGACTCACAATGTTAGGGGCCACGAAATAGTCAAGAGGACCATTCAGAATTTTTTTCAGTCATTTTTACACTGCAGCACCTAATAAAGGCTGCAATAATAATGCAGTCCCCGGCCCTGAAAAATCTAACAAGATTCAACTAATAAAAACTAACGCTTGATGATTTATTTATAAATAAAAAAGTTTTTTTAATAACTGTTTTATGCTTCGCGTAGTTTGAAAAGTTTAACACATTTGAAACAATTTTTTTTAGTATACTAAGAAAAATTGTTTCAAATGTGTTAAATATCTTATAGAACGAAATAATTAAATAATTGAGTTTTTGTAGAAATTCAATTAGCTAAATAGAAATTAACTAAAAACGTTAAATTACTATGTGAGGAGGAAGCGGAACTGCTTCACAATAACAATGATGATGTTTAGTTAGTGGGCTTTATAATTTTAATTAGTATTTAAAATAGAAAAAATTAACTTTAAGTTTATGTATAACAAGCTTGTAAGAATGGCTGAAGCAAAAATAATTAAATTTAGTAAATTAAAAACATTTATTTTTGTTTTTAATTATATATATATTAAATTTATATATATATATATATATATATATATATATTAAATTTATATATATATATATATATATATATATATATATATATATATATATATATATATATATATGTATATATATATATATATATATATATATACACAAATATATAATCAAATATATATACAAATATTTATATATATATATATATATATATATATATATATATATATATATATATATATATATATATATATATATATATATATATATATATATATATGAAATTGATATTTTTTTAATAGTTTAAAAAAATGTTTTTATTGTTGCAGTTTGAGATATCATAGTCTGAACCCAGACTACATTCATGACAGATTACAGTTGCTTGGTAACAGATATACGCTACGAATCTTGCTTGTTCTGGTTGATATAGTATGTTAAATCAGATAAAGTAGAGTGCAAAAGTTTGGTAACAATTTTTTTGTTTGTTTTTTATTTAAGTTTTTGGTACGCAACATTTTTTTTTTTCTTATTGGGTAAAGTTAAAAGTTTTACAGTAGTCTGTCTGCATTATAGCAAAAATTTCCTACTAAAAAAACTCTGAAATAAATATTTTTTTGAAATATTTTTAACAAAATATAATTGTAAATATTGTTTTAACTGTAAAAGTTTGTAAAAAATTTATGTTTGTAAAAAATTTAAATAAAAATTATGATCTTGAATTATTACAAAACATTTGAAGTTTAACATTTACAAATTTATTTGAATTATTTTAAAACAAATATTTTAATTTTTTTTTTTTTTTTTGTGCAGGAAATATTATGTGCAAGCAGACATCTTTCAAGCAACTTTTGTAAAACTTTTAATCTGAAAATTTTTTTGCGTAAGAAAAACTAAAAAACAAATCATTTTTTTCTAAACTTTTGCACTTTTTATAATTAATTCCTATAATTTTAGCTTTAACAATATATATTGTTTAAACTAGATTAGTAATAATAAATATTTCTAACAATCCTTAAAATGTTCACAATTAACATAAATTAACAATTATTCATAAGTAATTGCTCCTTTTTTATTCCCATGTCTCTCATAACCTTTTATATTTTATCAATCTTCAATTATTATAGGAAAAAACTAATGCAAGTTTGAAGAAACTTGCTAAGATATCATTATTAGCTAATTGTACTTTGATTCTTGCATGGAGGTATGACCATTTTTATTTAGGTTAAGAGGTATGGGTTCGATTTTATTTAAATTTATAATAATTTATATCTCATTTATATTAAAATATTTTACTTTTTATTTTCTTGTTGTTTATGCTTTGATTCTAATCTATGGTTTGTTTAGTAATTCAAATACAGGGTAAATAAAATGCCTGCTGTTTGTCACTTTGGGTCCACTTGCAATTAGAATAAAATATTTTATTGTAATGTATAAAAAAGGTTGTGATTAACCTTTTGCAATTAAGTATCTAGGAATTCTAGTTGATTGTCACCTTGATATATATATATCATTATACATATCATATAGGTACCTACATACATATTAAAAACATATATATCATATACATACAAGTTTGTATCATGTTTGTATCATTATATATGCATTCTATACATACTCAGGCTTGGACAGGTTGTCAAGAAATAAAATCATTTGCGTGGTCAGCAATTCCTGTCCAAACCTTTAAGCCTATATAGATATCTATAAGTATAAACTAAAGTTAAATTTTAAGTTACGAGTAAAGCGAATTAATTTAATATTAAGACGAGAGTATTAAACAGATAAAAAACTAAAACACTGTTTTAGCTCTTATTTTTAACTGCTCCTGTGGGGTTTATTTTATATATTGTTATTTATATATTTTTTCATTTAATCTTTTTAACAAGATTGGCTCTTAGATGATTTGAACCCAAATATAAACTTACTATAAATTTACCTTTCAGACTAGCTACAACTCTGAAACTTTCAATGGTTGTGTAGTCCTGGTGAGGGACAAAGATTTGGGGTAAGGGTTAAACTGTATGTGCCCACTTTTTTTGCTGCAAATTCTTGCAATTGATCTGGCTAGAGCATTGAAACTTTCAGCAGTTGTATAGTTCCAATGATGTTAGGGCATTGAATATTAAAACATTTTCCAGGGCTGACGTCACAAAGAGGGAACAAGTAGATTTCCCACCCTAACTTTTTTTATAAAAGAAAACATTTTGTAAAAAATTCTTTGAAAAGATTGTCTTTTAAATTTTCTTAATTTACTTATTATAATTAAGGTAATAAAAATCAAAGCTCAACAATATAACACAGCTCATGTAACAATATAACACAGCTCATGTAACAATATAACACAGCTCATGTAACAATATAACACAGCTCATGTAACAATATAACACAGCTCATGTAACAATATAACACAGCTCATGTAACAATATAACACAGCTCATATAACAGAGCACCTCAAAAATAAAAAAGTGAACCTGACTCAACATAAAATCATTCTATTTAAAAATATGTGAGAGCTATTTTTAAGCATTTTAATATATAATTAAGTTTTAGCATTGATTACTTAAATTATGCTTTTTTTGATTTTAACAAAAATAAACTGATGTTGATGAAAACTTGGTACATTGTTATGAGTTTTTTCACTTGAGGTTTTATGTAATGATCAAGTTTAATCAAGTAAACCATTGAGTATAAGCAATAAGACATTTCTTATTTTTAACAGATAATACTTGCAAAAGTAATTTTTAGCCTGAATTTTCCTATTTTTGTGGCTAGGTTTTGGAAAAAAAATATGAAAAAAAATCATGTTTTTAAGCTGAAACTATAAGATGTGATACATAAGTCGGTATTTTTTTTCAATACACGAGTTTGTTATAATTTGTCTGTTTTAATAATAAAGATTTTTCTATTTCTCTGTTTTGAGATTCTTTCTACTTTATTGCTTTTTTACTTTGTTTTTAAAAAATTGTTTATATGTTTATTTAAATTTTAGTTTTTGCAGCAAAATAACAATAACTATTCTTTTTTTTATGTTTGATTAACATTGTTGTACATTTTTTTAAATTACAGTTTTAAATTAGTTTTTTCTGTTATTTACAAGATTCTTAATCAGTATAAATTGGTATTTCTTTATAATGATTAGTCACATTAATGAGGGGGAAGAATTATAAAAAGTAATGAAGTGAAAGGGGTATAAAAACTAATGAGGGGGAAGGATATAAAATGTAAGTTTGCGTTATGCAAAGTATGTAACCTATATTGAAATCCTAAAATATTTAAAGTAGTTGCAGCTTCAAAATTTTATACGAAAAGTAATGACTTTAACTTCCAAAAAAAATTTCCAAATTGATTGAGAAAAAAATTATTAGATTTAAAATTAGAACTATAACTTTTTAGTTTGGAGTCCTGGAATGCTTTGTGCTGCCATTATGCATATTGACTCTAGGTTCAAAGTTGACTGTTCTCTATCATAAATCTTCTTCGACATATATGACATTCCTGTAAAACAGCAATTCTATGACTTTCAAAATCAAAGTTGATTTTGGGAATTTTTATCTCTGGTTGTGTTACAAAAATTTTTCATTTTATTATATTTTTGTTAGTTTGAATATTAGAAATAATATTTTTAGTAATGAAGAAGCAGGTCGCTACTTGGAGACATTCAAGACTTATGAAAACAAACCACCTGATATTCTGCAAGAAAGAATTGATCAAGACTACGTGTCTAAGGTACTTTTATTATAATAAAAATTTTGATCTGTATTTGAAAGATAAAGTCAATACGGATCAGATAAATTATTAGTTTGTTTTTATATAAGAAGTGTAGAATACTGTAAAGAAAGTGTAAAATACTGTAGAAAAAGTGTAAAATACTGTAGAGAAAGTGTAAAATACTGTAAAGAAAGTGTAAAATACTGTAGAGAAAGTGTAAAATACTGTAGAGAAAGTGTAAAATACTGTAAAGAAAGTGTAAAATACTATAGAGAAAGTGTAAAATACTGTAGAGAAAGTGTAAAATACTGTAGAGAAAGTGTAGAATACTGTAGAGAAATTGTAAAATACTGTACAGAGTATTTCAATATAACTGTAATTAAAGTTTAAAAAAAATGTTTTATTTGTTTATGATATAAACTCAATACTTGTTAAACTGTTTAATTTTTGAATTTGATAAAAGTTTTAATTTTCAAATACATATATAAGATTTTTTAAATGTATAAAATAAAATAAACTTTGTCAAAATATTCTTTTGAAATGATTAAATTGATGAAAAAAAAAAATGAAAAAAATTAGAAAGACTTTTTAAAAATATTTAAAATAGCTTTTTTTTTTTTTACAAATTTTTACAAATTTCTTTACTTTTTGTTTAAAGTCAAGAATTTTTTTTTAATTCTGATTCACTCCCAACAAGGCTGCAAGCACCCACTATTAAGTTAAGAGTTACTAGAAAAAAAAAATAGAGCAAGGAAATGGTTGACAGAAGATTTAAAAAGTTAAAGGTTGTACGAGTCAGGAAAACATAAAGAAGGGAGAGAGTTCTGTAGGGTTGAAGTGTGGGGACAAAAACTAGATGAATAAAAGTTTTTAGAGCATGCAGGGAAAAAGATACAGTAAAAGAATGAGACTTTGCTGAATGACAAGAGAGAATAAGTTTTAGTTGATGGAACTAGAGATAATAGCTCCTTTGAGCAGCAACCATGATAGTATTTGTAGAAAAGAGAAAAAGATGCAACTTTGCACAGCCCAAATATGACAACAGTATTCCATACAGGGACGAATAAGAGGTTTGTAGAAATAGAAAATGGAATCAGAAGAGAGAAAATGGCAAGCAGATAAAGAGAGGCATTCTTAGCAGATGCCAATTTATCAATTGATTATATATATGGTTTTCATGAAAGGTCTGTAGTAAACCATAATCAAAGAAGACGTAAAGAAAAGGACTCAGTGAGAGGGTTGCCATTCATTAATATAGGAATGTCGAAATTACTGCAATAGCTGTTTGCAGTAAATAACTGTGTTTTGTTAGAGTTAAAATTTAAAAGTCACTTTGACCACAAATCAATTTGATAACCTCAAAAACTTTTCCAGATAACAAGCTTATTGAGAAGACCAGCAAGCAAAACTTTGTCAAAAGCCTTAGATATGTCAAGAGCAATAACCCTGGCCTCTTTGCCTCTGTCTAATGCACAATAAAATCTTTAAATCAGAGCAGTTAGCAAGTCAGTCATATAGCGAGTTGATAGAAAATCATATTATCTGACAGTAAATTATTTGAATCAAGGTGGGATGTGAAAATTTTGTTGAAATTTTTTTGACTGATCGGACAATAATTGGAGAGGTAAGAATGTTCCCCTGAGTTTTGGAAAATTTGAACAACAGATGTCATTTTCCAGCAGACAGTAAAACAAGATTCAGTCAAGCAATTATTAAATTTAGAGAGATTTGAAGAGAGTTTTTGAGAACAATTTTGTAAGACTATGACAGGAATGTTGTCTGGACCACAAACCATAGAAAAGTTTAATCAAGATATGACTTTAGCAACAGAAACTGATTTGAATGTCTAACAATGGGTTAACCTGTTTAATTGGAATGAAAGGAAGAGAATGGCCATAAGATTCAAGAGTGAAATTAGAAGAAAAGTTCTTTGCAAATAATTCTGCCTTAGGAGACTTAATAAGATCATTCCCATGAATGAGAGATGGAATGTTAGACCTACCCTTGTTAATGATGCTGTTGAAGATTTTCCAAAAGTCTTTAGAGCCTAACTTCTGTGAGAAGATGCGAGATTTAGTGAACTGAGAATAATAGAGCTTAGCATCAGACATCACTTTTTTATATTGATTACTTGCAATAGTAAGTAGTCATTTGTTCTCAAAAAAAGTTGTTTTTTTGAAAAAGATAAAAAAAATGATTAGGATTAGACATAGCAGCTGCACGAAAGTGTGAAAACCATGAGATAGAATGAGGCCTGACTTGGAACCAACAAGAAGGTATAAAAGCTACCATTCGGGAGATTACGTAGGAGGCACATTTATCATCTGAGAGAGAAAAGATATAAAGCCCAAGATATCAGCCCAAGGACCGTCACAAAGAAAATCATGAAAAGAATCCTATCAGCTTTAGATTTATTTTAAGGGTGAGTCCGAAAAAGTTTTAAGATGATAGGGTGAGTCCAAAAAAGAAAGACAATATGAAAGATTTATAGAGATGGTCACCTAAGAGAGAAAAAGGAGAAACTGAACAAAAGCTAAGATCAGAGACAAGATATAAATCAAGGAGTGAAGGTAAATATTTTGGGTTGTCAGGAAATGAGTCACAAAGTTAATTATCTGAGTAAGAGATTAAGAAATGCAGAATTTATAGGCTTTAGTGCTATAACTATAATTTAGTGCTATTAGGCTATAGTGCTAGCAGGGTCAGCGGATAGAGCCAAGCCATTCATTGTGCTGAGCATTAAAATCACCATTAAGAACAATATTGGCAGAGGAGTAAAGAGAGAGGGCATGGTCAATTTGATCAGAAATTACATCTAAAAGAATGCAGTCTTGGAAAGAAGGAGAACGATAAACAACAAAGTGAAAGGTGATAGAGTAAAGAGGTGCTAAGCAGAAGCGCATAAAAGAATGGTCAAAGGATTCCAATCTGATTTCACAGCGAGAGGAGTGTGACAAGAGTCTCTGTGAATCAATGGATAGTACCTATCAACACTGAGATTAGAAGAAGGAATAACAGAATTTAAATTAGTCTCACTAAGAACAAGCAAGTCTGGTGACTTTTTTGCAAGAGGTAAGATTCAACTGATGGAAGGTTGCTTCGCAGACCACAAATATATGTAAAAGATTTATTAAAACAGTTAGGTGATGGAAGAGATTTTTACAACATTTATGTTGGTTTTCAAAACAAATACGAGGTCAGCCGTAATAATAAAAGAAATCGTTCCTATTGACACCCAATATTTTCAGTCATTGACTTTAATGATATTTCAGGTTATGTACGTACACAAAGTCCTTGGGTCTAGTTTATTTTTTACTTTTTAGTCCATTTTTAAAATGTTGTTTTTAAAAAGTTTTTTTAATATATTTTTATTTATACTTAATATTTTGGGTTACTTTTGGTATGATTTAAGTTTAAAGAGAACTTGACTCATTCATAGATAGAGCATGACCTCTTAAGTCATGAGCTATGCAATTGTCTTAGTCCTGTTAATTAACCCTAAGTTGTAACATAGGACTCCTTACATAACCTCAACAATGCACACGAAAAGCATTAACAGGCACACTATCCATGCGCAACATGGCACTGTTAATACTATGATATTTTGCAGCTTTTGATGGGATCATCCTCTCTGAGAGCTACCACAGAATTGAGAAACCTTAGACCCTAACCAGCTGGCCTTAGAACAATTAAACTAAGTTTTGGCAAAGAACAACCTAACAAAACTAAGCTGTACCCTCATTAGGAGATAACAGGAAGAATTGCATAGCCACTATCAAAGAAGCAAAATATGATAAATGATATGATATATAATAATATGATAAAAAATTAAAGAGTATAAAAATACTTTTTAGTTTCAAAATTTGTTTTTAGTTTCAAAATAATTGGTATAATCACCATTGGCATAATCACCATTTCTGGTGATTATGCCAAATAACTTCTGCATGACTCTTATTTTCATTTTCTTGCTTATGGTTGACCTTCAACAAAATCTGTACTGAATTAATAGTCTCGCCTGTTTTACACAAATATTTTTTGATATATCGCCAATATTTTTTGATGGGTCAGAATTATAGACAATATGGTGGATTAAGCTTTTTTGGTACAAAATTAATCTTTTCAATTTATACTACTCCATAGTTTTATTAGCATAGCGGTATAAAGCTAAAATAATTTCTTGTGTGCAATCCAATGATTGTCAAAAATTTAAAGACAAAAGTTTAAAGTTTTTGATGTCAAATTCGATGACATCACAAAAGTTTTACTCTTTTTTCTGCAATTACTTTTATAAGAGCAATTTTTTACCATATTTTTGTCCACAAGTTTGTATTTAAACTTGTTGCTAAGTAACAAGTTTAAATTGTTACTTACACCGCCATGAAAAACTAAAGTATGTTTAATGTTTGTCACCAGGAAGTTAACTAAAGTCACATCTCAAGATTTTATTAAAGTTAATTAAAGTTTTGGTTCTTTTTTGAAATATCTAACTTAAAAACTAACTATTGTAATTTTAATATGATTAAGTTTTTTAATTTATGTAGTTTATTATTTATATTTAAAATTTTATAGATGCAAGATATTTTGACTACAGTCAAATCAATTAGTAAAGCAGATGTCATAACTCTGTTGTCAAACTTTAAGGTATGTTTGAAAATTGTCATTGAAAAGCCTTATTAAGAAAAATTATGTGTGTTTGTATTAGTATGTATGTACTATTTTTATGTAAACTTTTAGTTACATAATTAAATATGTCTTACTATTTTTTTTCATCTTACTAAGTTTTATTGTAAAATGTTGTAAAAATTTAACAAGATATTTTAAGTACAATTTTATGGTTTTCAGTAATTTGTGTAACTAATTTAATAGACATCATAGAAAAATGCCCTTTTAGGGGTGCAAAGTATGTACAGCCTCAAGGACATTTTGGTGTTGCTATGGTGCTAAAAGCAAATAACAGAGTAAGACTTTTTTCCATTTAGTTGAAAAAAATCAACAAAATGGAAAAAAGTGTTTTTTATGAGGGTTTTTCTAAAATGTAATCTGCTTCAGAATATTTAACCATAAAATTTTTCATAATAATTATAATAATAATTTTAATACCTACTTAGATACAAGATAATGAGAATAAATTTTTATAATTTTATTATAATATAAGTTGTATTAAATTATATTAAAAAAAATAAAAAATAAAAGATTTTTTTTTTTGAAAAATTAGATATTGTTTTTTATAGATAGTTTATAGTTTTGTTTAATTCTTGCATTTTTGCAAAGCATAAACACACATCAATGCTCTAAAAATGGTTATGTAATTTGCATACTTTTATATTGTTTTTTCATACTTAAAAGAAAATGTTTTTGTATTGTAATTGTAGTTTTTGTTTAAGAGTTAATTGAAAAGTATTTCACATTTTTTTGAAAATACTTTTTAGTTGTTTTTTCATTTTAAAAACAAATCAAAATTAAAAAAATGATAAGAAAAAAATTTATAGTAATTGAATCTTTAATTTATTTTTAACATGTATACATGTTATAAATACACGTTTTTATTACAATAGTAATAAAAACGTGTCATCAAATGCGTAAAGTGTGTAGGTCTAATATCACATTGTATTTGTAAATATTTGTGGTACTCCCACACTTAAATTAAAATAAGTGTGTTAAATAATAGGGTTTTATGCTATTTTTAAAAGGTTATTAATGTTATATATATTTTGAAACTCATGGGAGTTATATGTTAAAAAAATTTTAATTAATAGCAGGAGTTACCTTAATTATATTTGACATGTATAAATACTTGGTAAAATTACTTTTTTGATAACTTTTGCCCTTTTTTAATCTGGCTGAGGACAGAATATTGCGGATTGATTGCTTTATTAAGCCTACTTTGCATTAAGACTGTCCTTAAATAAATTAATGTAAAACACTTTTAAGTAGAAATAAATGTGCTGTTAAATTATATATAAATTTTAAATAGATTTCATTTCAAAATTTGTCATTTAGTTATTTGTATATATACTAAAACTGCTCAAGTACATTTAAAATAGCAATACTATGTACATTAATAGAAATTAATTATTATAAAAACATATAAATTGTTTTATTATAGAACAAATTTATATTGATTTTGAAAGCGTTACAAAAATGCAAAACATGAACTTGATACTTATTACAAAGGTCAACAAAAAAATTTTTTTTTTTGGTACCGAGCAAACAATTAGTTTTTTTTTATAGCATTTCTCATTTTTGATTTCAAATATGCAACTCATTTTTCACCATTACATCAAGTTGTAAAGATATTTGGGTTCAAATCTTTAGTATTTAGCATAAAATCCCTAATATTGTCGAAAAAAAAGTTATTCAAAAGTATGTCAACCTGGATCTCAAAAGAAGCATATTTTCATAGAGATTTTAGAAAACATAAATGTTTTCCTTTAAATTTATTATTATTGACAAAAAAAGTTATGTGTAAAAATACTTAAGACTCTTTAAAAAATTGTAACAAAATGCTTTTCTGCAATAATACAAAAAGTACTTATTTTTATTACAAACAAATAATATTTTTGAAATCTCTATGAAAATACTTTTGAGACCCAGGTTGACATAACTTTTGAATAACTTTTTTTTCAACAAAATTAGGAATTTTACCTCAAATACCAAATATTTGAACCCAAATATCTTTACAACTTAGCGTGATGGTGAAAAACAAGTTGCATATTTGAAATCAAAATGAGAAATGCTATAAAAAAAAACTAATTGTTTGCTCGGCACCAGAAAAAATTTTTTTTGTTGACCTGCGTTATAACGCAGGTATATATCACGTTATATATTACGATATATTATTGAATTTTTTTCTTCAATTTTACGATCGTTAAAAACCATTTAAAGGTTTATAATTTTTCTTACGAAAAAATATTTTAATACATATTCAAATATCAACTTTGTTTTCAAAGCAATATTGCAAGAGTTATGCAAAATACTAACATAATTGCGCTCAATTAAATTGATTTTGTGAAAATATATAGTAAGTATAAAAATATTTGTGGATTTTTTTCAGAATGTCAAAAAAAGTAAAAAAATTGCTAAAAGGCCCATATTTAAATAAAAGAATGAAAAGCCCATGTGGTAATCCCGCATGGCCTCTGGTGTCACCACGCCCCTGTATTCACTTATAGGCTTATATGACTCAATGTTTGTGTTGATTGTTTATTACACAATATTATTTTTTATTACATGATAAACTTGTGATTGTGATGCATTATGATGATAAATATAGACATTGGCATATATAATCTTATATTAATTGGTATTAGGCTTATACAATAAGTATTTATTTTTATATCTAAACTGCTAAATAAAGAAAAGTTACTTTTGTTGTCCACTATATTGTTTTACACTTTTACAAGTATACATAAACCTGAGTATCACCCAAATTTACACCATCCATGGCTTGGTTGTAAAGGGAAACAGCATTTATTTTAATAACTAAAACACCTCTTCTGTTATACAGTTCAGTAAAACCACATCAAAAGTAGATATTAATATTGGGCTATTTTTTACTATCCTGGTATGCCACGCATAACAAGGGACCTTTTCTATATTGACAAATCTCCTTGATTTTTTTAATTTTATTTTATAAGGCATATTTCTGGCAGGCTTTTCCTGTTAACTATGTCTGTTGTTTTGGTCTGATGTGTATATAGATCCAATAAAAGTTGAGGAGAAGTATAATATTTATCAACACCTTAGTGATGACCTTGGCCTTGATGACCAGTAATACTTACTGTATGTTTTTTACTGTAGTCATGAGAAAAAAAATAGTAAAAAAGAGCTCTAATTGCTAATATTTCAAAGTTACCATTTAAGAACTTTGAGTTGAAAATAAATGGGTTTCAGGACTCTCAGGAGTTCTGTACAAAATCCAGATCAAATTAGTTCCATTTTTTATGTTCATCTGGATTTTAAGTTGAATAAGTAAAAACGTATTGTTATTTTGAGTAACTCTGAAAAGTTGGTCTTTTCCTGTTTTATTTTTTATCCATCTATGACTTCTTGATGTTGCATGGGACCTCAAAGGTGGTTAATTTTTCTGAATACACTTATCAGCATAAGGGTTGTTATAAGTAAACTTTCAGTCAATATAGTCAATTGGAGTCTGGTGAAATGGTCTGGTGAAGAGGTGGTATGCTGAGTCCTGATTCACCAGTACAGGAAGCAACATCAAGGCCATGGTCATTTTCTAGAATAGAAAGCCACTTACCTTAAACATCGTCTACATGATTGATAGTCATGTAGACGATGTTTAAGGTAAGTGGCTTTCTATTCTAGAAAATGACCATGGCCTTGATGTTGCTTCCTGTACTGGTGAATCAGGACTCAGCATACCACCTCTTCACCAGACCATTTCACCAGACTCCAATTGAGTCTGGTGAAATGGTCTGGAGTCATAAAAATAAAAATAAAAAACTCCAAATGATCAGATTAGGTGATATATTTGATTTTAATAATATTGATATATTTGATTTTAATAATATTGTATATTATTTTTAATAAAAATTGTTGTGTAAAGTCATATAGCTCCTCGTGCTCCAAAGGTTTAACATCATTAATGATTCATGTGATTCATGCGATTATAAAACGTTTTGGAAATTACATTATATAGATTATATTACTAGATACATTAGCATTTTGAATTGAAACTTTGAAACACATTTTGAATTGTAAAGAAAACATGATTCAAAATGTAACTATAATGTTTTAAAAAACATTATAGTCGTGCTTTGAAACATTTTAAATTTAGCTCAAGTAGGCTTTCTTTTTTTTTAGAAATAATATAGAATTTAATTCTAAAAAATAATATAGCTTACTTCTTAGAAATAATTAATAAATAAGTTTAATTCTTAAAAATTTTTTTCAAGTTTTCTGAATAAGACTAAATTGTTTTTCTAGTTTTAAAAAAATTAAATATTAAAAACTTTTATTTAGAAATTTTGTCTTATTAAAAAAAC
This sequence comes from Hydra vulgaris, assembly GCF_022113875.1. NCBI lineage: Eukaryota > Metazoa > Cnidaria > Hydrozoa > Anthoathecata > Hydridae > Hydra > Hydra vulgaris. Next base: position 14,640,795 of record NC_061166.1, read on the forward strand.
TAATTTTATGTATAGTCGCTAAAACATGTTGCTAATGCAAGTGTGGTTGAACTTACACTCTGTCCAGGTTTTGGTCCAAAGAAGGTAATATTTTAATTTTATTAATAATATTTTGTATTAAATTTTGACTTATTGAAATTAAAGGTTAGTTTAAGTACTTTAAATACTTATTTTTATTCAAGAATTTGAGATATAAACTTTTTACATAGCTTTTGTAAAAAAAAGCTATATGAAAGGTTTACTAACCAATCAAAACCCTCTCACTTAACCATATCAAAACCCTCTCACTTAACCATATCAAAACCCTCTCACTTAACCATATCAAAACCCTCTCACTTAACCATATCAAAACCCTCTCAAAACCCAAATCAAAACCCTCTCACTTAAATCTTTTGTAAAGCCTGTTTATTAGAGTGTTTCATATTTTATCAATTTTTGAAATTGAACTTGTACCTTGATATATAAATTAACCGTTTATATAAAAATGTGATTAAGCAAAAAAATTATATATATATATATACAATATTTGCCCGATTTTGGTCCAAATTTGTTGGGTGCCTGGCGGGGATCTTAAAATTCATTCTGTAATCTTTTTTATTCTTAAAAATGGTATATATTGGATTAAATATTAATTAAAAAAAAGAAACATGTAAAAATTAGGAAGTTAGCCTGCACAATTTAAAAGTTAGTCTGCACAATTTTCAGAAAATTGTTGTAAAAAGATTTTTGCTCAATAAAAGGTGTTTATTTCTCCGTTGGCGAATGACAAAAATTTTCCTAATAAATTGTTTACAGATGCTGTACACACTTTAACCTGAAAATTCTTTATAATATTGTCAAATGAGGCCTAAAAAAATTTTCTTTGAACCACGGGGTAACCACCCCCTGACACTAACCTTAATGGCTCCTACTTAATAAACATTAGAGCGCAATAAATTGAAAATCTGGAAATTTGATCGGAAAACATTATTTAGAAATTTTAAAGTAACAACTACTCAACCTATTAAAAAATCAATAACTACTTTCCAATGCTAAGACAAAGTTTTTTAAAACTGCATTTGGAATACTAATAAAAACTTTTAAAACTGCATTTGGAATAAGAAGTTGTCTTTCTAAAATATTTGTTTAAGTATCATTCAAAATGGCTGAAGTTACAAGATTAAAAATGGCTGAATTACAAGATTAAAAGCTAAGGCGAATTTATTTGAAGAAAAACTGATAGATAACTTAACTCAAATAACTTTTGCAGCAAATGAAGAATTAATTCTTTGTTGACTTTTAATTTAAATTTTAATTTGAAAGATCTATTTGAAACTCCATCCAAAAATTCATTGGTTGTATCAATGAATATGTTGAAATGAGATAATTAGTTTAAAAGCCTTTAACAAAAGCCACTAAACTAAATAAATAAATTGAAAAAAATAAAAAATAATTGGAGTTCAATGAACTTAAAAATTTTAGGTATAGTATATTGTTTGCAAATAAAAACATTACATAAATCATTTTTTAATATAAACTAAATTTTTTTAACTGTTGTATAGACTGGTTTGGCGCTTAACCATCCATATTATGCTGATATTAACTTTTTAAAGGATCAAAAGAAAAGTTGCCTTCTGACCTTGGGGAGCAAAGACACGAGGTATAAGTCGGAAAATAAAGAAAAGAAAAAGTTAACAAATTTTAATATTAAACAATTATATTAATTAGGTGAATCAACTACCGAGCTAGAGTCTCAGACATAACTGATTCTAGTGCAGGATCAGATATTTCATTTGGAATAACGCAACCAAGTCATAAAAAACAAGAGTTGGTGAAGGATTTTGTTAAAGATATTGTCATGACAACAATGTCAAAAAATATATCATCCAGAGATCTGTTCAGGTGAAAATGTGGCTAATTTTTGAATGCTTCATTTAACTATTTGGCAAGCTCAAAAGAAATCTATATGGGAAAATGCTGAACAATATAAGAAAAATGTTAAAATTGTTGCCAATAAAACTATTTTTCCAATGTTCAGGCATTCAGAAAATTAAATTTGCTAAAAGCTCTTAACCTTAACCTAGAAAAACCACCAAGTATTGCATAATTAGTTGGAGAAAACTTGTTACTAAACTTGCAGTGGTTAGCAACGTTTCTTGCAGTGGTTAGCAACGTTTCTTGCAGTGGTTAGCAACGTTTCTGAAAGATCTATTAAAGCTGTATCAAACTTTGTAAACAATGTTTACAATAAAGAGCTAGCTAAAAAAAATCTACAACAATACCATGAGAATCTTCCATATACATCATAATGTCGAAGATATGAAATATAGAAGATCAGAGCTGAGTTATTTTAAGCAATAAATGTATTTTCAAAATTTTATTCGTAAATCAAAAGAACGTGTGAAAAGGTTGAAAAGCGATAAGTATGACACTTAAGTATGACACTTAAGTATGGACTTAAGTATGACACTTAAGTGTTCAGCATATTCAAGCTGGCTGTGGCTTATTAGGCATTTTGGGGATTCCCATCAAAAGGAGATTTATTTCCTGTAAAAATGCTAAACTCAAGGAATCAGTTTTTATTCAAAGGCACACTAGAAACATTGAAACAGTCAATATCGAAATTCTACCAAAGATCTCGCAAATAATAATAATAATATGGTTGCCATCACAACCTTGCCACACAATTAAGAGAATCAAAAAATTTTTATAATCCAAAAAATAGCCTTATTGGCATGGTGTGCCTGATTGAATGAACCCTAAAATGTACAACATTAAAATCAAAAGCAAAATACACTTTAGAAGGAAAGCTCTTGAAACTCAGTTACAAAACACTTATGCATGAAATTGAGTTGATGCCCAGGCATGTAAAAATTATCAAGGGTGTCTATTTTAGTACTGAAATTTATTGTTTTTCACTGTTAATTCTGGATTCGTCAAAATTTAATTGTCTTTTTTTTCTTCTTGTGTTTTATTTAATTAACTTTATATTAATATTTTTAATTACCTTCTGATTGATTTTTAATTTAAATTGTGGCAAATTTGCTAACAAACAAAAAAATAACAATAAAAATAACGCCTCTTATAGTTATATATATATATATATATATATATATATGTATATATATATATATATATATATATATATATATATATATATATATATATATATATATATATATATATATATATATATATATATATATATACATGTATATGTATATATACATATACATATATTACTATTTACATATCTGTTTACATATATGTCATAGCATTTAAAGAAAAGCAAGAAGAAATATAAATTATTGAAAAGATATTCTTTTAATAATTCTATCAGCTATTTCTTGATTTGTTACAATATGTTCAGATATTTCACTAATATCAGATGATTTCCTGAGTTTTTGACTCAGTTAATTTGAGGTATTTTCCTAATCCAGTCACTTAATGATGTTTCACACCTGTTTTATTTTTCACACCATTTATTATTCATAAAGTACTAATATTTTTTGAAAAACACTTTTTATCTTTTTTTGTCTTTTGTAATATTATCACTAAAATAAGTTTTAAATTTGTACTGCAGGTTTTATTACTGTACTTTTGTTACTGTGGGTGTTACTTTTATAATTTTGACTCAAACCCCATGACAATAATTAAACAAAATTAACATAAAAAATTTAGAATAAACAAAAATTTATCTTTTTGGTCTCGGAATTGTACTAATTTAAATCAAAACTAAATTTAAAAAACTAAAGGTAATAAACCAAAAAAAAAAAAAACAATACTTAAATTTCTAAATTTAAATTTACCAACTATTGAAACTAACAAACAAACTAGTATATATAAATTTTGTTGTAATAAAATTAATATGTTCATCTTTTAAAGGTTTATTTCTTTTTAGGCTCAGCGACTTTATAATGCCCTTCACGAACCATTTAAACGCGATCAAAAAAAACTTACGTCCTCGCAATCACCAAGCAAACGCACTAGTAGTAGCGTTACAAGCACTGTAAACGTCGAGTGTAAACTTATAAAACCTGGAATAAATGTCGATGCAATGGATGATGCAATGGATGTAGATAACACTGAAGAAAATAAGAGCAGTAGTTGCAAAAATACTGTCGAAGATAAAATTAAAAATGTTGATAGTTTAGTAAATAAAGCCGTTAACTTAATTACAAACTTAACTTCAAACCCGATTTCCGATTCAAACTCCGACGATACCGCCGAATCTATTACTCAAGTTGACTCGATTACTCGTGTTCAACCTAGTAAGCTAATAAAAAACCTGATTAACAAAGGTTTAGAGAAAGAACCTATAAACATTTATGGTCAAAAGTCACACACGAATTTCATTACTGATGAGGATTACCAAGAGTTGATTGCTGATTCCGATGAAGAATAAATTTTTAATTAAACTCAATAAATATAAATAAAATTGCTACCGCGAGACTGTTATAAACAAAATAAAATCGCTTCAAACGAAACTTGAAAAACATGAATAAAAAAATTTAAAAGAAAATACGTGTGTAGAAGACACGCGCATATAAAGATTATCAAATCCATGCAAAAAGACACGTCATGATGATACTCATAATCACGTATATATTAAGATGATCAAATGTAAAGTTTCTAAATATAAAAATATGTATGGATAAAATTAAAATGATTCAAATAAAAATAACTAGATGGAAAAAAATAATAACATTTATAATAAATATAACGAAAAAAACAAAGCTTATATAGGCACCGAAAGATAATAACTTTTCAAAAGTTACAAAATTTTTCTAGGTAAAAAAATTACTGCAGAAAAATATTTAAGGTTAATGTTGGTTATTTTTACGTTCTTAAAAACTGATCAAATAAAAACAATGTAGACTTTGTTATTTAATAAATTATTAGGAGTTTTATTTCATACTGATTCTTTTAAAAATAGAATAGTTCTGTAGAAAGTGATACATTTAAATCTTTTTGAGTATAGTATAATACTAGTGCCAGTATAATACTACACTATACCGCATTATTAGAACCATAATATATTGAAGCAATTTTACGTTTACAATTCTAATCTTTGATATCTATTTTATCTTTAAAGCAATAGACAGTGGACCAGAGGTTAGAATAACCCCTCAAAACCAACTTCTACATTGGAGTGATTTCTTTTTATAAATGTAATCTAGAGATACCCGGCACTCTAAAACTTTCCCTACTATAATTTTTAAGTATATAAATTTTACCGTAAAAACCTTGCAAATATTGGTTAAAATGTTTGTTCATTTAAATAACCCCCTAAAAATTAAAAGGAATCTTATTCAATGTGTCTATCGGTAAGTAACAATATTTTGTAAACTACAATCCATAGGCTCTTTACTTCATACTAAACAAAAGGCTCTTTACTTCTCTAAACAAAATCATTAAAAAAAAACATGTTGATACTAAAGTAAAAGTTAAACAATTTGTTTTCTATTGGGAAGCACGAGTGAACATTATAGTGTGTATCAAAGTACCCCATGGGTGGGGTATCCATTTAAAAATAAAAATTTTATCATGTTAATGTTGGCGATTCTTGACGACAAAACCTTACGGTCTTCTACGAGTCCCTGCGTTTTTTTATTTCTTATTAACGATCTATTCATAATTTTATTATTATATACTTTTTTTTTTTTTAAGTTTTATTTTGAAAACTGTATATTTTATAACAAAATATTGTTTAAAATGTAATAAAAAACAAAAATAATAATAAGAAAAAAAAAGTCTTCTTAGAGCATCTTGTTAACTAATTAAAAAAATTATTAGCACTTTCCATGAGATGTTCTTGTCAATAAGAATCAAAAGAAATTTTGTTAGTTGGCTTTGTTCAAAAAAAAATTGCCTGTCAACCTGGTTATATATAGGTTTAACAATGAGTTATTATAAACCAATTTTAAATTTTTTAAAAACATCTTAAGCAGAGAAGATGAATAGGAAAGAGTTACATTTATTAATTATTTTAAGATAAAAAAAAGGTTGTACGTAGACTTAAACGACAGGAATGATTTTTTAGGTTGAATACATTACCACAAGTATTAAATTGGCTATCAATTTCAAATAGACTTCTATCGCGTATATCATTATTGCTCCATTTAAAAACTTTACTTAGATCTGCATTCAGGTAATTAAAAGGATTTAAGATTTATACCATCCAACTGATCGAGTTTTTCAACCATTAAATATAAAAAAGTGTTGAAAAATTTCGAATACTCAAGTAGTTATGAAAACTAATATATCGCATTAACAAAAATAAAATAAATAATAATAATTCAAGAAAAAAAGAGTTTAATGATTAGTATTGAATGACTCTATTATTCTTTAAAATTTTTTTCTTTCTAAAAGCATATTTTATAATATAAGTGAAATGAGTCCTTCAAAATTTAAACTTGTCGGTTCGATGTTTTATGGATAGCACAAGTCCATCGGACATCCAGCGGACGTTTTTGTGCCCGCTGGAGTGTGTTTAGTATTTTTAGTGATACAAAAGTATGTATCAGTATCAATATTACAAAGTTTAAAGCTTGCACCATCTTTGGAAAATCTGACCTGCCCGTTTAACCCCCTTTTTTAAAAGACGTCGAAAGAATATTTTCAAAATTTAGATAATAGTTATTCAATTAGATAGAGGAGGGTAGTCTTTGCGTAAAATTAAAAACGTGTTGGCGCAATAAAAAAAATAGCAAATTTACTTTCGCTTTAAAGTCTTTTAACCTCCTCTTAAAGCTTTTTTTATTTATTTAATTGTTTCTTGTGCAAAGTCTTCGTTGAAATGTAATTCAGTTAAACGATAAGGATAATTATTAGGGGTGCACCGATGCATCGGCATCGGCCTTGAGAACCATTGGCCGATGCCGATTGCTTTAAAAACTTTTAAAATTTTGTTTTCATTTCATTAACAATAAGTTATTAACTAAACTAAAAAGCTTTTCACAGGGCTCTCTACTTTTCTTAGTGTTTTCTTATAATTTTTAAGAAATTTTTTATTAAATAATAATAAATTATAGAGAAAATTGTTTTTAACAAAGATTTTTTGAAACTCTTTCAGTTTTTTACAATCAAAATGTTTCATTACACTTATATTTTTAATAATTTATATAATTAATAAAAAAGTTTAATATTAATTTGAAAGTGTTTAATAAATAAACATTTAATATAAGTATTGTTTTATAATTTAATTGGTTCTAGGAAAAATCCCCCGGATGAAATTCCCCCAAAATAATCCCCCAAGGAATAAAAAACCCAAAAAAAAATCCCCTCGGAAAAAATCCTCACAAAAGAAAAAATCGATAAAATATATTTTCATATTAGGAAAAAACCTTTAACAATTATAAAACTTTTTAGCAAGTATCAAATAAAAAAAGTTAAAAAACAAAACAAAAATTTTTTTTTTTTAATAAAAAGACTGCCTGCCCTAGCCAAACCCTCAGCCGAAGTAGCAGCACTCCCTTGCGAGTCAAGCTATTTGTCAGTCGATGAAGCAGCACTTCTTTACATCAGCAGACTTGTATAAAGTGTATAAATTTTTCCTTTGGGGGGATCTTTTCCAGGGGGATTTTTTTCTCTGGGGATTATTTCGGGGGGATTTTTTTCGGTTACGAATTAAAAAACTCGTTTTATAAATGTATACTTTCGTTACTCTGTTCAAATAGAACGATTTCGTTTTTTATAAAGAATAAATTGAAGATTTTGATGTCGCTACTTCTAATAATTGGCAAGTTTTTAGTAAATGTTTTTACGAAATTAAATCGTAACCGGAAAAAATCCCCCGGGAAAAAATCTCCCCTAAATAATCCCCCGAGGAAAAAAACCCCCAAAAAAAAATTCCAACGGAAAAGTTCCCCCAAAGGAAAAATTTATACAATTTATACAAGCCTGCTGCTGTAAGGAAGTGCTGCTACATCGACTGACAAATAGCTTGACTCGCATGAGAGTGCTGCTACATCGACTGAGGGTTTGGCTAGGGCAGGCAGTTTTTTTATTAAAAAAAAAAAAAATTCTGTTTTGTTTTTTACCATTTTTTTATTTGATACTTGCTAAAAAGTTTTATAATTGTTAAAGGTTTTTTCCTTTTATGAAAATATATTTTTGCGATGATTTTTTTTATTTGTGGGGATTTTTTCCGGGGGATTTTTTCTCGAGGGTTTTTTCCTTGGAGGATTATTTCGGAGGGATTTTTTCCGAGGGGATTTTTTCCTAGAACTTTTTAATTGAAGTAATTGCTCTAACTATCAAGAGAAAAAAAAAAAAATGGAAATTAAATTTTAACAGTAAAATATCGCATTCATTGTAACCTGAATGGAATGGGGCATTTCCATTCAAGTGTATATTTCCATAGTATACGATGGCATTGCCATCGGCCCTGAAATTGGATATACTAGTATATCCAATTTCAGGGCCGATGGCAATGCATCGGCCGATGCATCGGCATCGGCTAATACCCATCGGGCCAAAAGTAGGCATCGGTGTACCCCTAATAATTATAAATTTTCAATTAATCATTCTTTTTATCTTTTTTCACGTCAATAAGTACGAGTATTTCTTAATATTATAAAAAATAACAATAATTTTTCAATTTTAAATCTAAACATTCAAAGTATTAATAAAAATTTTGCTAATCTAAAATTATTATTGCATGATTTAAATCGCATTGGTGGTGGTTTTAAGTAAAACCCACATTGGTGGTGGTTTTAAGTATCTTTGTTCGCTAATCTATAAACTTTGTTTTGCGTAATGATCTAAATGTTAACGCTCGTGGTTTATTCTTCGACTTTTGACTTCGACTTCGAATTGGTATTTTTGTTAAAGTGGGTATTGACTACTGTTAAGTTAAGTACACGTGTTTGTTTGAAATGTTAATTTTGCTTAAAAAATTTTTCAAATGGGTTTGAAATAATTTTAAATTACCTGCTGGTTTCCTATAAATAGTATTGATAATAATATTTTTGGTCGCTTTATTATTTATTTCAATGCATAACAACTCGCAATTAAATTTTTCCGTCATTTTAACACTTCATCATATCCTTTGTTTTTACAGGTAAAGAAATCTGAGCTACTAAGATTGTTAAATGTACCACTTAGCTTTCTGTTAACTTGAACAAATTCCGAAAGATTAGGAATAATTTCATTAACTTGAACAACTTCAGAAAGATTAGGAATAGTAGCATTGATGTTATTTAAAAAATATATTTAAGATTCTTTCTGGAAGCAAAAGAATTTATATTAGAACTTACATTCTGGCTTACCCAATATAACACTAATTCTGATCTTCATGGAATCCTTTAAAAGTATACATGTTACTTCCCTTGTTACTTTTACAAAGCAAACACGAAATAGCAAAGCAAAAGAGCATCATGCCAAACTACAAAACCGTTTAATTATAATGGAGAAATTATTTAGATATGATTGTATGGAAGTCAAAATTATTTTAGCTGTGAATAAGATGAGATTTAAAGACATTAAAGGCGATCCACAGGGATTTGTAAATTTTTTAGATAACAACAAGTTGCCATGAGGTATTATTCCTAGGTATCGAGGGAACTGTCTTTATATTCTGTTCCACACTTGTTTCATTTTTGTAAAACTATGATAAGTTTATGAAGTTTTTGACAATTCGTGCAGTAAAACGAAAAACATTACAAAAATTTCTGCGGGAAGCATTTTGTAATACAACTGCTATAAAACAAGTGTGTGTGCTTGCATTATTTGGAAAAATTTTAACAGGGCCCGGATGACAATGTTTTGTGTACCATCTGAAAAAGCAAAATTTGATTGTGTTGGTGGTATTGCAATAATTAAAAAACTTGTGCAAACAGTCGAAGATTGCAAATGTGATCCAGCAGCACTGTTTTGCAGAACAACAGACTTTTTTGGAAATACTCTCCTTCCAAATATTTTAGAACCAATAACAAAAATATGTGCAATTGATGCTCAGGTTATTGCTATGACTAAAGTCTCATTGCAATAAATAAGGTTTTGAATCAGCAGTATAAGTGCAATTTTTCCACTACAATTACACAGGTACTTCTAGAGGAAGCAGCAAGTGCACGCTTCATAACATAGACAGCAAGGAGTTAATGGGAATGTTCAGTGCTGCAAAAGGAAGATCCCCTAATGCAACAATTGACTATATATATTGCAAGTTAAAAACCAAGAAGAATAGGACTGTGGATTATCTTGACAATCTTGATGATTTTTGTAGACAAAAGGTTATTAAATGGGCTATTCAGGCAGCACGAAAAAATCAAGTAAAAACCCGACTCCAACATGCAGAAATTAGAATTGAGATTTCTAAATGACAGACTGATAAATGACAAAAAATAGATGAAAAAGAAAAAAGACAGTTAGACCAACAGTTATCTTAACTAACTATCAGTGATATTATGAATTTGTTCAAAAACTTGTCTGCTAAGTAAATTCATGATTTAAATGATGTCATGTGTAAAAGAATTGTTGGGAGAAATCTCTGTCATGAATGGTATGATAACAATTTAACAATGACAGCCTGGTATGATGGCAGAGTAAAAAAAACTTAAAAAAACACAGAACGACATGATTTACACTATTTAATACTGGACTAAAGATAAAACTGATTCTGACGCTGCTGATTATTGCATGAAAAAATTCCAGCTGGTTGCTGATGTGTTATATGGCGAATTAAGGTTTTCATAATTTCAACAAGTAATGGAACTTGCTGAAAGGTACAACAAATAGCGGAGTTTGAAAATAACAAAGTACTGCAACTAGTGGAACTTGCAAAAATATTGTACCGCAAGAAGTGGAACTTGCAAATAGGTACAGCAAGTTGTCGAACTTGCCAAAAATGGTACAGCAAGGAGTGAAACTTGCAAAAAATATGTACCGCAAATGGTGTAACTTGCAATTAGGTACAGCAAGTAGTGTAACTTGCAAAAATATTGTACCGCAAGTAGTAGAACTTGCAAAAAAGTACAGCAAGTAGTGCAACTTGTAAATAGGTGCAGCAAGTAGTGGAACTTGCTTATAAATTGTACTGCTATTAGTGGAACATAGGCCTCCATATTTTCAACCAATGAATCATAGGCCTCCATATTTTAAAATATGTGGCCAGATTTTTCATCGTGTAGGTAATCTTATACTGACTGATATTGCTTCGTTTTTTACACTTTTACATTTTGTATTGTAGTCTAGGTTCTTTGTTAAATTGCAATTTATTGATGTAAATAAATGTTTTAAATTTTTGATAAATAACTTATATATATAAACTTAAAAAAAGATATGGATTTCAATTAATCTTAAGTTAAAATATAACCTTTGATTGGAAAATATCGCAGTTTGTAAAATTCTTTTACATTTTTTTATTATTCAGTTGTAATAATAGTAATATTACTGGTAATATGTTTAAAGAATACAGTGAAATTGAAATAGCTAATAATAGGCGAAGAATTTATTTCTATAAATGCTAATATGCAAAAATAGTTGTTGTCCAAATAAAAAAGATAGAACTAGGCAAGATGAAATTAGTCGTTGAAATGTAAGAAATGTTGCTAGGTATGCAGAAAACTTACTTGAATTCAGTGTCAAGCCGTGTCAATGTCTGTTTATTTGATTTTACTTTAAACTCTTTAGAACAATACCAGGCTTGAATTTTACTATTTGTAGTAACAGTTATTAGTAGTTTTAAAATTAAATGATTTTATATATTTTTTTATTATTTCAAACATAATTATGTTCTTTTATTTAGTTGCCTACTTTTGAAACATGGTTTTAAATTTCTAAATTTAATGATATGAAATTTTCTCTATTAATCATTATTAGTCGACAGTTAGAGAGAAGCTGGAACTTCACATAATAAAGGTAAAACTAATTTTGTTTACTGGTAACTTAATAAAACCAATTAAGATTATTTATTGCGTGTCTTTTTTACTCTTTTTAATAGGCTATTTGAAAACGTTTTCTTTCTCTCCCCCTCTCTCTCTCTCTCTTAGATGAGAGTTAGATGAGAGTTAGTACATAAAGCGTCCAATAAAACTTATATAATTACTGAGCCTTTACGTGTTTCTTAATACCACAATTGATTATGACCATGTATATAAAATATTTTATGAGCTGCTTGCTATTTTAAGATATATTTGTTCAAATTGTTTAATCATAATTGTTCAATATTTTAATAACAAAAAAATCCTTTTTATTCATGTATTTTAGTTGATAAAATATCTTATCAATTTATGGTGTTATTTGCCCCTGTTATTAAGTTATGTTGTCTAGCCTTTATAATCTTTCTTTTTTTAATTATTTTGAAGAGACATAGTAAAGTGTGCTTACAAATATCTTATGCTATGCACTATTGTTTTTTAAAAATAATCGTAACAGCCCAGTTCATAGAACTGTTACAATTATTTTTTTAAGTCTACTAACAATAAAATGCAAATAATACTTTTTTTTACTAAAAATTGTAATTATTTTTCATTTCTTTTTTTAGGCATTGGAAGGCTTTACTTGACTTTCTTTTTATGGTACCTGCTGTGTTGTAACAGATTTTAAAAAGAACTTAACTGATGTTAATTTAGTCTTTTTTGTCGTTAACTATAAGCAATAATTTAATTACTAATAACCCGTATTACGGGTTGCTTACTGCGAAGTTTATAAAAAAGTTGTTGTTTGCCGTTTCGTTGCGCCATTTTTAATGTTTTTCTTGAATATTATTGGCGAACCTTCAGAATACTATATTTTAAAATTATTATGAACGTAATTATTTGCGTCAACGTATAAAGATTAAGCGTTTAAGAACAGTCTTGATTATACTTCCATGGTCTTACTCAGCATTTCAAACATGCTTTTTGAAAATATACACCGCATTGGAATGTCATTGCAAAACAAATTTTTTTAAAAGTTTTATATGCATTATTCTTATTATTATTTTAATATAATCTTTTATCTCTTGTTTGTAAATTTTTTTTATCTAAGCTGGTGGTATTTATGTAAAACATAAATTGTATTAAAAGTATAAAAAAAAAAAAAAAACGCGTATTGCAACATGTATGTTACACGTTTGTTTACAGAAGAAGTTGTTAACAGAGCAGAAGAAACAGGGCTGTGGAGCCGCGGAGTTGCTGTTTTTTGGTGGAGCCGGAGCCGCAAATATCGAGCGGCTCTCGACTTTCGTGTTTTTTTTTTTTTTTTAATGAATAAAATGTATGTTTTTTTTTTTTTTTTACTTTGACAAACTTTGTTCATTTATTGTTTAACTGATTTGTTGAATGAATTATTTATTGAGTTTCTATTTTTTTAAATATTTTTTCTTACGGTTACGGTCTTGGCAAAACGTAATATAAATGAATACTTTAATAATTTCTTCTCAACAAAATACTATCATTTAATAGTATTTCTTAATATGCTTTATTAAAAAAAAAGAGTAAATTATTTATGAAAACATTACAGTATTGCATAAATTGCTTTCTATTGTATTTTTATACTGATACTATGATTTTAAATATTTGATGCGCGAATGATCAAAGGTTATTCTTATCTTTTAAATTATACTAAAGCATAAGTATTCAACGATCATTCACGCAAAACCCCGGCTTATCAAACAGAGAACGATCCAAAAGGTATAAAGTTTCAGAGTTTTTTAAAAATTAAATTTTGGCAAGCAATATGCAGCTGAGGTTTGAGATCTCATCTTAAACCTCGGCCTAATCTTGCTTTTTGTCATTATTTTAAGAAAAGTGCTATAGTTCGAGAGACATCAAATTCATATCATAAAAGCTTGAATTCGTCAATCAGCACACAGTTCCATTCCATTGAAAAAATTTGGGGAATCGGCAAAGGATATTTGCGTAAGACTGGCAAAACAATAATTACAACTAAAGATTTGATTAGAGAGTGGACATTAGTCGAAAAAAAAATTTCAAACACACTGTGCAAAAGTTGATGTCGTCGATTAACGTAAATGTTTGCTTATTTACATGAAATAATGAAAAATATTAAGATAAAAAGCACGTTTATAATCTTCAAGTTCCTTAGATTAAAATAAATATTTTTTTATAGTTTTTGCATTGGTTGAATTATTTTTCTTTTTTTTTTGTATTTTTTTTGTTTTGAATTTAACGATTGCATTTTTTAGCCAGTGGGCACGGGACATACAAAAGAGTTCTTTTAAACGTCTTTGGACCGTTTTGAACGTCTTTTAAACGTTCAAAATACGGGTATCCAGTGGGCACGGGACTCAGTGAGGACGTAAGAAAGACGTCTTTTAAACATCTTTTGAATATTTTTTATGCCAAATGAACGTTTTGGACGTCTTTGGGACGTTCAAAAGACATCTTTTTTAGGTACCGTTACCCAAACTCTAGTTTTTGGTAAATAATATAGAGAAAAAAGTGTTTCTAATATAGAGAAAAAAGTGTATTTTTCTTTTCAACTATAATATTCGGCAGTAGAGTAGTGATAATAATACAATAACCTTGTAATCATGAGAATTGGTAAAAAGTTAATTCTGTAATTAGTATAGTTTTGGGTTAGCAAATATGATCAAAAAAAATATTTCAAAACTTGCGATTTTTGGAACCGGAGCCGAGCCGTAAAAAAAACAGTCGGCTCCACAAGCCTGAGAAGAAATACGCGATTATTTGTAAGTATTTAACCCAACAAGTTAAAAAACGGAACAGATGCAATGGAAGTTTCGTGTCTTAGTTTTATTCAATTAATTCAGACTAAAAATGAAATTCGGCAGAACTTAGAGATGAACTACATACACACTTCCATAATAAAAAAAATGATTTTTATAGTAAAAGGAACAATATTTTATGCAGGCATTAGTAAAATTGATTCATTGAAAAATTTATATGGTACTTTGGCCAACTCTAATAGTCATCTTTCCTAGTGCAATATTGCATGGGGAAATACCAGTTATAGTAAGCTTAAAAAAAATCTATAGCAAAAAAAAAACCTGCAAGTATTTATATTTGGTGTGCAAGTAATTATATTTGGTGTTAACGGAACTGTTAATGGTAAATCTCTTTTAATGGAACTCGATGTTTATAAACTTAACATATACCAAGTTATGTTTGTAATGTCAAAACATAGTTTATCTTCTAATATATTTCACTTTTACTTCACCGAAAATACTCATAAATAAAAAAAGGCGACAATATAAACGGGGCAAGATACGATCTTCCTTATTGTAATTTTTTTTAAACGGAAAAAGAAATAAATAATCCTAAATATTTAAAATTTATATTATTTATTTAGTCCTGGCTATATACTCGGATTTAGCTTTGTTCTATCAAACCCGACCTTGTTGATTCCAAGCACCAGTAAAAATAACTGAATGAATCAGGGAGATAAATATTTGATTTTTTTTTTGAAACTGATAAAAAAGTAACCTCAATTTTTGAATTAAGATTCTTTTCTCTTCGACTTTTTTTTCTTCTAAACTTTATGAGTTTGTTTTCCTCTCGTGACCACGCAGAAAAAAATGCAACTCTCGAATGGGACAAAGAAAGCAAACTCGGTAACATAAGAGTTTTTTTTATTTCAGCTAACCATTTAATGCAAAATTACTTATAATGGGTAAGTAAGGTCAGCCATTATAAGAATGTTGACGTCACTAAAATACCTACATTATGTACGCAGATGTCAACTCAGACATTGTAATGCAATACTGACGTTGCTGAAACACATATAATCAGGGGCGCCGAGAACATGGGCGAAAAGAACAGTTTGTCCCAGGCGGCATATTTCCAAGGAGCGGCAAATAAAAACAAGGAACCTTAAAATAAAAATAATAATAATAAAAAAAAGGTCATTCAATGAAAATATACAGAGTATTTAGAAAAATAGGGGAGCTTATCAGGGTTGCTGCTCCGGGTTGCGTAAAGACTCTCGGCGCCCCTACATAAATTAAACACATATTTAGTCAGTCATTATATACAATATTTATTCACATATAAAAAAAAAAATTGTTTAAAAAAATTGTAAAAAAAATTTCGTCAACAAAAAAATTTATATATATATATATATGTATATAAAATATTCACATAAATACCTAATACTGCATTAAAAAAAATTATTTTAAGAAATTCAAGAGAACAAGAAAAAAAGTTTCAATTAGCTGCAAATATTGCTGAACCATAAGAGTAATTTGAATATTTAAAAATCAGAATTATTTAAAAAAGAAGCTATAATAGAAGGAAACAAAAAAAAAAGCAAAAATAATATAAAAATTTAACTCTAATATATATATATATATATATATATATATATATATATATATATATATATATATATATATATATATATATATATATATATATATATATATATATATATATATAGAAATAATATAGGCAATACGGATATACTTCTTAATACGGAAATATTTCTGCGGTAACGTAGAAAAGAGGAAAAACCAGAACAACCATTAAACAAATCCTTGAAAATCTCAGAAGGATTCTGAGAATCGTATGCTTCTAGTTGAACTAGTATGTATATACTACACATACCTTTTATATTTATATGCATAAATATGCACCTTTTATATGCATAAATATGCACCCGTATTCATTCCTTCGCACATTTATGACAAAAAAAAAATTGAAAAAGAAAACAACATTACGCTTCAATTATATTATTTTTTATAAGTGGTAGCAGTTCCATGTCACCATTTTCTTTACCATAGTCTTTATTAATGTAATTCGATGCAATATTATTAGTTTCTACTTTTGAGCGAGTACTATTCGTACGTTGCCATTGAGGGGCTAATGCAACAGGGGAACCCCTGTGACTCAAAGGTGATGATTGTTTGATAAGATTTCGAAGAACAGGTGGTGGAGTACGTACCATTTCCATTGGTGTATAACTAACTAAAGTCTCTGAATAAAAACGTTTGCGGGGTGGTTCATCGCATCCTGTTAGCCAATAAGTTTTAATGTTACCTTTTCCCTAAATATGAATTTTTAAAGTTAAAATGAAAATTGTTAAAACTTATAATAGCTTTTTTTTGTTATCAATTTGAATGGATAAAAACGTTATCTCTAAATTTTATTAAAACCCACAATCACAATTTTAGTGAAGGGGATCACAACAGCAATTTTGGTGTTTGAAATAAGTTCATACATGAATTAATATAAAGGAAAGGAGAGTAAAAGTGCGCGGTTGGCTAAAAGTGCGCATGTGTAAGTCCGACTATTGGCGGCACTGCAAGCGTTATTTTTATGTGTCGGTGTGACTATCTAAATAATACAAGAACGCGCGTTGATTAATTTAATTACCTATCCGTGTTTTGAAATATCAGGTAGAATATGATTTCCATACTTTAGCATGCAAGTTTAAAGAAAAGGAATTTAGTTAATATTCGCATTTATTGTTTATGAAATATGATATTATATTGAGTTATAGTAATTTTAGTTGCTAATAATAAGTGAGGTTAGAATTTTAATTTGCAAGGTATTGCGATCTGGTTTTAACTTTTAAAACACATTACAAAAGCGGCCAAGAGCGCGCATATAAAAAGAAGCTAGAAGACATAGAAAATCAAGAATCAAAAAAGGTTAAAGCCAATCAAGCTAAAAAAAATAATAGAATTTTCAAAAAAAAAAATCTAGTTTCAAAAACGTTAAAAATGTCACAGATATTAAAAATGATAAAAATGAAGAAACGATTTGTCCAGCTTGTGGAGAAGCAGGGCAAAAGGATGAAGAATGGATTCAATGCGAACTTTGCAAGAATTGGTGGCATGAAGAATGCACTAGTTATGAAGGAAATGGGCCATTTATTTGCTATCATTGTTAGTGCGCACACCTACCTTCTTATATGCGGACTCTTACCCTCATAATCGGTTAAAAGTGCGCAATTCTAATTTTTTTATGCAATTTATATTTTCAAGCTTTTTTTTTTATGCAATTTTATTTTTATTATGTCTAAAATTTTGTTATATATTAAAGATTATTGTATAAAAATTTCAACTGTCTATCATTTTAATAACTCTTTTCTAAATTTATATTCATTGAATCATGAATAAATGATTTTAAATTACATTTTAAATGTTTTAGTTGTATTCATAATAAAGCTATGCCCATGTAATATTTACAACTCCCTCCTTTTTTTGGGGGGTGGGGTGGGTGGGAGGGGGGTGGGTGGGAGATGGGTTATCTCACATTTGGAGTTGGAGAGGGACATGTTTACGCTAAGGTTATTACTTGTTAAACTAAAATATGTCATATACTATTTGTACTTATACTAAATGAAAAAATGCATTAAGTCTGAAACAAAAAATTAAACACCAAAAAAAATCTTGTTACAATCCATGTCAGTTTGCTATAAAACAGTCACTGTTGCTATGACACAATATCTCCAGTCACTGTTGCTCATGAAATGATTACTTAAATACTAAACATCTATATTAATTAATACATATAAAACATCTATAACTTATATGATTATTTTAATTTTTTATCATTTTTTACTACAGAATTATTTAATACGTTTTCCTTAACTACATTATTTTGCTTAATTCTGGTCACTTAACGAATTTAATTTTCAAAAGAACTTACCTTTAGAAAAGTTTCACCACGTTCTTCAAAATGGAAACCTCCGATCTTTTCCACAATATTTTTAAAAGCTGGGCTCACATGAATTCGCAGAGCTAAAACAATGTTTATACTTTACATAATTCCTAACAAATTTGGTAACATGACATATATAGTAGAATGACATGACATATGGTAGTTCAACATGACATGGATGGTAGTATGGCATGACATATATGGTAGTATTGCATGACATTTATGGTAATATGACGTATGATGTAATATGATGTAAATAACTTTTAATGAAAACTAAATTTTATTAAAATTATATTTCCATGCTTTAGTGCATAATTTAATAATATTCAGGAATATTCAAGTGACTTTATTTTACATACATAAAATAATGCAAAAATGTTTGAAAAAATGTGCTTGTATGATTTTGGGGTCGTCCATAAGTTGTCACACTTTAGGGAGAAGGGGGTTATTAGTTTTGTGACGACTCATACGGAAATTGTTAATAAAGAGTTACGATATTGTGACGAGATGGGGAAGGGGTAAAAAACTGCGTGACGTAATTTTGTGGACGAACTATTTGATTACAGTATGTATATATATGTACAACATAATAAACTTTCTAATGAAAAATTTCAAACTTTATACGTCCTATTTATCAATATCAGCAATTTCATTACCCAGCAAACACTGGACATACAAAATACGTACAATTTACGTTCAGCTTACGTTCTGAACGTAAGACTTTTTTGGAACCAAAATATTTCAAAAATCAAAAGACGTCTAAATTACATTCGGAAGTGCCTTTTTATAATAAAACACAGATCAAACAAACATGTAAACTAAAATTAAAAACTCGTCTTATTAGTATCGTTCAAAAATATTTAGTTTCATGGTTAACTTTTCGTAGATATTTTATTTGGTAGTTGTTAAATTTTTATTTTATCTCGAAATAAAATTGAAATCTAAATAATAACTAACGATTTCACAATGAGTTGTTTGAAATAGATTAGATTGTAAGTTATTAATTTAATTATTATTACATTAGTAGATTATTTCTTAGAAATTTTTAATCAATTTGATTTACATTTAGTTTTATTATATATGAAATAATAAATTTAAAAAAAGTTTAGACTATTTTTTTATATAGATAATTATTTCAAAAACTGTATTTATAGTTTTTGATAAAACTATAAACACTATAAATGCAGTCTGTATTTATAGTTTTTGATGTCTAAATGAACTAAAAATAATTTTTTTTGCCAAAAATTTGTAATTTTTACAAATTTTATTGTTATTGCCACAGTTATTACCAAAATTATATTTTTTTTACATTTTATTTCTTTCATAAGAATTTTTCATAGTAGAATATACATTATGTATACAATCTATATTGTCATTGCATATACAATGACAATATACATTGTATACGCTAAGACAAAAAGTGTTATACAACTTCTATTGTTATGTTATGTTATACAAGACAATAAAAGATATATGGCTTAATAATAAGATAAGGAATTCAAAATGAATAACATCTAATCAAATTCTATATTTAAAATGTATAATTTTTTATTTGTTTGGTTGATTGTTATTATATTTAATAAACCTTTCTTTTTAATTTAATAAAAAATACCATAGCATGGTTTTAATGTTGTAAGAGTTGTATAAACGTGTTTTGACGCTTATTTACAGTCCTGTTGCGTAGCATTAAAAATCGTATCATGTATAATTAAGAACTTTGATGTTATATTGCATTTTTTTAACTTAATATACATGGTTGCTAATAATAATTTATACTTTTTTTCTTACATCATTGATTGCGTTGTTTTATTTGTTGTTTTAAGACATTGGATTTTTTATTACAACCATCATGACAGAAAAAACATAAAAATGCTTAAAAAGTAAAAACTATGAAACTCAGTATATAACATCAATATGTGCTGAATACACACCAAATAATTTTTTTTTCTACCATCCATTAAGTTTGATAAAGTTGTTCAGAAGTGGTAACAAGTAAGCGTTACGACCGTCACGCTACGTAGAGTTAACTTTTGAAAAAAGTTGAAGACTTTAATGCTGTATTTTAAACTTTAATATACTAAATTATATGATAGTATTTCACATTTCTGGAAAGTTTCAAGTCATTTCCATTTTTAACAGCTTCAAGAGTGTCAAATGTTACGACCGCTAGTCTCACGAAACTGCCCATAATTATATATATATATATATATATATATATATATATATATATATATATATATATATATATATATATATATATATATATATATATATATATATATATATAGATATATAGATATATACATATATATATATATATATAGATATATATATATATATATATATATACATATATACATATATATACATATACATATACATATATATATATATATATATATATATATATATATATATATATATATATATATATATATATATACATATATATATATATATATATATACATATATATATACATATATATATATATATATATATATATATATATATATATATATATACATATATATATATACATATATATATATACATATATATATACATATATATTTACATATATATATATATATATATATATATATATATATATATACATATATATATATATATATATATATACATATATATACATATATATATATATATATATATATATATACATATACATATATAATATATATATATATATATACATATATATATATATATATATATATATATATATATATATATATATATATATATATATATATATATATATATATATATATGTATATATATATATATATATATATATATATATATATATATATATATATATATATATATATATATATATATATATATATATGAAATATATATATATATATATATATATATATATATATATATGAATATATATATATATATATGTATATATATATCTATCTATATATATATATATATATATATATATATATATATATATATATGAATATATATATATATATATATATATATATATATATATATATGAATATATATATATATATATGTATATATATATCTATCTATATATATATATATATATATATATATATATATATATATATATATATATATATATAATTTTAAAAAATAAGCTTAGGTATTACTTATTTCATATAAATCGTCAAATTAATTTTGGCAATCACCAAATGCTTTACATTATATGATAATCTCAAAGGTTTTCTCTTTTTCAATTTTTTAGTTAATGATATTAATTAGGGGTTATTTATCAATTTTCTAGTTTATATACCTAATTAGGAAAATAAAGTATACATAGCACAAATGAAAATGCCAAACAAATTTGTTTTCCTGCTCATTTTTCTTGCTTTTTTATTTTATTTTTTTCTTTAGTGTTTATGAAAAAATTTTATGTTCAGCTGATTCTTCCATTAAACTACCTTAATTATTGAAAATTAAAGAAAAAGTTAAATAATCTGAATCTATTGAATGTCTTAAATGGATTTCCTCCATTCACCATGTAAAAAAAAAATTGTTTCTGTTTTGGTGAATAGAAAGAGATTTTTATTTTTATTTGAAGAGATTTTTCAAAAATCATAAAATTATCAAAAATATTTAGTGCTTATGGTTGCTGATGTTGGTTGCCACACTTGTTGTTGTGATAAGTTTATATTAAAGTTATCCTCGAAGGCCAACACTCTTCCTTATTTCCAGTAACTTCTGGGGTACTTCAAGGTTCCTATCCTTGGTCCTATTTTGTTTCTTATCTACATTAATGATCTTACCGACAACCTTACATCTAAAATTGCTCTTTTTGCTGATAACTCAACTTTACACTTCTGTCTTGACAAAAAGTCTTCTCTTTTTGAACGCTTAGAACAGGCAGCCGATCTTGAATTTAATCTCACTTCTGTAACAGATTGAAGCTCACAGTGGCTAATTTTAACTCCAACAAAACCCAGTTATTTAATGCAAATAATTATCGCAGTACTGTCAACATTCCTATATTGATGAATGACAACCCTCTCACTGAGAGGTTTCTTTTTGACATTTTTTGGCGTACTTATGCCAGTTCGCACTTGTGCCAGTTTTTACAACTGATTTGCACATATGCAGTGTTTGCAAATTCCTTAGGCGCACTTATGCCAGATCACACTTAAGCCAATCGCGCTTGTGCAAGTTCGCACTTTTGAAATTTGCGCTTATTCAATCAACCCCTTTCAAACAGAAACCCCTTTCTTTTTCATTCAGAGTGTTTTTGAAATGTTTTTTAAAATGTAAATAATAATTTTAGCAACCAAATCCAGGGTAATTTGAATGTCTAACAATGGATTGTTTCACTTAAATGTCATGAGAATGTTTCTCTTACAAAAAATAAAAGAATACAATGCCCAATTAAAACTGACACAAAATTATTAATGGAACCAGACATTTAAGATCTTTTATAAAGAAACAGACCATGAATATTTTACAACTTTGTATGAATATTACCTCATAAAAATAGATTGTAGCAAAACTTTGAAAACTTGCTGTTTATATAGTTAATATGTATTATACAAATGTGTTAATAAAAATGTTTAATAAATTTTTAAGCGCTCATTACATTTTGTTTTATTTACCTATTACATATTCTAGTAGACCTTTTTTTTTTTGTAAAAGCTTATGCTTTATTAAATTTTTTAATTTAAAAAGGAATAACTAAATAAAAAAAGAATAACTAAAAAACTTTTTTTTTACCAAAAATATTTACTTTGCGCAGATTTAATTTTGCCCACATAAACTGATTTACAAAGGTTTCGAGGGAGGTGGAGGCTATAGCCCAACATTTCTACTGAAGCTTGTAAATTCTAATATAATTTTTATACAACATTATCAATGGCATTTTATGTGTAATTAAATCTGCATCTATTGACTAATGTATGCATGTAAGTATTTACAGATATATGGATATGCACATATATATTAAGAAATAAACACTAGTATATAAAATTAAAATGGGTAAATATTTACGCTCTCCTGTTGACTCCATCCTTGATGCAAAATTAACTGAATCCCCAAAAAGACAATATCGAGGCATTGTAGTTCCAACAACACCAGCCACAACAGGTCCTGTATGTAAGCCAATTCGTACCAATAGCTTTTGTTCAGGTTTGTGACGAACAACAAACGTTTTAACAGCTGAAAGAATATGAAGTGACATTGCACCAATTTCTTTGGCATGCTGCATTTTATTTCTTATGGGCAAGCCACTAACTACCATATATGCATCACCAATAGTTTCAACCTAAATTGAAATAAATCATTTAAAATCAAATTAAATCATTTAAACTCAAATTTAAATTTAAAAACTTTTATAAAATAACAAAGTTCAGAACAAAGTTCCTTGTATCAGAAGTGAAAAAAATCCTGATCTTATATGACAGAGACTTTAAGTTGAACATATAAATTTAGTGGAACAATGCCTTAAGTAAAGATTTTATAAAAGATTGAAAAAAGTTTGAAAGTTAGAAAAAATTTGCCATTGATCAGCTAAAATGAAAAATATTGACAATTAAATTATAAAAGTAGACAAATTATTTTCCAAACCATGAAATTTAATTTTTACAAATTTAGTTTTTATGTAAATGCCCAAAAAAAAATAATTAATTATGTAGCTAATTGAGGAATATATATACAAAATAATATTAGAGATCTGTTTGATGTGCATATGATTTTGTTTAATCCCTAATCAGACATAGGTACACTCCACTGGCTATATCAGTAGATGTATGTACACTTCATATTAAAATAAAAAATTTAAAAAATTTTAATAATGAAAAAATATATTTAAAAATAAAGTATTTCCAAAATTCATATTTTAAATGGTTTAAAGTGTTAATTGTGACATGTGTATATATATATATATATATATATATATATATATATATATATATATATATATATATATATATATATATATATATATATATATATATATATATATATATAAATGGGTACCATATTATATATAAATTTGAGAAAAGGGCGTCCAGCTAAGACAACTATGCACATTAATAGAGAAATTAGAAAGTAGAAGATTAGAAGTCTTAACTATCTGCACCAAAGCAAAAGATTTACAAACAGATCATGGTATAGTTTTAAATTCTTGCTTGAAAAATCAAAGTTTTTTTTTAGGTAGGGTTTCCTTAAAAAAGCTTTTCTTCAGTAAAAAAAAACCAAAATAAAAGATTAGGCCTTAAGAACATTTGTAATGGACTCTTGATCAATGGCAACAAGTTTTGGGTGAAACAAAATTATGTTTGTTTAATTCTGATATTCTCACAAATGGAGAAAAAATGCTTAACGTTCAAATCCTAAATGTATGAGACCAACTGTCAAACATTAGACTTAATTATATACTATATACTTCCAACTTATTTTTTTCCTTTTTATTATAGGACAAATGATGGTTTTGGGGTTCCTTTAATTGGAGTAGTGTTAGAGAACTCAAATTTATCTATGGATTAATGACAAAATAGGTTTATACTAATATAATGAAACAAAAACTGGTATTAAGCACCAGAAGAGCAGGCTTATCTCACAATTTTATCTTTCAATAGAATGGAGATCTAAAACAAACATCAAAGTTAGTTGCTAAGTTACCAATTGGTTCAACAGTTAGTCACTATGTGGTTAAAAAAAAACAGTTAGGTTAGGCTAGGTTCCTTAGTACCCAGAACATAATCTAACTAAAAAATTATGGAATCAAAATTAAAAAAGCTGAACAAAAATCATCCAGTTTGTTTCAATCATCCAGTTTGTTTCAATCATCCAGTTTGCCTCCATCATCCAGTTTGTCTCAATTAAAAGTAATATTCATTGGAAAGTAGAAAAAATTTGATCTGCCATGGTTAAAAAAGAATAGATTATAAATTTCTAGTTATAAAAATGTTATTTGATACAAATTAAAAATTCAATTAAAAAAAAAAAAAAATAGTACAAGTAAAAAATTAAAATTTAGGCTTAAAAAATTCATTAGGTCTTTTTTTTTATATACTGTATATACAAGTATACATACAAACATACAAAGATACACAAAATCATAAAAAAATACACATATAAATGCATACATGTCATTTTTAAATAGAAAGAACTTACTTTATAAACTTCATAGTTAGATATCACACTATCGAATAGTGTATATAAATCATTCAACAATGAAACAACCTAAAACAAGCGAATATAATTATTTTAATTCAATTTTTAAAGCAATTTTTTTAATTAATTAATATAATAATAAATCAAAATTGATAATACATAAAATTATAAATTTTTAAATATTAAAAAAAAAAAATTTTGTCTTTCTATTTTGATATATTTTTGATTATTTATAATACAATTTAAATTAGCAAATATTTTATTATTTATTACAAATAAGTTAAACTTTATAAACCCCCTACCCCCACCCCCCTACCCCCACATACACACTTAAAATTTGATGGATGGATCTTAAAAATAGCTGTTGACTTCTTGAACCCTCAAGGATGCTAAACCCGAATATTACACACTTAAAAAATTTCTATTTGATGTTTTGGGTTGGTTATATTAAATTTATTTAAAATGGTATTTATATTGTTTTGCTTAAAATGGCATTTGTAATGAATATAAGCAAGATAACCTTAGATTATTCTAAATAATATTTTTTTTCCAGATTTGCCTAACCCTAGTTTTAAACTTCTATTTGATTAAACTTCTATTTGATGTTTTGGGTTGGTTATATTAAATTTATTTAAAATGGTATTTATATTGTTTTGCTTAAAATGGCATTTGTAATGAATATAAGCAAGATAACCTTAGATTATTCTAAATAATATTTTTTTTCCAGATTTGCCTAACCCTAGTTTTAAACTTCTATTTGATTAAACTTCTATTTGATGTTTTGGGTTGGTTATATTAAATTTATTTAAAATGGTATTTATATTGTTTTGCTTAAAATGGCATTTGTAATGAATATAAGCAAGATAACCTTAGATTATTCTAAATAATATTTTTTTTCCAGATTTGCCTAACCCTAGTTTTAAACTTCTATTTGATTAAACTTCTATTTGATGTTTTGGGTTGGTTATATTAAATTTATTTAAAATGGTGACTTAAAATGGTATTTGTAACAAATATAAGCAAGATAACCCTAGATAAGGAGCATGTTATTCTACATGGGCAAATATTTTTTTCCAGATTTGATTAACCCTAGTAATAAATTATAAATATTTTTTTAGTTAGATTTAAAAACAGATTTCTGTTTGAGTATAAATTTATTATTGGGAACAATATAGAAGATATAGTTTATAGTAAGAAGTATATAGAAGATATAGTTTATAGTAAGAAGTATATAGAAGATATAGTTTATAGTCGGAAGTATATAGAAGATTATAGTTTATTATTTATAAGTTTATTGGGAAGCAAAAGTATGTTTCTACAGCCTGGTTGTTGAAATACTTGTGTTGCTGTATTTGTTTTTTATTTATATTAAAACACTAACATAATACTTTATTTAATTTTTACACTTTATTTAGTTTTTACACTTTATTTACTTTTTACACTTTATTTAGTTTTTACACTTTATTTACTTTTTACATTTTATTTACTTTTTACACTTTATTTAGTTTTTACACTTTATTTAGTTTTTTAAATATAAAATCTCAGTTCAAAAATCAAAATTTTCTATTGCAAAATATTTCATCAAACTTTTTAGATTAATAACAGAATCTTTAAACTATTTGTTAAAATTTTTCACTAGAAAACTTCTCTATTTTTCTTTTGTAAATCAATTTTTTAAACATGTTTGCTTGCCGTTTACAAATACTCACAGACATTTTTTAACTTAGTCGTGCAATACATCTTATCTTCTAAAATACCCTAACGCTCAGGTCTTGGTTGCCCATATAAAGCAGACTATATTGAAGCCTTGTTTGCTTTGTTCGCCCATAACTGATATTTCACTTATGCTATAACAGATTACATTGAAGTATTGTGAAGTTTATTTTTTGTTTTGTCTTCACTATATTAACTTCTGCCTATCATTAGTCAAGAAGTGCTTCTTATCAGCTATTACAAATGGAAACTTATCGAGTACAAAATCAAGATAAGTTTTGAGGTCTTAAAAAACAATTTAAAGCCACAATTTTTAATTATGGATTTTTGATAAATATTTTTTAGCATTAGTTTCAAGGTAAATCTGCT
This sequence comes from Hydra vulgaris, assembly GCF_022113875.1. Taxonomy (NCBI): domain Eukaryota; kingdom Metazoa; phylum Cnidaria; class Hydrozoa; order Anthoathecata; family Hydridae; genus Hydra; species Hydra vulgaris. The sequence goes on from NC_061166.1 coordinate 14,668,574, forward strand.
TTGAACAGCTATGGATTTTTTATCTTTCATGTTTAAAATTTCAAATTTGCTCTTGTTATATTTTTTCAGAAAAAAAATTTGTAAACTTTTCAAAATGGAATTAACATTAACTTTTTGAAAATAGAAATTCCTCAAAATTTGATATAATTAGTTTGTATAAATTCCATAACAATTATTTTGAAATTCAATTGGGAATTTTATTATACTTCAAAAAAATGACTTGGTTACAAAATGTTGGGTAAATGAGTCTATTTACATTTTACTGGAGAATTCCAGTAAAATTATAAATAAACATTAAATTTTATTTTCAACTGTGAATTTTTGGTTGTTTAAATACAATCATTTTTAATTACAAAATACTAATTTCGTTTTAAAAATTTAAAGTGTAAATACATTGTACAAACTGTTCTTATACATTTATTTAAATTTAGTCATATGTTAGAAATAAAAACAGAAATAATAATATTGCAATTAGAAAAAAAAAATTAATTTTAAATACCTGTAAAGGGGTACTAATCGAACACAAAGAAGTAAAACCAACAATATCACTAAAGTAAATTGTAACTTCATCAAAATACTCAGCTTCAACCTCTTGCCCTTTCATGAGCTGTCTTGCAACTGACTGTGGCAGCATACGCAAAAGCAAAGCTTCTGTTTTCTGTTTTTCAGAAAGCAATTCGCCAGTGCGTTGGTTGACAATATCTTCAAGATGATTTGTATACTTCTCCATCATTGCCACCATATTATCCAAAATATTGGTTTTTCTATTTAAAAAAAAAAAGTAAAAAAGTAAATTAATCAAAATAAAACTTTATAATACACAAATAATATAACTCTAGTTTTTTAAATATAGAATTCAATATTCCATACTACTAAATGGTCTATAACTAGAATTTATGCAACTTACTTAATGAAAATAAATGTCTAACCTGAAACCTCTTGGTTCTGAGCCAGAACTCTAACCACGATATTTATATAATTTATGTTTATAAATATAAGTTTATGCCTTAAATCATGTCATACAATATGATTTATATGATTACATTTATATATATTTCAGGTCAGGTCATGTTATCCTGCTACTAGTAAGATGTAACCCAGTACAACCTGCTTCATAATCTGCTGCCTTGTAGGATACTCTTTTTCAGGCAAAGACTAGGAGAAGCCAACTCAGACTTATAACACCAACTGCCTTGGGGCTCTTGGTTGAGTAAAAGCTACAGATGGTGTCTTGATAAAAATACTCATCTTGGGCAGATGTTGAATGCATCTGGCTACTGTCTTATAGAAGGCCTTCTAAGCAAAAACTTAAGAGGTAAACAGGTTGTATCTGTTGACCAGCCTCGCACCCTTCTTAATCTATTAGGCTGGCACAGATGTATTTATAATGATTGTTTCCAGTTTAGGATATTGAATGCTGGATCTTCTTAACTCTATGCATGAGTTTTGCTTGTTTCTCTGTTTTTATGACTAGGCAACTCATTCTATTATCTCCTAATGAGGGTAAAGCTCTAAAACTCAGTTTTATGGTTCTGAGGCTGGCTGGTTCTGAGTAAGGTTTCCTGAACTCTGTAGTAACTCTTAGAGAGGCTGATTCCATTAACAGCTGTTAAATAACAGAGTACTAACAGTGCCATATTGCGCATTGATGGTGTCCCTGTTCGTACTTTTAGTGAACATTGTCGAGTCCACATTTGGAGCCCTTTGTTATGACTTAGAGTTTATTATTAGTATTGAGGTAATTGCTTGGACTATTAAATAGTGTACTGAGTACTATCTGTGCTTTGAGTCAAGTTCTTTAACAAATTAAAAAATGACTTAAGTCCAAAAACTATAAAACACAAAAAACTATCGCCATCACCAAGTTCTCTAAACCTATCATTCACTAATAATTGTGGTCTTTGAAGTAACTTTTCTTCTGTTGAGCCTTATCTTGCAAAGTTCATCAGACCTACTTGTTCTTTGTGAGATTAATTTAAATTCGGCTGTCTCATCTTGTGATCTTAATGTTGATGGTTATCTTACTTTAATTCATAAAAACTCCAATAGTCACATGCTTGACCTGGGCATTTACATCTGTAAGAATTCAACCATTTGTAGGGAAACTAGGTTTAAATCCACAGACTATTTTTTTATGCACTTTTGTGTCATAAAAGAATAGCGCCACTTTACTCTATCACCTTTCTCTTTGTTCTATACTGCTCTCTTTCATCTCAAGACTGCACTCTTTTTAATGTTATTTCTGATCAAGTTGACCTAGCCCTCTCTCTTTATCCATTAGCCAATACCGCTGTTGTTGGTGACTTTAATGTTCATCACAATGAATGGCTTGGGTCTAGTGTCAGTGACTCTGTATGTGTTAAGGCCCACAACTTTTGCCTTTCTCAATCTTTAACAAGATTGAGAAAGTTAACTTTCCAACTTGCTTTCCAGACAATCAAAATCATTTACCTTCTCTACTCAACTTATGTCTTGTTTCTGATCCTACTTGGTGTAGTTAAGGCAATTTACAAATTATTCGATTTCCTTTATTTGGAATTAAGATGATTTTATTAGTGCATTATGTCCAAACAAGTGCTTTAGATGTTATAATTTTTTTTGCTTCAGGTTTTTTTAATATTTAAAGATAAATTTTTTTATATAATTTTCAAAACCTTTTTACCACCTCTAATGGGTAACCTAAAGAACATCATTTTGGAGTTTTTAGATCACTTTCGCTCATCAACGTTTACATAAATTTAGCTAAAATCTTTTAAAAAAGTGCCTTAACCCAATATAGATCTTTGTTCTAATCAGTTCTGACATACTTGTCAAAATACAATATTTCTATCAATTTTCACAAAAAATACTAGAATTTAAATTTGGACAAGCAATTGTGATTTTAAGATTTTTTTTAAAAAAAAAAGAGTCCTAGAATCCTCGCTACAAACATTTATACTTTGATTTTTTTTGTCTTTCCATAATTCACAGACCTGATCATTTAACGGAAATATGTGGTAGTCAACAAAATATCATACAAACACTATAATATTTTAAAATTACCTTGACTACACAGAGTAGCCATTACTCAGTTTCTTCACATTTACCCTTTGGTGCTTCAGATCACAGTTGATCTCTCTAAAACTATTATCTCATTCTTCTTCATCATCCCCTTATCATCATATCTTGTACAACTACTATAAAGTTGACTGGGACTCATTCTGTGATTTTCTTCATGATGGCCCTTGGGTAGAAATCTTTTGTCTTCCCGATGACAAATGTACTTCTTATGTAACTTCTTGGATTCAGGCTAGCTTGGAATCTTTTATTCCCTCTCAATGATTCCAAGTCAAGTCTCACTCTTTTCCATGGTTTTCCTCACATTGTGCTGCTGCAATTTTCAATTAAAACTATTACTTCCATATTAATAGATATGGAAGTAATGGTTTCTTGCAAAATAATTTTCCAGAAAACAGACGTCTGTTTACTACTGCTAGAAACCATTGTAAAAAAGTTGTCTAACACAAAAGCCTGCTATTCTCAGGTCATAAAATCTCAAAAATTAAGCTCTTGTGACTTCTGGAGAGTTTTTAACAGTATCTATAATAAAGGCAAGTCTGTTATTCCACTTCTTTTGTATGGTTCAGATTTTGTCACCTCACCTAAAGACAAAACTGAATTGTTTGCTAAGAACTTTTGATCAATATCATCTCTTTTTTTTTTTTTTTTTTTTTTTTTTTTTTTTAACATCTTCACTTCCAACAAGGCTGCAAGCAACCACTATAAGAGTTGGAAGTTACTAGAAGAGAAAAGACTAAATCTGTAGAGCAAGATAGCGATTGACTGATGACTTAAATGATTGCAAATTATATGAATCAGGGAAGCAAGATGACGGAAGCGAACTCCAAAGAACTGATGTTCGAGGAAAAAAACTAGAAGAATAAGAGTTTTTGAAGCACTTAGGAACAGTCACAGAAAAAGGATGAGACTTAATTGAATGACGAGTAACACGAGAATGAATTTTAGTAGATGGCACAAGAGACGCTAGCTCTTTAGAGCAGTGCCCATTATAGTATTTGTAGAAAAGAGAAAGAGAAGCAACATCACGACGATGTGACAAAGGTTGGAGATTGGCTGCCAGGGCAGGTCCAACTATGTTTACAATGCGTTTTTGCACCTTGTCTAAAAGAGAAAGGGCATCATTAGAAGATTCGCCCCAGATGTGGCAACAGTATTCCATACAGGGACAGATTTGAGATTTATAGAGATAGAGAATAGAATCTGGAGTAAGAAAGTGTCGAGCTCGATAAAGAGATGCAACCTTAACAGATGCTAATTTTGCAATGGATTTGATATACGGTTTAAAAGAAAGATCAGAAGTAAGAGTTAATCCTAGAAGATGAATGGTAGATGACTCATCTAGTACATTACCATTCATAAATATAGGAAGATCTAAATTATTACGATAACGATTGGCCGAATAAAATTGAGTTTTATCTGAATTAAAGTTCACCAGCCACTGTGAGCCCCATGCTGTAGCAGAAGTGAGATCCTTTTCAAGCTCAGATACCACCTCCAGGCAATCAGAGAGTGTAGGCTTCTTATCATGACAAGAGTAAATGGTAGTGTCGTCAGCGAATAATGCCACCTTAGATGTGAGAATATCTGGGAGATCGTTAATGTAAATTAAAAAGAGTATAGGGCCAAGGATTGAACCTTGAGGAACCCCTGAAGTTACAGGATATAAAGAAGAGTGTTGTCCATCGAGGACAACTTTTATACTACGATTGGAAAGAAAGGACTCAATAATCTTAAAGATGTTACCAGATACACCATAAGAAGAAAGCTTATGGAGAAGACCAGCATGCCAAACTTTATCAAATGCTTTAGAAATGTCAAGTGCGATAGCCTTAACCTCTCCACCTCTATCTAATGCACGGTAAAACCTATCCGTTATTACTGTTAGCAAATCAGCTGTAGAACGAGAAGATCGAAATCCATATTGATGATCAGAAAGTAAGTTATTTGATTCAAGATGAGAGATTAAGTGTTTGTTGATTAAAGATTCAAAAACCTTGCTTATGACAGGAAAAAGACTAATGGGACGGTAGTTAGATGAATCAGATCGCTCTCCGGAATTTTTTAAAATAGGGATAACAGATGCTGCTTTCCAGCATGATGGAAAACAGGACTCTGATAAGCACTTGTTAAATAGTTTTGAAAGTATGGATGAAAGCTCCGGAGAACACTTCTGCAAGACTACAACAGGAATGTTGTCAGGTCCACAAGCTGTTGAAGAGTCTAAGCAGGAAATTACTTTTGATACAGAAGCTGAAGTGATGCGAATGTCAAGCAAGGGATCAACCTGTTTGACGGCTATGTCAGGTAGAACGCAACTAGTGGAATCGAGAGATGATATTGATGAAAAGTTCTTAGCAAACAATTCAGCTTTGTCTTTAGGTGAGGTGACAAAGTCTGAACCATACAAGAGAGAAGGAATAACAGATTTGCCCTTATTATTGATACTGTTAAAGATTCTCCAGAAGTCTCAAGAGCCTAATTTTTGTGATGAGATACGAGATTTTATGACCTGAGAATAGCGAGCTTTGGCGTCAGACAAAATCTTTTTACAATGGTTTCTGGCGATAGTGAACAGATGTCTGTTTTCTGGAGAATTGTTTTGCTGATAGATATGGAAGTAACGGTTTCGATTAGAAATTGCTGCAGCGCAATGTGAGGAAAACCAAGGAGAAGAGTGAGGCTTGACCTGGAATCGTCGAGAGGGAATAAATGATTCCATTCCAGCCTGAATCCACGAAGTTATGTAAGAAGCACATTTGTCAGCAGGAAGACGAAAGATTTCTACCCAAGGGCCATCACGAAGAAAATCACGGAAAGAGTCCCAGTCAGCTTTAAGGTAGTTGTATGTGGTACGATGATAGGGGGATTCTGATGAAGTAGAAGAATTTGATAATAGTTTTAGAGATCAAACCGTGATCAGAAGCACCTAAGGGTGAATGTGGAGAAATTGAGCACTGGCTAGGATCCAAAACAAGACATAAGTCGATTAGAGAAGGTAAATGATTAGGGTTGTCTGGAAAGCGAGTTGGAAAGTTGACTATTTGAGTTAGAGATTGAGAAAGGCAAAAGTTGAGGGCCTTAACGCCAGCAGAGTCACTGACACTAGAGCCAAGCCAATCAGTGTGATGGGCATTAAAGTCACCAACAACGACGATATTGGCCAATGGATAAAGAGAGAGGGCTTGGTCAATTTGATCAGAAATAACATTGAGAATAGTACAATCTTGGGATGAAGGAGAGCGATATAGAACAAAGAGAAAGACGATAGAGTGAAGTGGTGCTAAACGAAAGCACATAAAAGAATAGTCAGTAGATTCAAACCTAGTTTCACGACAAATGGGTGAGTTCTTACGAATGTAGATGCCCAGGCCAAGCATGTGATTATTGGAGTCTTTACGAATTAAAGGAAGATAACCATCAACACTAAGATCACAAGATGGGACAGCCGAACTCAAATTAGTCTCACAAAGAGCAAGTAGGTCTGGTGAACTTTGCAAGAGATAAGACTCAACAGAAGAAAAGTTACTTCGAAGAGCATGAATATTAGTAAATGATAGGTTTAGAGAACTTGGTGATGACAATGGTTTTTTGTGTTTATTAGTTTTAGGTACTTTAGTCATTTTAAATTTATAAAGAACTTGACTCAAGTATAGATAGTACTCAGTGCACTATTTTACAACTAAGCAATAGCCTCATTACTATTAATAAACCCTAAGCCGTAACAAAGGGCTCCAAATGTGGCCTCTGCAATGCACACCAAAAGTACGAACAGGGACACCATCCATGCGCAACATGGCACTGTTAGTACTCTGATATTTTTCGGCTGTTGATGGAATCAGCCTCTCTGAGAGCTACCACAGAGTTCGGGAAACCTGACTACCAGCCGGCCTCAGAACCATAAAACTGAGTTTTAGAGCTGTACCCTCATTAGGAGATAATAGAATGAGTTGCCCAGTCATAAAAATAGAGACACAAGCAATACCCACGCATTGAGTCAAGAAGATCCAGTATTCAACATCCTAAACTGGAAACAATGTATTAAAAATACATCTGCGCCAGCCTAATAGATGAAGAAGGGGTGCGAGACTGGTCAACAGAAAAAATCTGTTTACCCCTTAATTCTTTGCCTAGGAGGCCTTCTACAAGACAGTAGCCGGATGCATTTAACATCTGCCCAAGATGAGTATTTTTATTGAGACACCATTTCTAGCCTTTACTCAACCAAGAGCCCCAAGGCAGGGGGTGTTTTAATTCGGAGTTAACTTCTCCTAGCCTTTGCCTAAAATAGCGTATCCTACAAGGCAGCAGGACATGAAGCAGGTTGTACTGGGTTACATGTTACCAGTAGCAGGAAAACCTGACCTGACATACTTGATTCCACTAGTTGCATCCTACCTGATATAGCTAACAAAGAGATTGAACAATTGTTTGACATTTGCATCACTCTAGATTCTGTATCTGATCTGAAAGTGATTTTTTGCTTAGAATCTTCTACAGCTTGTGGTCCAGACAACATACTAGTTATAGTCTTGCAGAAGTGTTCTCCAAAGCAGTCGTCTATACTTTCAAAACTATAACAAGTGCTTATCAGAGTGTTGTTTTCTAGCCTGCTGGAAAACGGCATCTGTTATCCCTTTTTTCAAAAACTCTGGAAAGCGATCTGACCTGTCTAATTAACAATTAACAAACACTTAATCTCTCATCTTGAATCTAATTTTGATTTTCGATCTTCGATCAAAGATGAGCAGTCAATTTGACCAGCCAGCACATAAAATTGAAGGTCAATTGCTATTTTTAAACTGTCAAAATTTTTATTTTTTTCTTAGCCTAAATTTGTATTTTAGCAATAGCTCTTCATGACTGAATTTTATACACACAAAAATAACTTTATGCTTGAAAATTAACATTTTTTTTCCCTTTTAAAACAATAATTTTAAACAAAATCAATGCATTTTTCAAATGGAAACGCAAATAACATTCAAATTACAAGCCGATGTTAATTAGTTAATAACTCGAATACACATAGATTTTTATTAGATTAAAAAGGAAGTTTGATAACATCCAAGTAATAATAAATTTTTTTTTTAATATCAAAACAATTTTTATAAAATATTTAAAAAAATTGAAACTCAATAACAATAATAAAATAGTAAACACAAAAAGAAATTGTTTTGAGAAATGCAACTATAACAATTTTTTAAAAAGTTTTTACCAAAAAATATATTTTAAAACATGTTTTGTCTGATTCCTTGATAGAAAAAAAATGTGCAAAAGCGCATTGATAACTTTAAACTTATTTAAAAATAATTTATTTATTGCAATAATTTTGCAAATGGCAGGAAAAGCTACAAGAAAAACAAATAAAAAGATTGAATGAAAATGAAAAAGATAAAGTACAGTTGGAAGAGAAAAAGTTCTTAGTTACATACAACTATTTGAAATAATAATAAAATAAGAACTTCAATCTTTGAAGACAATGATGTTAAAGAAAAATTTTTATATTTTATATCTCTGCTCATTAAAATTATTTTAAAGACTGGTAATGTTTATTAGTTAATTGCTAATGTTATTACAGGGTAGAGTGGAAATAAAAATTATTATATATTATTATATTATTATTAAAATAACATTAAATATTTTTATTAAAATAATAATAAAATAAGAACTTCAATCATTTATGAAAAAAAGATTTTTCCCATCATTAAAATGAAAGTAAACTAAATAAGTAAAGCATAAAAATTAACAATAATAGTATAGCATAAACTATATATATATAAGCTATATATATATATAAACTATATATATATATATATATATATATATATATATATATATATATATATATATATATATATATATAAATATATATATATATATATATACATATATATATATATATATATATATATATATATATATATATATATATATATATATATATATATATATATATATATATATATATATATATATATATATAAGCATAAACTAACAATAATAAAATTACATATAATATTTGTCAACAAAGTGAATTCACGGCAGTTTCAAACATGCTTTATGGCTCCTTGTTATTTTTTGAAAATGTTCACTTAAGAGGTGTTACTAAAACTTTTGAAATATTAGACATAATATTGTTATGTAAAAAAAAAAAAAAAAAAAAACACTAATAAAATATTTTATCTTAAGATAATGAATTTCTTCTTGTTTTTTTTTTAACTCTGATTTTTTTTTAATTGTTTAACTATGACCAGCAAGAATTCATTTTGGGAGGTCAAAATAACAATTTTAGTCATTTCAGGTCATTGATCACTGCCTGTATAAATATACATTAAAAAAATAAATTAAAAAATTTTATTTTTAGATACAAGTAACTTTCTATAGATGAAAGTAATTTTTACATAAATAAATATAAGTAAATTTAAAAAAAAGTAAACTTTCTAAATATAAAAAAACAATTTTTTAGATATACAAAGAGTAGGATGAATAATTTTTTTTTTAATTAACTTATTTTCTACACTTTAGAGGGCAACATAAACATAAACAGTAGCAAACTTATTTTACTGTACCAGTTCAAATGTCTATGCTTAGAAACATAAGAAACAATATTGAAATGTTTACTTTGTTAAATTAAATTATTTAATACAACTAGCTACTTGTTAGAATTAAAGTTATTCAAGTTTCTTAAATGTCTAAAAATTCCTTTTTCTTTGGGTGGTATCACTATGGTAATGGTGGTTGTGTCAATAAAGCCTATTTACATCAACAAATATTATATTCAAATCAAACAATAAAATAAAAACTCACAAATTGTTTCTCTTCATTAATCCTTCGATCTCTTTGCGAATATCTGTAAACGATGGTCGTTCATCAGCATTCTCAACCCAAGATTTTTTCATTATATCTCTTAAATCTTCTGCATTCTCAATCAACTGAGGGACATGCGGTCTAAACGGTGGATTTTCACCATTCTTAACGCGCATTACAATCTCTAAAAGAAGTTAATATTAGTTGAAAATAAGACTAGTTTTAATTTAATTTTAAATATCTTCCTTAATAACTGTTATACTTAATAATAAAATGATAAAACTAACAGAAATAACAAGTTTTGTTAAAAATAAAAAATTCAATTTGATTATCTCCCTAAATACTATTTATACGCTAACTTGGAACTTTTATATTTTTTTTACATTATTTATATAAATTTTCAACCATACAGATCATTAAACAATTATTTTTATCTACTTGTTATCTCCATTTTCATCTACTTGTTATCTCCATTTTCATCTACTTGTTATCTCCACTTTCATCTACTTGTTATCTCCATTTACCATTGAGTTATCTAATCATACAGTATTGGACAAAAGATTTGCAACCAACATCGAACAATGCTAAAAAGTGTTCCTAATTTTACATGTCTTAAAAACGAAACGAATTATACTACCACATCAAACAGTTCAGAAGTCTGGAGTCATAGCATGTCATGACATGAGCAATCAGCTGACAGGTGACAGCACACAGGCAGAATTTCATTGACCAGTGCAATTTTGCAGCGGACAGAAATTTCCAGAAGAAGCATCTGGAAGCATCCAGAAGTATCCAGAAACATTCAGAAGCATCCAGAAGCATCAAAAAGAAGCATCAAGAATCTTCCAGAACAGGTTCACACAGGTTCATTTTACTATATAAGAGACATGTAAACCGACATGTAAATCAGTCAGTATATGGAAGTCAATCAGTCAGTATTATTAAGACAGTTTATCGAAGTGAGTTTTATCAAAGTGTTTTATCGAAGAACATCAATACAAGAAGTGAAATACAACAAGTGTTTCATTACATCAATACAATCCACATCCAACCAAGACGTTGTGTTCCACAGAGCATTATTGTATCATCACAAGGTAAATGTAACATGATAAGCCTTGAGAAGCGTGATTATTTATTTTTATTATTTTTATGACTTCAAGTGCAAAAATGGCTCCCGACAGTCTTGGATTGGAACTAAGAAAGAAAATTATTGGCGATTATGTAAGTGGAATGTCATAAAAAAGTATTTGTGATAAATATCGCGTGAAAAAATGGAGCAGATCAAGGCTATGTTCCAAATATCTTTTTACAAGGAAGTTGGCAGCAGATAACAAAGGTGGAAGACAGCGATTCTATGATCGTCAGATCCATCATGAAGGATCCCTGGATATCATCAGTCGAGATACAAAAGCAATTAGAGCTGCCTGTATCGGACCAAACAATCAGACAACGTGCTGTTGAAGCCGGATTGTTTTCTCGACGCCCTACAAAGAAACTGCTGATTTCACTAAAAAACCAGAAGAAAAAACTCCTGTTTGCTACATCTCATATTGACTGGAATGCGCAGAAATGGCGAACTGTCCTGTTCAGTGATAAATCAAAGTTCAACATCATTGGGAGCGATGGCATTTGCCAAGTATGTTGACCGGCCAGAAAACGCCTCGATTTACATTACTGCCATAAGACCGTGAAGCATGGTGGAGGCAATGTAATGGTCTGGGGGTATTTTTCTGCTAACAGTCTAGGTCCAATACATCGAATCAATGAAATAATGGACCGTTTCATGTATAAAAATATCCTGAAAGATGTTATGTTACCTCGTGCTGAATGGAATATGCCAATAAAATAGGTTTTTCAGCAACGACAATCCGAAACACACTGCAAAAGTAGTCAAACAGTGGTTTCAAGACAACCACCTATCGGTGATGGATTGGCCACCTCAATGCCCGGATCTCAACCCTATCCAGAACCTGTGGGACATCGTCAACTGCAGAATTAATTGTGAAGGTGTTCTTAATAAGGATCAACTGTTTGAACAAATCCAAAAGGCCTGGGCAGCTACCTGATCGAATCTATGCCTCAAAGATGCAAGGCTTAACAACAAAGGATTCGCCACGAAATATTGATAGCGAAATACAGCTTGGTCAACATTTTATGGAGTTGCACTTGCTTTTTCCAGAAAGAAATCAAATTTTTTTAATATTTTTGATTAATTTATTAATTATCGTGTACAAATAATGAACTTTGTGATGAATAAAACTTGAAGAACATTGTCTCTAAACAGTTACATAGTTATTTCTCTAAATTGAAAAAACGCAGCACTTTTATATAAAGAAACTAAATTAGCATTATTTGGTCCACTTGTTTTGTTCGATACTGTATATCTAGCCAGCTACACTATTTTATATTCATAAGTTTAAATAATTATTTGGATTATTTATTATAGAGTTACCAAAATTTTTGTTATAGATTAACTATTTACAAGATTTAAAAAGATTACAACAAGAAAGATTTTATCTCCATGGTATTCATCTCCATGGCATTTATCTCCATGGTATTCATCTTAAACTTGAAGACTTAATCACATGGAGTGGTACTGAGGAAGAACTCCAGGAACTTGCAATTTATGAGGACTTTTGCAGCTTTGTATGTGGGCTAAGTGTCACTAATGATTGCAGAGAAAAAACATTGGTCTTAACCAAGAACTTATTGATACATCCCACAAGGAAGATCAATAATTGTAATCAAGTGGCTTTTTTTAAAAGTCTTTAATAAAGAATTTTAAAATTACATTTCTTTCATAAAAAGTTGAAAATTTTCATGAAAATTCGGATTTCATTAAAACTCAGTTATAACTAAGTTAACTCCCGATTTTGTAGCTGTTCCTGATGTATTAAAGGTAAAATATTTTATCTGTGGATGTGATGGGATGTAATGGAGAGGAAACTTTAGCATGTTGAATTTTTGAAAAAAGTGAATTTTTGTTGAAATTGGGGTCACCCTACTATACACACTTAAGGATTAAATTGATAAAAAACTGGGAGAGTATTGACTCTCATAGGAAGACATACATGGTATCTCAAACTTAATTAGTTCTATTCTCTTCTCAAACACCATTAAAAACAAAATCAAACGTTGCATTGTAAACTTTACAACCTTTGTGAACTAAGTACAAAATTATATTACAAAAACAAAATTATAGCTCAAAGTTCTGATAAAATTAAAGCTAATTGTGTTTTCCAGATCTCATTTTATTACTTTTAAATTTATTTTAAAAATGCACATATGAACCTTGTTTTCCTGTCTGCTGGAAAATGACATCTGTGGTTTCAATTCTAAAATACTCTCTATACCACTGACTTCTTGCTGATGCTCAATCAGCCTTCTGTTATCATCATCAATGATGTCATCATCAATCAGCCTTCTGTTGTCATCATCTTCTGTTATTAAGTCTTTAAGTCTTTAATCAAAATATTTCTAACAACAAATTTCAACAGTCTCTTAGTTCTACTGCTGACTTGTTAAACATTAAGCAACAAAAGAATTTTATCAAGCATTTGATGGAAACAGCGAGGCAAGTGCTATTGCTTCTGACATATCAAAACCTTTCAATTAAATCTGGTATGCTGGTCCTTTCAATTAGCTCACTTCAAATGGTGTATCTGGGAGAGTACTAATAATACTGAACCATTAACTGCAAAATTTAAGTTACCCTTGATGGGCAACACTTTCCTTCATTTCCAGTCACAAGATTCTATCTTTGGTCCTGTGTTATTTTACTTATATACTAATAATCTTGATAATCTTCCTTTAAAGCATCTCTATTTGTTGATGACAAAACTACTCCAGTCTTTACAAAAGTCATTTTGTTGTTTATCAATCAAAATTATGCTACACCTCATTCAACAAAGTTGTAATTGTTTTTTTTTCTCAAACATCAGTGATATGGATTTCAAGTTTTTATGTTTTTCCAACTCATGTAATTTACAGTTTTTATAGTCTTTTGTCAAATGCTTCCTTGCTCCTTCCTTGCTCCCTCTACTTTGCTTTCTGTTAGCTCCTAATTTAGTGGTTGTTTGCAGCCTTTTTGAGAGTGAATTCATTTGAAAAAAAATAAAAATTTGTTTAAAGTCTTAGTCAAAAAAGATTTTTTCTTAATAATCTACAAGTTGGTTTTAAGATGCAAAAACTACTCCAAACTTTTTATTCATTTACCTTCACAATTCAATTTTAGGTTCTTTCAAAAGCTAGCATCATATAAAAGATGCAAAAACTACTCCAAACTTTTTATTCATTTACCTTCACAATTCAATTTTAGGTTCTTTCAAAAGCTAGCATCATATAAAAGATGCAAAAACTACTCCAAACTTTTTATTCATTTACCTTCACAATTCAATTTTAGGTTCTTTCAAAAGCTAGCATCATATAAAAGATGCAAAAACTACTCCAAACTTTTTATTCATTTACCTTCACAATTCAATTTTAGGTTCTTTCAAAAGCTAGCATCATATAAAAGATGCAAAAACTACTCCAAACTTTTTATTTATTTACCTTCACAATTCAATTTTAGGTTCTTTCAGAAGCTAGCATCATATAAAAGATGCAAAAACTTAAACAAACTTTTATTGATTCACTTCACAGTTCAATTTTAGGTTCTTTAGAAAGTTAGCATTATATATAAGATAAAATACATTAAAATAAATGTCAGAGAAATTATTTGTATTTTTATTTGTTTTAAATGATTTAAATGGTTTAATATGCTCTTAAATAAAAAGCAAAAAATGTTTGTTTTTAAAAAACTTTCTTCACCTTTAAAAATAAGGTTTTGTATTATTACATTAATTGAGTTAATCAATAAAGATGAATAATGTTAAATAAAAAGAGAAATGATTGTTTTTAAAATACTTTTTTTGAATAACTATTTTAAATATGTTTTTTTATAATATATTTTAAATATCATTTAAAATAATAATTGTCATTAAGAATAAATTGTTGGAGATTACTGATAAATATAATTTATATTTTTTATGTTTGTTTTTTAATTTTAAAATTTTTGTTTCTCACTTTTACATTTTTTTTTTGTTTAAATTTTAAAACAAATGTTTTTTCAGGGTATTGCTTTGAGTCTTGGTGATAAAATCAATCTCTCAAAAAAGATAATAAAAGTATAGAATTTAGTAAAAGAAAATAAATTCATCATTTTATATTGTTTTTTTTTTCAATAGCTTAGATATTTTTAAATAGTTCTTATGTTTAAGATGAAATTATCAGCAATTTGCCAAGTTATATTGTAATATTTATACATTTTGTTTGGATTTTCATTAAAAGAGTGAAATATATCTGAAATCTTAGATTTCAGATAAATATTATTTTAGTGAAAATTTACTCATCACAATAATTTAACTGCTTTTGTAAGAATTTTTTTTTTGAGACCAGACATTTTAAAATATAAATAACATTTATAAATATTATTTTATAAATATTTAAAAAATGTCTCCAAAACTAAAAATTTCTGACAGTTAAATTATTAAATATCAATGTTTGAAAAATTAAAACTGATTAAAATAAAAACCCAACTTTATTAACTAACCATGAGGTTCTAAATAAGAAGTACTCCAAGGTCCTTCCCTTGTATGGAATTCTTGTGTTATAATTGCAAAGCTATAGATATCACCTTTTTGAGAACCTCTTAATGGAGGATCAGTCAACCGCAGAAGTTCAGGTGCTTTATACAACAAACCTAAAATATAAGAATAACAAATAATAAAATGTAATGCATGATTTTAGAATCTTTGAAATATCATTTGAAAAACTTATTGAGGAGTACCTAATTTCGAAATTCAAAAACTAATTAAAATTTTTTTGCAAAGAGATAAAATTTATGAAATAAAAAGATATCAGAAATAAAAAAAACAAAACAAAAACTTACTTCTATAGTTAACATTTGTTGATTCCACAGTAGAATTATCGTGCTTAAACTCATGTAGACCAAAATCAGTAATTTTAAGAGTCCATCTGACGTCAATAACACAGTTAGAAGATTTTAAATTACCATGAGATTTGATATCACTGCAATGTAAAAACTGCATTCCTTTCACTACTTCATGAAGTAAAGATAAACAAAACAGTGTGTCCAGTTTAATATTATCATTTTCAAGAATATCCTAATGACAAAATTAAAAAAATAAAAATTGAAAATAAAAATGAATTAAATTTTTTTAAATAAAAAAAATATCAAAACATTTATATATAAAAACAAATAAAATAATTTTTGTAAATTTTTTTCAATCATTTTGGCAGTAAAAAAAGAAATTGCTTTTTGCTTTTTAGTGAAAAAAAATTCTTTTATTTGTATATTTGCACATTTAGGTAACTTATTAGGCAACACTATATTAGGTAACTTTCCTCACAAATAGATTTTGCTTTCTAGTAATAAACAGTAAATAAACATGAATTTATAAAACTGGTGAAACAAATTTTACTGTTTCACAACTGTCCTATGTTTTTAATGGAATAAAATATTTTTTTCGTCTTAAATTAATATCTTTGCAAGCTTTTTTATTTATCTTTTTTGAAATGAAAAGACATCAGACTTATTTTTGAAATAGAAGACATTAGACTTATTTTTGAAATAAAAGACAATTATTTATAGTAATTAAAAAAGAGAATAAGTAAAAAATTTTTCAAACAAATAAAAAAATTTCAATGTTAGGCAGTAATTAACTTTTTAGAAAAAATTTATAAAATGTACTCAAGCATTATTAAACTCCAATTACATTTACATAGTTTCTATAAACTTATACCTTAGTTTATAGAAACTATGTTATTAAAATGGGGTATATAACCTTAAAATGGGGTGTAAACTATCGTTATACACCCCATTTTAAGGTTATATACCCGTTATACACCCCATTTTAAGGTTACAGCATTTCTGTCCTTTTACTACTATACATAACATAGCTCTTTAAACTTTCCAATAATTTTCTGGAACTCTGCTACACTCTTTTTCAACAGCTTATTATTATACAAGGCAATATTATCTATTTATTCAAATCCATAATGTTTATTTATATGATAAAATCTTGTTTAAAATGAGTGATTTGAGGTCTTCAGATGCTGAAAACCAGGGGTGAAGAGTCGTAAAAAAAAAAAGTAACGTAAAAGTAAAGTAAAAATTCTTTGAATTCTTTAAAAAATATTGCCCGGTAAGTTGAAAATTTTTTTTTGACAAATTTATGAAACATTCTTTGATGTTTAGTATGAACATAAGGTTAATTGAATGTTTTGTACATGCATGTGCAATACCAAGAAATTTTACTATCGGAGTCGGAGTCACAATATTTTTTAGCGACTCCAACTCCGGTAAAATTGTCGCAACTCTGCGACTCCAACTCCACAGCCCTGCTGAAAACATTCAAAGGCAGATTCTAAATGAGACAGGATCTTCTGTATTAATCAATCCTATTTGACTAAAAACCTTCTACCTACCCACCATGCACCTGGTAGTACTGCGTTCAACTTGTTTCTCCCTGCAGCAGCTTTTTTTTATAGAGTTAAAAAGTTGAGTGAGGGTTGCAACCACTGAAAGTGACTGAATAAAAATATCTCCCTCGGCCTTGGCAAAGTGAATGAATTATAAAAAAACACACACAAATACTTAGAGTCAATTCCAGTGATGTTTGTTGAGCTGCAAATAAACTTGAATTACATTCTTATGTCTACTTGTCCATTTAAGATTTTTTCGATGATACACCCTGTCATAAACTTATAATAATCAACATTAGTTTTGGATCTGAAGCATTTGTTACACTTAAATTTATCTAACCATAATACACTTTTTGACTGTTCTTTTATCTAACCATAATTACAAACACTTTTTGTATTTTTGTTCTTTTGTTTAAATATTATGAACTTTTTCAAACTCTAATTGAGATTCTTGGTTTTTCACAACCCTGCAAACACTTATACTCACCTATTTCTTGAATAAAGCAGGGTTGTGCAAACACAACCCTACTTTATTCAAATGTTGTTGTATTTTCTGAAACATTTAGATAAAATTCACGAATTACACCTCTTGCTCAAGCAAATGCAGGCTTGGACAGGAATGGCGTGCGATCGCACTCTGTAACTGACCACGCTAATATATTTATTTCTTTACAACTAGACCACGGCTATTTTGATATTTTAACAATTTGAATGCAATAAAAAAAAGTGTTACATTATAAATATCTTTTAATCGTTGATCTTTTCTAAAGTTTTTCATTTTACGAAAAGGCTTTAAATAAAACCATAAATTAATTATAGTTATTGTTTACATAAACGCTTGTGTAAATTAATGAAAAACGTTACATTTAAGTTTTTTTTATGTAGGCATGTACTTTTTATGATAAATTTAAACGTTTGAAACTATTTTTTCATGTCTTCCTAAAAGATTTTTAAACCATTATATTTACAAAGAATTTTTTTAAGTTACTTTAATTTGTGAATAAGTTCAACTTTTGTCTGTCTAGACATAACCAAAAAAGATAAAAATTATTTGACAGCATTTCCTAAAAGAAGTATCAGTTACTACAAAATGTAGCAATTATATTTGTCTTTTAATTTTATTATTTTGATAAAAAGATTATTTTTATGTTTGAAGTTTAAAATTGGGGCTACTTGAACCCAAATGTCATTGTAGCAGCTTATGTTTGAAAATGATTAAATTTATATTTCATTAACATTAAACTCCAAAGTGAAATAATATATTTAAAAGGAGTTGATACGTTTGTTATTTTAACCATGTTTTTAATATTTGTTAGGTTATAAAATGTATACCTAAATAATGTTGATGATTGGTTAGAGCTATTGTTATACACCTTTTTGCGTATACTTCATGCTATCATAACTGGTTCTAACAGAATGGTTTGCAGATTTAAAAGAAAACTAAGATCCTGAGCTTACAAAGACCATACCATTCAAAACTTAGAGCAAGTCTGTATTAATATTGAACGTGGAGCTATGAGTCAACAATTTGCTGAAGAACAATTTAAATCAGGCGCTCCAGCATTAAGAGAGCACTTCAAAGATGACGCCTTACTATCACAAAAAACATGCAGGGCATCCAGCTATCTTCACACCTGAAGAAGAACAGTCATTTTGTGATCACTTAAATAAAGTTTCAACTTTTGGCTACCCACTGACCTCATTTGATCTTCAAATTATTGTAAAATCCTATCTAGATCGATTAGGGAGTGATGTTCAATGTTTCAATGAAAACTTTTCAGGTGTCAAATTGGTAAAAGCTTTTATTAGACATCATCAGCTATCCGAAAGATTTGCTAGAAACCTCAAAAGGGCAGGACTTTTTACACTATGGGTTCAAGTAGCCCCACAACAGGGGCTACTTGAACCCAATCTTAACCCCCCAAAAAAGGGGGGACAGAAGTCCACCCAAATATTTCTCTACAATCATCATTACTAATTCATAAGTCCATGAATAAGCAACAACAAGTTTTTTTTACATTGACACAAATATGAGAGAGAACCACAAACATCAAATATGTATCAAATTTGGGTCCAAGTACCCCCGTATGACGGTACTAACTAATCCACTTATAACTGTTTTTGTGATTTTAAACTATTTACATAAATTACTTGGTGCAGTTCTATCATTTTAATCATTTTTTAAACATTAAAAACGTTGTTATATTTATTACAAACCATCCTGTCATTTTCAAACTTTATATTATCAACTTCTACTGTTAGCTATACTATCAACTTCTACTGTTAGCTATACTATCAACTTCTACTGTTAGCTTAACTATCAACTTCTACTGTTAGCTATATTATCAACTTCTACTGTTATCAATTTATGCAAGAAGTTGATAGTAGAAGAAGTTACTTAAACAACTAAACTAAAAACCACTTCGTAAACTAAAATCAGGTTTTGATATTAAAAAACTAAACTAACTTATGAAAAAAGTTTAAAATTTTTTTTAAATAAGTTGTAATTACAGCAGGTGATGTAATTACAACTTATTTTAAATTGGAGGTATTTTTTTAGAAAGCAATTGAATTGCCCAATTCCATTTTCTTATCTACATTTATATTATTTGATAAAAGTATACAATATATATTTGTATCAAATGTTGAACATACAATTTTTAATCGTATTATATTTTTTTAAATATGTCATAAATATAAATAAGACGTTGCAATAAGAGATTTTTATTTTTTTACTTTTTAATATCTATCATCTAGGGTTACATTGACACTTGTATGATCGCACAAGTTTATATGATGTCATTGAAATATCTAAATACAACATTATAGAAGAGTTGAAGCAGAAAAAAATGAACTTGTTTAGCAGAGAAAAAAGAAATCTGTTTAAACCCTGTTTAAACAGATTTCTTTAACAGATTTCTTCATGATTTTTTCAAAATTTAACCCAATTTTCCTGTTTTTTTGTAGATATCTGAATTCCCTGACGTTTCCCTGTTTTCTTTGACTCACTTGATCTGGCAGACACCCTGTAATATAAAAGAACTTCTTGACAAAATTAATTACTCTGGATTGAAGTGGGATGTCTGGCTTGCAAGGGGATACACAAAGTTTTTATGGGATTGCTTGGCTTGCAAGGGGATACACAAAGTATTCACGTTTCTTTTTCTTATAGGACAGCAGGGATGATAATGACTGTTACAAGTTACATTAGTTTCAACTTGTAGCACTACAACCATGATTGTTCTTTTGCAGCCTCTAATAGATTCCAACCAAATCTTATTACCATAGACATAGAGTTTTAATTTTCACGGATGGGGCTTAAACTATTTGGCGGGAATTAAAAATGCCTCTTCAATAGGCATAAAAATGTAATTTATTTTATCAAGTAAAATGTATTCATACAAAGGAAGGCATTACAAACTTATCAATCAAAGGATCAAGAGTTGTGGCAATATTGCAATAGTGATTCAAAAGAACAAGATGATTCAATTGCTCTTGAGACTTCACAAATAGGTCTACAAAGTCAAGAAAAAGAGCGCTCACATGTACATTAAAAGACAGGCATACATAGTAAAATCTTCACCAGTTTTACACACTCGGAAATCAGTGGAATTAACTGAGAAAGGATACCTTTTTGGTCTACCAGCATGCCCAAAACTGATTAAAAATGGTTTAGCTGAATATATTTTTAAACTTGGCATGATCCACAAATATGCAGTTTTTTAATTCTTTAATTAAAAAACTTTAATCTTCTTTAATCTTCAAAAAAATCTTGAATCAAAGCCTTAACGAATCAAAGCACTGACCAATGATAAATTTATGTCGGTTAGAATTGGGTCGCAAATCCCATTATAACACAATCCAGAGATGCATTGTAAAACTGGCGGTAGTGATTCTCTGAAGTTATTGTAAAGTATGAAACTCCACTTCCAGTGAATTGTGATGTAGTCTTACCCTTCCATGGTATCTCTGATTTGTCAAGTACACTACATTCTGCTGCTAAAACAGTGGCATCCCATAAGAGTTTAAAGCGAATATCACTACAGACTTCTTTTAACATTTTCTTGAGCGTGTTGATGATATTTTTTGCTTTGGAAAAACTGAGCCAGAAATGTTTTCAATAAAATTTCATTGTAACTTGCTTAAAATATTTTGAAAAAAAACAAAAAAAATATTTACCTTAAAGTGTTGGATTTTTATTGTAAACATGATTTATTGAAACATGCCAGGCGTTTTAGAGAACTATGGGCAAATGCAATGAATAATTGAACTATATTTATTATATTCTTGATCTCTGTTTGATTTTCCAAAGAATCTTGTTCTACCAAGTTGATATTATGAGCGTGGCTGTGCATGTAAATTGTCCACTCTTTTTTTTTCTAATAAAAATCTGCAATCCAATGGATACTTACAGACATGTTAGACAATCTGTCAAAACATTTGCCCCAACAATCATGTATTAACAGGCGAAAATGACACAAAACAGTTTAACAAAGTCACACTCATGGTGTTTTCGATTTGGTATATTAATTAAATAACAAACTTCAAATAGTTAAATTCAAACTCATTCATTTAAGATTAAACTACATAAATCATTTTGCATCCTATTTTATTTTATTTTGGCAAATCTATTGGACTTGAATCAATTGATTGGCAAACTTTACTTTGGCAAACTCAAAAACTTTTTCCCTGCTTAATAATCAATTAATCATCAAAATAAAATCCAAAATTTCTTTTAACAAAAATATTTTGAAGCCTGATTTTTACCTTTTTTCTAAAAGATATCATGTTGGATCTTAAAGAAACAAAATTATATAAAACAAATCATTTTCAAAACCAATCATTGTTCTATAAAAAAATTTCTATTTTAAATTATACTGTCTAGAAAATGAAATTTTTTAACAAAAAATGAAATTTTTTTTTTTTTTTGAAAAACTTTTTAATTTTATTTTTTTTTCATATTTTTTTTTTATAAAATAATTTTTTATTTTTTTATTTTAAGTTTTATAACTTTGCTTCTTTTAAGACCCAACATGATATACTTTTTAATAATAATCTTTTTTTGACAACATTAAATGGATTTAATATTAGACAATTTAACTTAAATTGGGCTTAAATTAATCACAAATGATACCAAAGCTCATGAAAAACACAAAGTTCTGATTTTTTATCTAAAGGCACTCTAATACACACACACAGATATATATATATATATATATATATATATATATATATATATATATGTATGTATGTATATATATATATATATATATATATATATATATATATATATATATATATATATACATACCAAAACATACCAAAACAAAAAGAATTTTAGTAAATTTCAGTTTTAATTGTTCTATTTAAATTTGAAACGAAAAATAATTAAAGATATTGCCATTAAAGCTATATTTAGTAATTTGAATGATGAATTTTTAAATACAAAAAAAACACACACACTAAAAACAAACCTTAGCGCTTTTTTTCTTCTTAAAAAACTATTTTTAAAAAAAAAAAACATAAAAACCAAAACCAAAATTATGAGTCACATCTCTAGACGCTACCATAACTGCCTTTCCAATGTGGGTCACTTTTTCAGGGTTTTGTTAAATTCAAACTTAACAAAACCTTATAGTAAAAGAAGGCTGAAACTTAACATTTTCCTTATAAATTGTAATGAAAAAAAAACAAACCTGTAGACTACCTCGAGAAAAAAAAAAAAAACAAACCTGTAGACTACCTCGAGCACAATATTGTAATGAAAAAAAAACAAACCTGTAGACTACCTCGAGCACAATATTGTAATGAAAAAAAAACAAACCTGTAGACTACCTCGAGCACAATATTGAGTAACAATAGCAATATTTCCAGTATCCACACATGCACCAATAAACATGTTTATGTTGTCATGACGAATGTCTCGCAACTAAAAATACATATTAGCTATATATATATATTACTAAAAAAAATCTCACCAAACGATTTTCAATTAGATACATAAATTAGGACAAAGTTAAAAAATATTTAACCTGTTTTAGTTCCATTAAAACATTGCGATTTAGTTCGACTGTCCGCTTTTTCAATCGTCTTACTGCAACTAAAGTTGATTTATAGTATGCTGTTGTTGTAAAGTGCTGATATTTCTCATAACTATAACTGCTCAAACTTTGACCATCCTTTTAAAAAAGTTAGAATTACTCATACTTTGTAGTTAAAGCCATGGTAGCCATGGTAGTAATCTTTGTATTATTAAAAATAATTTGTTCTATTAGTTTATTTAGTGTTTTATTGATTTTTATGTATGTATGTAAAAACTTTTGAAAGTTAAAGTAAATACAAGATTATTAAATTTTTGCAACTGCAAAAAATTAATGCAATTACTTTATATTAAATATTATATATATATATATATATATATATATATATATATATATATATATATATATATATATATATATATATATATATATATATATATATATATATATATATATATATATATATATATAATAATATTTTTATATTAAATAATGGAAATCATTATACCAATAAATATAAGATTACTATGAGATAAAAGACCTTGGACAGAAATGGCGTGCGATCCTACTCTGTAACTGACCACACTAATATTTTTTCTTTACAACTTGACCACCGCTATTTGGATGTTTTAACAATTTAAATGCAATAAAAAAAGTGTTACGTTATAAATATCTTTTAATTGTTGAAATTTAGAAAGAATTTTAGTTATTTTATTTTATGAATAAGTTCAAAACCTATTGTGACTACTAGCTTTTACACATTTTATGTGAATTATACAAGAATATAAAATAACTTTATTTACTTATATAAGCATGTATGTTGTTGATTAATGAGTTTAAATTTTATAATAATTTTTAAATTCTTTAAGCGAAGTGCTTATTAATAAAGTTGTAATGTTCAAAATAAAATTAAATTAAATTGCTTATTTTATTTAAATCGCAGGCACAATTTATTTATTTATTTTTTCCCTATTTTTACAAATAAAAAAGTTGAAAACCTTTTTTTAATTAGACATTAATTATGAAATTATTAAAAATTACTATTTTAAAAAGCCTACTTAAACAATATTTTTTTGGGTAACTTTTTTGAAAAAAAAAATGTTTATACAATTGAAAAATATTACATATAACAATTTTTAATAAATTTAATAAAATTTGTTCATTTATTAAACAATTGTTAGTAGTAAATTGTTACTTAATTTAAAAACGTTTTGCGTAACTTTGTTAAAATGTTTAAAAAGATAAGCTTTAATAACTTTTATTTCATATGTAATTGAAAAAATTACAAAAAGTTTTGCTTTGAGTTTAAGTTTTCATTTTTATTTTAGTGCTTACATAATTTCTTTTTCATAAGGAATTTGTTTTTCGTTTCTTTTTCTGTTAGTTTTTTTTTTTTAACTTTTTTCCTAGTTTAAGTTTAGCTTAGCGTTTTTTACATTCAGAACATTTCTGAAATGTTTAAATCATCAAAACATATAAACAATTGTGATCAAGTTGTCAAAAAATAAAATCATTTGCATGGTCAGCAATAGCGCTTGATTGCAGACCATTCCTGTCCAAGCCCAAAGACTAGTAGATTTTTGCAGCCCTTACTACAAAAGCTATAATTTTGTAGTTGGGACTATGAAATTTAAAGTTTCTGAAATTTTGTGTTTATATTTTGTCCCTTTCTTTTAATAATCATAAGTTTTCATAAGTTTGTAGCTCTAGTTTAGCATGCTGGTCTTCCCCATATGCTTGTTTTATAGGGTGTATCTAAGAAAGTTTTTGAGATTATCAAATTGTTTCTTTCTAACTGCTTTATTGAAGTCATCCTCAAAGACCAACACTCTTCTTCATTTCTAGTAACTTCTGGGGTACCTCAAGGTTCTCTCCTTGGTCCTGTTGTTTCTTATCTACATTAATAATCTTCCCACAACTTTACATCTAAAGTAGCTCTTTTTGCTGATGACTCAACTTTACACTCCTGTCTTGACAAAAAGTCTTCTCTTTTTGATTGCTTAGTACAGGCAGCCAACCTTGAATCTGATCTCAATTTTGTAACAGATTGGGGCTGATAATGACTTTTAAATTTTAAGCAAAACTCAGTTCTTATATTAATGAATGGCAAACCTCTCACTGAGTCCTCTTCTTTACGTTTTCTTGAATTATTGATTACTACTGACTTTCATGGAATCTATATCTACTATCAATTAATAAATTAGCATCTGCTAAGATTCCCTCTCTTTATCGTGCTTGCCATTTTCTTTCTCCTGATTCCGTTCTCCACCTCTACAAATCTCTTATTCCCTGTATGGAATACCGTTAGTTTTAGTCCCTGTATGGAATACCGATGTCATATTTGGGCTGGTTCTTCTAATGATACTATTTCTTTTCTAGACAAGGTCCAATAACTCGCATCTTCATGTTTTCTGACTCATACAACTTCAACTTATTAAGTTTCCTATCAACCGTTTCCTTGCTCTATAACTCTATTCTTTTTTTCTAATAACTCCCAACTTAAAAGTGGTTACTTGCAGCCTTGTTGGGAGTGAATTAAAGTAAATCTGAAAAAAAAATGTAAGGTATAAAGTCTTTAAGCACAGTCATATGACGCTCCTCCTAAGTGGATTTCTTCATATCATTTTTAATCAGCTCAATTTTGCTTGTGTCTCTGTTTATATGACTAGGCAACTCATTCTATTATTTCCAAATGAGGGTACAGCTCTAAAACTCAGTTTTATGGTTCTGAGGCCAGCTGGTAGTCAGGTTTCCTGAACTCTGTGGTAGCTCTCAGAGAGGCTGATTCCATCAACAGCTGAAAAATACCAAAGTACTAACAGTGCCATGTTGCGCATGGATGGTGTCCCTGCTTGTACTTTAGGTGTGCATTGCCAAGGCCACATTGGAGCCCTTTGTTACGGCTTAGGGTTTATTAATAGAAATGAGGCAGTTGCTTAAGCTATAAAACAGTGTACTGCGTACTATCTATGTTTCGAGTCAAGTTCTTTAACAAATTTAAAAATGAATAAAGTAACAAAAACTATAAAACACAAAAAACCACAGTCATCACCAAGTTTGCTAAACCTATCATTCACTAATATTCATGGTCTTCAAAGTAACTTTTCTTCTGTTGAGTCTTATCTCTTGCAAAATTCACCAGACCTACTTGCTCTTTGTGAGACTAATTTGAGTTCAGCTGCTCATCTTGTGATCTTAGTGTTGATGGTTATCTTCCTTTAATTCGTAAAGACTCCAATAGTCACATGCTTGGCCTGGGCATTTACATTTGTGAGAATTCACCCTTTTGTCGGAAAACTAGGTTTGAATCCACAGACTACTCTTTTATGTGCTTTCGTTTAGCACCACTTCACTCTATCACCTTTCTCTTTGTTCTATACCGCTCTCTCTCATCTCAAGACGGCACTCTTCTTGATGTTATTTCTGATCATATTGACCAAGCCCTCTCTCTTTATCCATCAGCCAATATTGTTGTTGTCGATGACTTCAATGTTCATCACACTGAATGGCTTGGCTCTAGTGTCAGTGACTCTGCAGGCATTAAGGCCCACAACTTTTGCCTTTCTCAATCCCTAACTTAAATAGTCAATTTTCCAACTTGCTTTCCAGATAACCCAAATCATTTACCTTCTCTACTCAACTTATGTCTTGTTTGTGACCCTAGTCAGTGCTCAGTTTCTACACATTCACCCTTAGGTGCCTCCGATCATGGTTTGGTCTCTCTAAAACTATTATCTCATTCTTCTTTATCATCAGAATCCCCCTATCATCGTACATCTTACAACTACCTTAAAGCTGACTGGGACTCTTTCTGTGATTTTCTTCGTGATGGCTCCTGGGTAGAAATCTTTCGTCTTCCAATTTACAAATGTGATTTTTACATAACTTCGTGGATTCAGGCTGGCATGGAATCCTTTATTCCCTCTCGACGATTCCAGGTCAAGCCTCGCTCTTCTCCATGGTTTTCCTCGCATTGTGCTGCTGCAATTGCCAATCGAAAACATTACTTCCATATCTATCAGCAAAACAATTCTCCAGAAAACAGACATCTGTTTATTACTGTTAGGAACCATTGTAAAAAGGTTTTGTCTAACGCCAAAGCCCGCTATTCTCAGATCATGAAATCTCGTATTTTATCACAAAAGTTAGGCTCTCGTGACTTCTGGAGAATCTTTAATAGTATCAATAATAAGGGCAAGTCTGTAATTCCACCTCTTTTGTATGGTTCAGACTTTGTCACCTCACCTAAAGATAAAGCTGAATTGTTTGCTAAGAACCTTTTATCAATATCATCTCTTGACTCCACTAGTTGTGCTCTACCTGATATAGCCATCAAACAGGTTGATCCATTGCTCGACATTCATATCACTACACTTTCTGTATCTAAAGTGATTTCCTGCTTAGACTCTTCTACAGCTTGCTGCCCAGACAACATACCTGTTATAGTCTTGCAGAAGCGTTCTCTGGAGCTGTTGTCTATCCTTTCAAAACTATTTAACAAGTGCTTATCAGAGTCTTGTTTTCCAGCCTGCTGGAAAGCAGCATCTATTAACCCTATTTTTAAAAATTCTGGAGAGCGATCCGATTCATCTAACTACCGTCCCATTAGTCTTCTTCCTATCATAAACAAGGTTTTTGAATCTTTAATTAACAAACACTTAATCTCTCATCTTGAATCTAATAATCTACTTTCTGATCATCAATATGGATTTTGATCTTCTTGTTCTACGGCTGATTTGCTAACAGTAATAACCATAGATCATCCAGGTCATATTTTAAAAATCCGGAAAATCATTAGGGTAAAATATCCGGAAAAAATTAGGAATATATTTTTCCTTATATTCCATTTAATTTTGGTTTCAGCTAAGTTGTTTTTAATTTTTTCTTAACTTTTCTTAATTTTTGTGTGAGTGATGAATGAAAAAGCCTAAAAAATAAATACATTACAAAAATATATTCCTAAACTTGTATGTATGGAAAACATTTTTGATATCCGGAAAAACTAAAAGTTGAGAAAAATATCCGGAATTATGGAAATCTCTGGAAAAAGATGATCCCTGAATAACCGATAGGTTTTATCGTGCATTAGATAAAGGTGGAGAGGTTAAGGCCATTGCTCTTGACATTTCTAAAGCGTTTGATAAAGTTTGGCATGCTGGTCTTCTCCATAAGCTTTCTTCTTACGGTGTATCTGGAAACATCTTTAAGATTATTGAACCCTTTCTTTCC
Source organism: Hydra vulgaris (assembly GCF_022113875.1). Lineage (NCBI taxonomy): Eukaryota > Metazoa > Cnidaria > Hydrozoa > Anthoathecata > Hydridae > Hydra > Hydra vulgaris. The sequence goes on from NC_061166.1 coordinate 14,697,193, forward strand.
AATCGTAGTATAAAAGTTGTCCTTGATTGACAGCACATTTCTTCTTATTCTGTAACCTCAGGGGTTCCTCAAGGTTCAATCCTTGGCTCTATACCCTTTTTAATTTACATTAACGATCTTCCAGATATTCTCACATCTAAGGTGGCATTGTTTGCTGATGATACTACTATTTATTCTTGTCACAATAAGAAGCCACCTCCCTCTGATTGCTTGCAGGGGGCAATTGAGCTTAAAAAGGATCTCACTTCTACTACAGCATGGGGCTCACAGTGGCTGTTGAACTTTATTTCAGATAAAACTCAATTTTTTTCAGCAAACTGTTATCGCAATCATTTAGACCTTCCTATATTTATGAATGGTAATGTACTCGATGAGTCTACCCTTCATTTTCTAGGATTAACTCTCACTTCTGATCTTTATTGGAAACTTATATCAAATCTGTTGCCTATAAATCTCAAATCTGACCTTGTATGGAATACTGTTGCCATATCTGGGGCAGATCTTCTAATGATGCCCTTTCTCTTTTAGACAAGGTGCAAAAACACATTGTAAACATAGTTGGATCTTGCAGCCAACCTTCAACCTCTGTCACATTGTAGTAATGTTGCTTCTCTTTCTCACTATATTTTTATTATCACAGAAATCCAGAACACAAGAACTAAATCTGATATCAAAAAGTCTAATTTGTTACTAGCGTTTGTTGTTACTTTGCATTTAGATAGGTATATCAGCCTGAACAATGCATAATAATCATAATAATATTTGTAACATATTAGTTAGTAACATATGTTATATGTAGATATAACATGCGCAAACCCATTCTCCCATCAAATCAACTAGCATATGATGTATATGCTATTTAGCTAAATAATAATAAATATTCAGAATCAGGATTTCTGAAATTTCTCAAGGTTTTTCTCAAAGCTTATCTTCATATTCTGGTTAAAGCTTGGTTAAACTTGGTTAAGAATTTTGCCACCAGACTAAGTCAGGTAGGAGTTTTTTTGATAGCTTAAATTCAAAAAACATAAAACTTGAATGCTTTAGAATTACTTTACATATATGGTAATCATTTAAACTCATAATTGATATCATTATATTTTTAAACTCATAATTTTTACTCAATAGACAAATACAAAGTCAAAATCAAAAATATAATATTAATAAAAAAAAAAGAAGCAAATTTACTTTTTAAAATCTCTGTTTGAATAATAGATTTCCATTCACAAGCCATTTTTCAATTAACAATCAGAATATGTACATGTTTTATTGATGTGATAATAATGCATGTTATGTTTGACAGTTTGACAAATCATCAAGTACAACTTTACATAACTCATATTTAACAATCAAACTTGCAATGCATACAATGTACAAACCATGTACAAACCATATACAAACCATGTTTTGATTAACTTTTAGATCTTAATGTGCAAATAACACTTTGATTTAACATAACATTTAAGATACAAATCCTACTCACACCTATCAAAGATTTCTGTCATTGTTGTAAATGATGGACTGTTTTGCTTGACTCCGAAACATAGAGTTGCATATAGTCATTTAAGGTATCAGAAACAGACAAACCCTATAGACATACAAATGCTTTGCTTCAGATTGTCAGTAAATGTCTTGCTTTTATTTTTTAAGATTGAATTAGAAGTGTTAAAAAAAGTAATATTCAAAATCTATTTAGATAATAAGTTGCAAAAGGTCTTTTATTTATGCTAAATAATAACTTAATGACTTGTATTTGGCAGTAAGAGCTGTACTAGCAGATGGTAATGCAAACACTCCTAACAACACTGTTTTGCTGCTTGTCAAAAAACCATTGGGGATATTCAACTCAATTAGTATTTTTTATCATTGTTAAACTTGTTTCTTGATAATACATTGGTTTTACAAATTGAGCTTTTATTCATCCATCTATTCTTTCTTTCATTTATAAATTGCTTTTATAAATATCTTTTCATTTATAAATTGCTTTTATATCCGCATGGTATAAAACACATGTTTAAATGTTGAAATTTAGGGATAAATGAAGGGTAAAAATGGATGAATGAATTACTAACTTGAATCAATAAATAAGGTTTCTATAAAATCTTGATTCAACAGACTGAATGCTATATATGTTGTTTAATACCCAAGGCTGTTGAATATCTTAGATGTTTTAATAATGTAAACCCAAAGTTGTTGAACACCTTATATGTTTTAATGATGTAACCCAAGGTTGCTAAACATCTTAGATGTTTTACTTATAATTTTATTTAAGACTTAAAAAGAATAAAACTTGTTTAAAAATATTTGTTAATTTTTAAAGTTAATTTTAAAAGTTAATCCACTAATTTTAAAGCTAAGTAAGAGGAGAACTCAATTAAATGATTATTGTCAAACTTATTTTTAAATAGTTTAAAAAAAATTATTTTTAAATAGTTAAAGTTTATATTTATGTAATTGTCAATTACATAAATATAAACTTTAACTATTTAAAAACTTCAAAACTTCAAAACTAAAAATATAATAATATTTTTCAAATATATTATAGTGTTGAAAGTATATATATTTTTAAAAAACTGGAAAAAAATTTTTCAAGTTTTTTTTTTCCCCAGAAAATATCTAGAGATTAAAAAAAGTTGTAAAAGAAAAAAAAAATTTTTTTGTAAAAATGTTAAAAAATATTGATCTAGCCAAAATAAAGATAATTATTGTAAAAAAATTATTGTATTTATTGTAATTATTGTATTACATTTATTGTAATTATTGTATTGTATGATAATTATTGTAAAAAAATTTACTTACACTATTGAAAGAATTACGAGAGGAACCACCACATAACTCACAAGCTGGTATCTTCCATAACTGATTTGACAGCTCTTGTTCTAGCTTGTATTGCCTATTAAATATAATAAAATGATTGTTAGAAACTTGCTTTTTTTTTACAAAAACATACAATGTTATAAATATTATAACATACAATATTATAAATATAATATAAAATATTATAAATACAATATAAAATATTATAAATATAATGCAAAATATTATATATATAATATAAAATAGTATATATATATATATATATATATATATATATATATATATATATATATATATATATATATATATATATATATATATATATATATATATATATATATATATATATATATATATATATCTGTCCTTGTATGTATATATATATATATATATATATATATATATATATCCTATATATATATATATATATATATATATATATATATATATATATATATCTGTCCCTGTATGGAACACTGTTGCCATATCTGGGGCAAATCTTCCAATGATGTCCTTTCTTTTGCAAAAAGGTGTAAAAGCCCATTATTAACATTGTTGGATCTGCTCTTGCAGCCAATCTCCAACCATTATCACATCATCGTTATGTTGCTTCTCTTTCTCTTTTCTATCAATACTACAATGGAAACTGGTCTAAAGAGCTAACGCCTCTTGTGCCAACTACTAAAATTCATTCTTGTATTACTCGTCGTTTAATTAAAACTCATCCTTTTACTGTGACTGTTCACAAAGGCTCCAAAAATTCTTATTCGTCTAGTTTTTTTTTCTCAAACATCAGTTTTTTGGAAATAACTTCCTTCATCTTGTTTTCCAATTCATATAATTTGCAATCTTTTAAGTTGTGTATCAATCGTTATCTTGCTCTATAAACTTCATCTTTCCTCTTCCAGTAACTTCCAAATGTAATAGTGGTTGCTTGCAGCCTTGTCGGAAGTGAAAATGTTGAAAAAACGTCTTTTTAGTGAAAAAAATAAATTTACACCGATTCTTGGTCTGTTCAGGTCAAATTAAAACAAGCAACTTCATAAATTGCACAAAATACTTGATTTTCACAAATAGCACCGAGGATTTTGCTCTACTTAGAGTTCAGAAAATAAGCATAGCAGATAAATATTGATATTTTATTTTTCCAATTTTTCTATTTTAAAAATAATTTACATCAAGCAAAGACAGTAGAAAGTAAACATATTTTATAAGGAACTAAGTTCCTTATAAAATTTGTTTGAATTTTTCAACTATCTCATCTACATGACATAGATAGAGCCAAAGCCTTATTATAGATTAAAATTAGCCTTGATTAAAATAAAGTCAAAGGTCAATGTTCTAATTGTTTAAATGTTTTATTTTAAAAATAATTCAACAATTTGTTTTCTTTTTTTTTGACAATTTTATTAAAAAAAACCAAAATATCTTTCTGTTTAACCTAAAATATTTTTAAAAAATGCCCGCAAACCATATCTATATAAATACCAAGCCCTCAAATCCAGGTTGACATTCACCATAAAAACATCATAAAAACCTTCCATATTTTCTATTGACTTGACTTTTTTTTGAACAATGAGGAAATTATTTATCTACAACTAACATGTCAATAACAAGTTCATGTTTACTTTTTATTAATCAATCAACTAGTTAACTTTTATTAATTTGCTTTTTTCAAAGGAATACAGAAAACATACGTGAAAAAATTGTAAAAAGAAATAGCCTCACAAACTTTTTTATTTCTGTTCTACTTTCTTGCCAACCCAACTGTTATTCATAATTATTTTATTAAGTTATTTGTTAGTTTGACAACTTCCTATGCTCAGCCTAGTTAAGGAGAGATCCGAAAAAAACATATAGTGTTTAGGCCCTTTCGTTTTCAAAAAAAGCTGTTTTATTTTGTGAGCGTTTTGATTGGTTTATTTTTTTTTAAATATCACAATGCTCGTTGTTTTATTTTTTTTACTAATATTTGGTGATTTTATTATCTACGAGTTTGAAGTTTTTAGCTTAATACTATGGGGTAGAAGTTATATAAAAACTGAAACGTTTCTTTTTAGTAATTTATTCAAACAACTATAAAGAGATTATGGAAGTAAATTGCTATCAGTGAAAACTAACGTGAATACTTTAATTTTAATGTTTTTACTGTTTATGGAAATATAAAATAAGAGGTTTTTAGTCATTTATTGAATATTTTAATGCTATTAACAATAAGTCTTTTTACTTTCCAATAAAAGACATTTTTGGAATGTAAATATTTAACACATTTGTTTCAGCTGTTTTTATGACACTGCCCCGTCGCATTTGTTTGAGCTGTTTTTATGACACTGCCCCTTCGCATTTGTTTCAGCTGTTTTTATGACGCTGCCCCGTCGCATTTGTTTCAGCTGTTTTTATGACGCTGCCCCGCCGCATTTGTTTCAGCTGTTTTTATGACGCTGCCCCGTCGCATTTTAAGTATTTTAGTGTTAGTTTTGTTTTGCTTGATGCTTTGATTTAAAAAAATTTATAAAAAAATAATAAATTATATAAGAAAAGCTTAAATTCTACTTTTTAAAAATATATAACAGTAATGGTCGAAAATTTTTTTAAGAAATGCAAATCGTTCGGATCTCTCCTTGACTACGCTGATTGGTTGGAAACCAGTTTAGTCACATTTAAAGAAAAAAACCAATTAGAATTAAAAAAACAAACAGTTAAAAAACAATTTAAGTTTTTTTTTAATATTCCTACCTAAAATTAAATATAAAAATGAGTCAAAAAGCAGTAAGCGAAGCAACAAAGTGGCAAATAATAGGTATGAAGGATGGTTCAATGATCAATAATAGAGAAATATTCAGAGAATCGTGTCAGATATACTTTAAAAACTTTTAAAACAATAAGTGGCATTCAACATCAGGATCATGAAGGTTAAAAAAAACTAATGAGAACAAAAAGTCATCAAGGCACTCAACAAACATGAAAAAACTTGAACTCATCAACTCATTCAACGAAAACCATCAAAAAAGTATTTTGTCAAATACAGCTAGAAAAACTTGACTAAGGAATGTTTTAGTAAGAGTTAAAGTTATTGTGAACGCATTCAACAAAAACTGAGAAAAAACTTATTTCATCAAATACAGTTAGAAACAATTTACCAAGAAAAAAATTAGTATCTATACAGGTGTTAGAAATAAATGTTGACGGTCAGAGAACGGCTCACAATATTAAGGTGGTGTAAGGAGTGAATTGGGTGGTCTTTGGAGAAGTGGAAGCAAGTAAATTTTAGTGGTGAAAGTAATTTTGAAGTAATAAATAGAAAAAGTAATGTTCTTGTTAAAAAAATTAAATCGCAAAAGTATAGTAATTGCTTTGTACTGAGGTTGCAAAGTGGCAGTGGGAGTGTTGGTATTTGGGGTTGCTTTATTTTTAATGGAGTAGGAATGTGTAACATTTACACAGGTCAAATCAACCAACATACATATATAGAGACGCTAGAGAACTGCATGGTTTCATCAGTGGATATGCTGATTGATTGAAACAAATAGTGGCAATATCAACAAGATTTGGTCCCTGTCCACACAGCTTGTACAATAAAAGCATAAACGAAAGAAAATAAAGTAAATTTATTGTCCTGGGAAGTTTGATCACCAGATTTAAATCTAATCGAATCTACTTATGTTTGGATCAACAAAGAATTAGTCAAGGGGCAAATACAATCCATAAAAAGCATAATGCAAAAATTAGATACCATTTGGAGAAGAATTCCAAATGTAACTTGCAACAATATTATGTAAAATCGATGCAAAAAAGATGAGCTGCTAGCAAAAATGTTTTCAGCAACAAATATTTACTGGCATTTTTTTTAATAGCACTTTTAATTGCTTTTTTTCTTGAAACTATTGGTGTGATTATTATAATGTTATTAAATTTTAAATTTTGTTTTTTATAACTGTTTATTTACATTTTTCACAATATTTCAGTATATCATAATTGAGTATTTTCATTTTTTAATACAAGAGATAAATGTCTTAGATGCATTATTTTTAATAATATTTTTGGCTCCCAATTGACCATTCCCATTGACCATTCCCATTGACCTGTTTACATTCAAGAAATTATTAAAATGATATTTATCTTGATTAAATACAAGAGCACAACTTGATTATTTGCAAAGATAAGTGCAAAGATGCCAGATCTCAAGACAATTCCCAAACAAAACAAAGCAAATTCACGATGGAACACTACTTTTGGAGCATCAATCAAGATGACTCAATTGTGAAGAAGCTTGTCAAGATAAAAAGTTTCTTTCCAATTGAGTCATCTTGTAAGTCAGTGTAATTTAATTGAGTTTTTATGTGTAATTTTTATGAGTAAATAATAATTTGCAACCCTTTTCAAAACTAAAGTTTTTCTTAATTTCATAAATCTATAAAAAGTTTGAAAACTTCATATGATAATAGTATAGCTGTAATATCATTAAAAAAAATTTATAATATTTTTATTTATATTTAAAATTATTTTAAAGATCATTTACTGACATTTACTTTTATCTGTTTTCTGTTTTTGTGTGTAAAAAACAAAACCTTTTAAAACATATCCAAGCATTTTTAAATGAGTTTCAAATCTACTTTTCAAAATCTACTAGAAAAAAATGTCTTTACCTAATTTCCACAAAATAAAATTAAAAAATTACTGCAAAAAATCTGTAGCTTGCCAAAAAAATCTGATATTAAATTTGAACTAAGCATATCAAAATGATATATAAACTATTGATAAAATAATGCATTATTTTTTTATAATAATGCAGATATTTTTTTGACCTGTTTAATCTGTGTAATCAAGTTATTGCTAATTTTTACCTGTACATAACTAATGGAACAATGATAAGAATAATTCCAACAAAAGTCATTGCTATTGTTATACCAAGCAATAATCTCTCTGAAAAAAAAAATTTTCAAAAATTTTATTGTTTACAAAATATTTAAAAAAACAAATCAAAATGTATATAAAAATAAGTAGTAAGTGAAATATAAACTATTTTATATATCACAGGTCGTTAAAACATTAAAGTCCTTAAAATTATCCATTACAAGTACTTTTAAAATTTAAATGTACAGCAGTGACACATTAAAATATTTATGTCGAACAAAACATTTTTATTCATGACAACAATTGCTATGGCATATAATAAAAACTATTTTTCATGTTTAGAAGATTAAAACACAATAAAATTTAGTGGAGTCAAAAAAGATTTGATTGAAAATTACTACAAAATCCTTAAATAAAGATAAAAATCAAAATATGCATAATATATTACTAATAATTAAAAGTGAGTAAATCTGGAGGGTTATATCAAACTATATTTAAAACAAAAGTTTTAAATAAAATATGTAATAAAACATGCATATAATAATAAAAACCACATAATGTAAAATATATTTTTTAAATATGTATCTATGTAGATATATTTAGCATACTTTTAATTTTTCTATTTGAAACTTAATTAATGGCAGAAAATAAAAAATAAGGTTTTCTAGTTTGTTAGTTTTTCAAGTTTTTTTAGTTAGATTTTTAAAAACGTTAAATTACTTAATAATCAATTAATTTTCATAAAAATGTCATGACAAAAAATATTAGTATGCCTTTATATCCATTACTATAAAATCTTAGTTAGGTTTTTCTAAAAACTTACTTTTTATTTTTTGATATAATATGTTCAAAAAGTATAAAAACCTTTTTTCTTTTTATCTGTACAAAATATAAAAACCTTTTTCTTTTTGAGATCGATCAATGCATTTACTACCATCAAAACCACAAACTGGTTCATCTAATACATCTTCTAATTTTTTATTACCAGGCCAGTAAATACTTGATGCCTGAGTAGGTTTATATTGTAACTGCAGTTCACTAACTACTGTCTCATTAACCTTTTTAGATCCATTAACACGAACTGAATCCATGACAGCTATAACTTCCATTTTGGGGAGATCCAAACCACAAACTTTACCTAATAATATAGAAATTTAAAACAAACAAATATAACTTCATATATACTAAAAATAAAAATAAAAACTTTGCTTTATTAATTTTTTTAATTTCATATTTATAGTTATATTGCATGTTGCTGAATGTTTTACAACACAATGTAAAAATATAATCAAAATGTATTAGAATTTATTTAAAAGTAATTTGTACAAGTGTGATAATTATGTGTTTATATAAATAACTGTATTTCTTGACCTCTTGAGTTTAAAAGTATATAATAAAGCTATGTTTGCAAAGTGGTGCATATTTTCAATGTGGTGCTTGTTTGCAAGGTGTTGCATATTTACAAGGTGGTGCATATTTGTGGAGTGGTGCAAGTTTAAAATTTTAAGTATCACTCTATATTACTATACAGCTCTACTGGTCACCTGTATTAATCTTCAACTTCAAGAAACCATGATGATGCAAGTTTTAATTCTAATGGATAACTTTAATCAAAGTCAATTAAATCTCCTTAAAATAATTCAAAAACTATTAGAGTTTGTTAAGATTATGTCAACAAATCATTATATTTATTATTAATTTTTAAAAACTATCGAAACTGTAAAATAATTTAAGAAAGCCATCCCCAAATTAGAATAGGTATATTAATTTTAAAAAATATAAGACAACTAATAACCATATGTACTTGCTTTTAAGGCATTTTTAAAGCCATTTTTCCTAAAATTTTATAAAATTAAGATCATTTTGTTTTTGTAACATGTGTTTTTGTAACATGTGTTACTTTGAGCTTTTACTGTCTAAAATAATAAAGGGACCTCAGTCATAATGAGATAAAGGAAATGTTTATTTTGCCCCTGCTTTTTTTTCTTTTTCAACATTGCATTTATTGTTATTTAGATTTGTAAATATATAATATTAGGTTTAGCCTACTCATTTTTAGTAAATATTTTAATAGATCTATATTGTTACAATACTTTTATTTTAGATAAAAAAAAATGTTTAGGCCAATAAATTATTAATTTATTAGTCTACCTAATGCATTATAGAAAATATATTAATTACTAATCAACTTTGACATTTTTATTTGCATTTTCTTGAATATTTTTTTTAATAGTAGTTTACGTTTATAATTTTTTGTTTAGACCATTTGTTGAAAAACTTTCTGTGACAGCAGAAATGGAGAAAGACAAAGAATGGAAGATTCGACCTTGGCTTGAAGGACTAAGATAAAACTTTCTTCATACAATAGCTCCAGAAGAAAATAACTTTATTGATGAAATCATTATTGCTTTCACGGGACACTTTTCTAAAATGAGGCAGTATATTAAAGGAAAACCAAATCTGATGTCTGCAAAGACCAAGTTGGATATTTTCCTGTTAAGGGCAACAAGATAGGAAGATGTACTGTATGTAAGAAAAACCTAACAGATACTGAATGTATAAAGTATGGTGTGAAATTATGTTTCACTACTGAAAGAAACTGTTTTTATGATTATCACAATTAAAATAGCCTGGGACTTTTTATTATTTTTTATTTAATTTTTTTTCATTTCATATATTCAAAATTGCTAGTTATTTTGAATTATTTCAATATTCAAATATATTGATATTATTAAAGATATTAAATATTACATTAAATATTTAATGGTTGTGTATTAAAAAATTCATAAATAAGTCTTGTAATAATTGTTATTATAAACCCTATTTATGAATTTATAAATAAAAAGAAAACCTAAAGTAGCAAATGTTACATATACTTTACAAAACAGTTTTATAGTCTATTAAGCACAAAGTAACATATATGCTATATGTTAATAAACATGTTTCAAAATATTTTTTCCCTAAAAGGTTTATATATACCTTCATTTTAGCCATAATTTGATACAATTATGTGGTATAATACTTTTTTAAAAGTTTATTTTATGGTCTGTGCTCTAGAGGATTTCGAACAAAATAATATGTACTTTGAAATTCCTAGGTTAGAGGTTCCTAAAAAATAAAATCTGTTTAACTTTCATGAGTATTTTTGTTGATGAAAAATATAAATTTGGAAAAAATTGCTTTTGCAAAAGTATTTTTATAAAATATAATTTGAATTTCTCTTCAGGCTTCTCTGTTCTTACTTATTCAGATTTGCACTTAGGCAATTTTTTGCACTTTTTTTAAAACTAAAAATTTTTGTGAACAAATATAAAATAATTCTAACAAATATTTGATTAAATGAAATAAGAGATTTAAAAATAAATTAAAAAGTATATTAATATTTATATTTTAAAAGAAATACTATTTTCTAGAAAAATATAAGTTACCATGGCTGCTTGCATTCATTGACAAATGACAATCACAAGCTTCTTTATTTGCTGTAAAAAAAAAAAAAAATAATAATAATAAAAAAAAAAACAATTAACTCATAAATAAAACAAAAATATTAAAACTAAAAAACTTACATTTTAATCCGTAATGATATAACTGAAATGGAAATTGAACTTCTCCATTATTGTCAAAGAACAATGAGTAACCATGACTACCTAAACAAACAGATATAAAAATATTTTACATCTAGCTTAAAATTAAAACTTTTATTTTAAACTTCTAAATCATTAATTTTTTTGAAAAAAAAAGTTTTTAACACTTGTTAGCCAGAAAAAATTTTTTATCATTCTTTTTAATATGAACACAACATGTCTCGGAGGTTTGGGATCCCTTTAAAAATTGCTTATATTCTTAAAAAAGTATATGTATGTAATGGTGTTAACCTTGAAATCATGAATTTACGGTGATAACTTTAAAATCATAAAAAGTTATCAGTGAATTAAATGAATTCATTAATATTTGTAAAAAAATGATTTCATTTTTTTACAAATGTTGTTTGTAAAAAAATGAAATCATTTTTTTTACAAACAACATTTGAAAATAGAACTTGACTTTTAATTTGCAAAAACTAAATGAGTTTTATATAATAAAATAACAGTGGACTGTAAAAAGTCTCATTTTTAACCAGGGCAAGGAGGCATTAAAAATATTTTTGTTACATTTCAAAAGTCTGAGTTTTCTAAAAGAAAATTATTTAAGCCAAAGTAGAGCTTAATGCAGTTCTTATGAAAGTGCTTATGTTTTTATTTTTTGACTAGAAAAACACCACTATATATTAAATTATTTTGCAATACTCACTGATACAGTACCACAATGCATTCTTCGGCCATGAATATGCCAGTTTTATTTTCAATTCTTTCAACTTTTATTTTGTTTTTATTCAAATAATTTTTAATTAAATTATAAGGGAGTTTTATTTTCAAATAACTTTTATTCCAGTTAACAAGATATATAATTATTAGATATATCAAAAATGCATATTGAATTTTATCAATTTTTTATTAATTCAAAACAACTTTTTATGCATTTTGCAAAGCACGCACAAGTTAATGATAACTAATATGCAATAACATTATGACTGTAAACTGTTATCCATTAATACAAAATAGTAAATTATTCTCATTTTAGTTTGCTAAATTTATTTACTTATAAAAAAATGCATTAACTTGAATTTAAACAAAAGGAAACTAAAAATAAAAGTTGTTTTGACATTCCTTTTTTAAAACATTTTAAAATAATAACATAATATTAAGTATTTAATAAGTTATTATATTAAGTTATTATTAAATGATATTATATTTATAATAATATTAAATATTTAATAATAAAATATCATGTTATTGGTGTTGTTAAACGCACAGTAAAGAAATTGCAAATGCATTAATTTTAACTAAAATTTTCGATGCTTTTGTAAATGAATGTAAAAACCATGCTAAATCACAATTATTTTCTTCAGCTGCATACTTAATTATTAAACTTAAAAGTAACGCTATTGAAGAAAGTATTAGCATGGTTTCTTCTAAAGTCATTGAAAATGCGTTTTAAATTTGCTGAAAAAAATTGCTGAAGTCATGCGTTCGATTTTAAGAATTTTAAGCTAACACCAAGGTTTACTTAAGTAAAAGTAAGGAAATGTGAAGTTCATTTTTCTGTCTTTTTTTTTAACAAACGTTCACATGTTTGCTGATTTGTTGCGACCTGATATAACTGACACTAAAAAAAAACATACTATTAAAAACTCTGTTTTGCATATTTTCTAAAATTGCAGTCCCATTCAAGAAACTTTTTCCTTTACTTAGAGTCGAGTTTACAGCCATTGCATAAAACTTGATTGCATCATAAAGATTTTGAGAATGTTGAGGTGGCTAAACAAGAAAATGCTAAAGCAATTGAATTATGATAAACATTAAATCATATAACAATGTAGTACCAAACAAACTTCAAAATACTTAAAAAACTTACAAAGTTTTATAAAAATAGAAACACTTACAGTTGATTTTGATTTAGCATAATTAGTATATGGAATAAATCCTTCATAAGTGGTAGAATTAAACCATGTTTTCATTCCTGCTTTTGTTCGGTTATTAAAATCTTCTATGCTTTTTTCAAGGTCAACTGAGGCTGTTAAAAATTTTGTCATTAAAAGCAATGTAGACTCCCAGCCTTGACAAAGGAGCTTACTCCGGTTTGCAAATAACTCATAATTAATTTTTAACGTTTTGTTATCATCATCATTGAAGTATGCTATAAAAAAAATGGATAAAAATGAGATGTACTTTGTATTATATAGAGTTATTCCATATATACTAATTCTATTTCAAACTTTATTGAAATGATGTTCAAGTAAAAGTTTTTTAGACAATGAATAATAATTTCTTTAAAAAATTGAAAAATAATTTAAAAAATTTATATAAAGCTCTTTATATGTGATTAAGGATCACAAAGATCATCCTATTACATGCATGAAACGCAGATCATCGCTAACTGTTGCATATTTCATTCACTATATTTTAAGTTTTAAATTTTTCCAATTTGAAACCAAAAAAAATAAATTGCAAACGTCTATCATAAATAAAAGTAAAATTTTAATAAATAATAAAATTTATCAAAATAATAAACAAATTCTTTGATATAATAAAAAACAATAAAAAAAGATTAATTAAACTTTTAAATAAAAACTTTTTATCCAAAACAAACGTACTAAAGTCCGTAGTAACCCATTTGAAAGGTGTTTTTTGTCTTCCTTGGGCAACAAGCATATCTAGCTCAAATGTAATAAACACATAATCTCCGTTAATGAGATTTAGCTCTGCTGCAGCAATAAGACACTCTTTCACCACTTTCATGGTCATTAAAAGCAGAATGACTATAATAAATGAGACTTGAAAAAATTAAAAAAAAAAAAAGAAAAATAAATAGAAATTAAAAATAACGCCTAACTTTGAAATATAACATTAAATATAACAAAAAACGTTGTACTTCTAGATTTGTTGCTTAAAGTCTTTAAGTCCTCTTTGACTAGGTCAAAATGTTTTTCCAATGAATAATATGTTGAAGCAGGAATATTTTTACTTAGTAAGATTCTTTGAGAAAACTTTTTTTGTATATCTTCAAACGCACGCTTATATACATCTTGATTCTCCACATACACACTAAATTTTTCCCATTTGTAATATCGCAAAAGTTCATAAATAGCTGGTGTGAGATGACGCCCATTAGGTTCAGTTCGAGCAAATGTAGGATATTCTTCTTTATTGGATAATTCTGGCTCCAAACACATCTATATAAAAACTTTTATTAGCTATTTAAACCACTTCAGAAATAAAATCAGTGAAACTAAAAAATATATATAGAAATTAGTTGAAATTACAAATATATATTTTATTAAATATATTTTGAACAAAACATAAGTATTATGGTGTTTATCCTGTCAACTAGCAGCTTGTTTATATGCAAAAAAAAATTATGCAAAAAGGAGTTATTATATCGATGGTTTCTTTTTTGTTACAAATAGTCCTTTTTAATAATTTTATTCTACATATCATTTTTAAATATGCTTGTAAAAAAGCTATAAAAAATATAAAACTTTGTAAAAAAAAAGTAAAAGCAAAAAAAATTATAATTAAATTTAAAAATTATTTTTTTTAAATTTAATTATAATTTTAAATTTAAGAATTATTTAAAAGTAAATTATTAAACTTAACAGTAACATAACATAATTGCCAACTTAAACCCTTTGACTCAAAACAACTGCTAAATTATAAAATAAAACTTTTTCAGAGCTTAAAAAAACAATTTTTATAACAGAATAATTTTAAACATAGTTTAGTTTTAAATTTTAGTTTAGTTAAAAACTAACAGTTTTAAACTAAACTAATTTTAAACTAAATTTTGCAATAGCTATCACAATAACAATTTTGTAAATTTAAAAATGTTAAAATTAAAAATTAAATTGTTTATGATTTAATTTATTTTGAAACAGACCTGTCAATCTTTAGTTTACTGAACTATTAAACTAAATTTTTTGCTTTTTAGTATAAAAAAGATATTTTTTAGCAAATGTTTTTGTTTTCTACTTTTTAGTCTTTACAATGAGTTGCAGTATTTAACAATGCAAATTATTGTTATTGTTATGTAGCATTGTTATGTTTATGTCTCAATATTATTATCAAAAAATGTTCAGACTACAAAAAATAAGAGGAAGAATTGTTATTAAGTTCCCTAGTAACAAGCAACGTTGGTGCAATATTGGTACAATATTTATCTCAATGTTGGCTAAATGTTGCTAATAATATTGCACTAATATAAAATGCCCACATTTTGATATATATATAGCAAATATTTATTTACAATACTGGCTATATATAAACTGCAATATAATGGCAACATATTTTTTTTATCATAATCGATGAAAAAACATTAAAATAAAAAAAATTTAAACCAGGACACCCTGAGGAGGAATTGAATTGAACCATGTGAGCCGTGCCTAAAAATTAGCTATCTATTACATCCACAGGACTACGCTACTATATCAATGAGGAAAAAAATTTAAGAATTTTAAAATTTTTTTGCGTACAAATAAGGTTTTTATAATTTAAACATTGTTTGTACAAGTGTAAAATAATGTGAGCAACAATTGAGAACATTATTTGTACAACCATACAAATAACGACCTCCTAGAAATAAAATAATAAAATCTACAAAAAATAATCTTCTTGAGGAGGACTTGAATTTAAGCACTATAATCTGCGCCTCAAAAGAATAACTTTATTACATACACAGCACTACACAAATATATTGATGACATAACAAAATAAAATCAAATTTGTGGACAAGTTACTTGATGAAAAGTTAAAAGAGCCTTTTGAGAAAAAAACATTTTTCTTTACTATATTCTTTAAATGATCAGCAAAAAAAATGTTTATCAACTTTATTTATACTTTCACAAACTAAATTCTTAAATTATCTGATTTAAAGTGTTAAACTTTAAGAAAATTTAAAAAAAAAATTTTGAAAAAAATTTTTGAATTTCGAAAATGCGTTTAAAATAGTTTATGATTTTTTCTAAATAGACAAACAATATGCTAGTTTAATTTGCTTCTTTGAAGAATATTAAATATGATGTAAACTCATCTACTATTTTTTTTTACCTAATTATTACAGAATACTCTAATTTAAATAGTGGTAAAAACCAACTAAGCCTTTGGTTTTTGTTTTTTTTTCTATAATGTTTTTTTCTAACATACTATTTATATTTATATATAATTTGTAATATTTATATATATAAATTATAATTATATATATATAATTATTGTTAATATATTATATTTATATATATTTATTATTATATAATAATAATTATTTGTATATTATATTTATATTTAATTTATTATTTTCTATAATATATTTAAAAATATATATTTTATACAGATATTAAGTGAAAATCTGATTTTATGTAACATAAGTAATTTTTATATTAGCGTTTTATAAAACGATTATCTTCTTAGTATTTGTTTAAATAGTATCTGCACCCAAAAGCAGTTTTTAAAATGATTTTAATGAGCAAAGATATAAAAACAGGGCTCAATTTAATTTTTAATAAACTGCCAGACAAAATGTCCGATCAAAACTTGTTTGGGTTGGACAGTGTCCGATCAAATTTTTAAAATATAATTTTTATGGTTTTATGAAACCGAGTTATGCAATCAAAGTCTTTGTCATGTTATTCAGTTTATTTAACGTTAGTCTAGAGAAGTTGTAGTTTCTATCCTTATTATTTAGCATAATTCATCGTAGATTTTTGTTTTTTAATAAAATAGTTTCAATTAAATATTGTACCTTTTTTTATATTGACATAAAATTTCAAGCTGTAACTGACAACGCTTATAATTTTTTTCTTAACAATTTGACAACAGCTGTTCTGATGTTTTTACATAGTGATTGACCAGAAATAATATTCTGCTGGAACTGGAACCGAACTGAAAATCGATTTTTATTATTTATTACCAGAACCGGAACAGAAAATAAACCCTAACTGGAACAAGAACCGAAACCGGAACCAAAAATCAATAATATATATTGTTTTTTAAAGTTAGTTTTAATTTAAGCAAAATATTAAATTAATAAAAATAAATAATAACAGATTCCAACAACTAGAAGATTTTCTCGACAAAATAGAAGTTTTCCAAATTTGCTAGTCAAATTCTGTTTCTTTTGTTTGGAAGAATATCTCCAGCTGTAGAAAACAGTCTTTCAACATCTGTTGATGTTGGATGTTAGTGTGAGGTACTTTTTTGCCACCTTAGTCAACGCTATTTTGATTTTGAGATTTGCATTTTTTTTCATAGTTTTTCCAAAACTCAAGACATTGCGAAGTTATTTGACTAAAAAATTCTTTTATCATTTTGGAAGATGAACGTACATTTGGTTCTATTTGAGTTTAAAATTGCGCAATAATTTTTGATATTACATGAACAAACGATGCGCTTTTTTCATTGTCACTAAATAAAATTTGAGAGACAGGAGCCAATTCATCTAGAGGCTCAAAATTGTCCATTCAGGACATGACAACGTGTTTAGCTTTTGGCAAAGCACCTTGAGATCTGAAAAAATACCATTTGTATTTTGGATCAATTAGAGTAGTAACTAAATAATGTTCTGTGTTTTAAATTGTTGAAAAATGTTTTTCCATTGCATTTTTCATAGCAATTTTCAATTTTCAACACTGATAACGCTAGAGGTTGTTTTCAAAGTTTTAATTAACTCTAACTAACTTTGATCGAACACTTTGTAGATCATATAAAGTTAGGATAAAAAATGAATTTTTTTAATTAATTGTAATATTTAATATATATATATACATATATATATATATATATATATATATATATATATATATATATATATATATATATATATATATATATATATATATATATATATTTATATATATTTATATATATATATATATATATATATATATATATATATATATATATATATATATATATATATATATATATATATATAAAAGTTATACTCATAACAACAATATTATCTTTCAAAAACAATAAAAAAAATTTACAAGATATGAATATTAATTTAAACAAGAAAATTATTTTGTTTTCAGACAAAACATGATCTTATTTCTGTTAATTTTCAAGCTTATCATTTAATTTAAAAAACCTTTTTTTGAATTATTTTATCAAAATGATAATGCTTAATAAAGCATTAAGATATCCATTTTCGGTAGCATTTTGAACCAAAATTCAGGCCAGAACCGAAATCTTTAATGATACCTGAACCGGAACAGGAACCGAAAAATCTTGTCAGAGTTGTTGCCGGAACCAGAACCAGACCGAATTTCGGTGGATCATTATTTTTACAATTTATAAGCAATTAAAAAAACTGTTACGTTACGAATAATTTTTAATCATTGATCTATTTTTAAAAATTTATTTCACACGAAGGCTTTAAATCAAATCAAATCAAAAATCTGGTTTTGCATGCTAATTATTTGTTTTATCTGGTTTTGATCAGAAATTTATTTCTAACTGGTTTTCAAAAAAGCTTTATGACTAGTGACGATTTTAAAAAATCAAAATAATTGTACAAAGCGCCTCTCTGCCTTAAAAAATAAGTAATTTTAATGTTTGATACTTTTATAGGATTGATGAAGTTAAAACTCAATTGCAATTGTTTAAATATGGCTTTTGTGATTTTAGTGAATTTTTATGTATATGATTTTTTTCTTAAAAAACGTCCTCCATTTTTATAAAACATTTTTAAAAAAGAATGTTGATTAGATAAAAAATTTTCATCAACAATAGTTTTTTTTATCTGGTTTTGCATGGACATAATAATTTAAAGCAGGTAAAATTTCCATGTCGTTCTAAAAATCTTTTAAAAGATTATTTTTTTAAGTTACTTTAAATTATGAGTAAGTTAAATTGAATCTTCGCATGATTTAATTGCTTTATTATTATTTTTTATTATTTACATTTTTTTGTTACTATTTTTACAAAAAATTGTTCAAAAAATTTGTTTTTTGAAACTTGACTTACTAATTAAATCATGAAATGTTTAAAAATTACAAAATTAAATTAACGTTAAAACGTTAAATTAACGTTAACGATAAAAAACTAACGTTATTTTTTTAGACAATCTTTTTTGCAACTTTATGAACTTTTTGTTTATACAAATTAAAAATACTAAATTTTTTTTTTCAATAATAAAAAAATTTATTAAACATTCATTTATTAAACAATCAATAGAAGTAATTAGTAAAAGCATTTTGCATAACTTTTATTAAACGTTTTACAAGTTTTAAAGTAATTTTTTTCAAATGCAATAAGAAACGTAACAAAAAGTAATTTCTATTTCGAGTTTTTTTAGTTTCATTTTAAAGCTAATTTATTTACTTTTTTGTTAGGAATTGTTTTGCTTATTTTTTAGTCTTTTCAATTTTTTTCCAAGTTAAAGTTTAGGTTAACGTTTCTTTTTTAAGCGCATTTCTGAAACGCTTAATTCATCAAAACATTTAAAACAGTGGTGGTCAATTAACCAAAAAAAATCATTTGCGTGGTCAGCAAAAGCATTCAATCACACGCCATTTATCTCTAAACTTTTTTTTTTATACTTTATATCTTTTTATTTATTTTTCTTCTGGTTTTTGCCCCCTTTTGCAAAATCATTGCCACGAATAAATTATTTTTAAATGAGTTATTATCAAATAATTATTTTTAAATGAGATTTATCAATAATGCATTTGTCCTTTTTTTTTTCTTCTATAAATTAAAATTAAGGAATCAGGCAAAACATCTATTAGAAAATACATTTTAAGTTGAAACTTTTTTTAATGTAACATAAGTAATTGTTATAGTAGCATTTCACAAAACAATTTTTTTAGTATTAAGTATTCAGTTTATATTTTTTGAATATTTTATAAAAATTATTTTGATATTAAAAAAAAAAAAAATTAATTAAATTGCTTGGATGTTATCAAAGTTCTTTTTTTAATTAAATAAAAATCTCTGGGCACATAAGAGTTATTTTAAACTACTAATGTCAGTCAATCATTTGAATATTAGTTATTTGCATTTCAATTTTAAGAAAATGTATTTTATTTAAAACTATTGCTTTAAAAGGAATTTTTTAAGCATTAAGTAATTTTTGTAAAGTTCAATCATAAAGAACTATTACTAAGTCAAATATTTAAACAAATAAAAAATAAAAACTTTGACCTTCCAAAAAAAAACAGTTGAACGTCAATTCTATGTGTGATAATGCCCATTAAATTGACAGCTCGTGTGATTGTGATGAACGTCAGTTGATGAACGTCAGTGATGAATGTCAGTGATGAACATCAGTGATGAACGTCAGTGATGAACGTCAATTCTACGTGTGATAATGGCCATTAAATTGACAGCCCCAATTATGCCCATTCAATTGACGGCTTGCCTTTGATTTCTTATTTTTCACGCTGTCATAAATGATTCATTTCCAGAATAATGGAGATTTTCTCAGAGTATCCCCCAGTAGCTGGCATGAAAATATACATTTAAAGGAAGTCACTATAAGGCATTAATAATGTAGCGGAATAAGGAGCAAAATTAATTACAAACTTTAATAGCATTCTCACCAAAAATGAGCAGAAACAATATGTTTTACAAGTAATACACAAATACTGAAAACTATATCATGATGTTAAATAATTAATTTTATACTCTGAAAAATAATAATTTTAACAACATAAATTCCTTAATAGAGGTTCCTTTTCATGTTTTTGATGAAATATGCTGTTACGTGTTCATTTTAGCATATTTGTTTCTCCGATTGCACAAGTTAAATTTTTTGATAATGCTATTTCTTTAATATTAAAAATCTTTTCTTCATTCATGCAACACACTCCTTTAAATTTTCCAATTTTAATCTCTACTCATTTCTACCCAATCATCTGCATCTTAGCAGTCTTCCATAAATTACGTCACGCAATTTTTAACATTTTTTTGCCCCTCCCCCTCTCTTGTAATGGATTGTAATATTTTATTGACAACAATTTTTTCAACCCCCCCTCCCCCCTAAAAAAAATTTTTTTAAACAATTTTAAATATGATAATGCCTATAATTTTCTTAGCTTCTTTGAGTTAGTACTTTTCAGTCTGTTTAATGTTTTTTTTCCACCCCAATAGTTCCGTGTAAAATTGTATAAACTAACATCGCTATCCTAAACATGATCCCAATTTTAAATAGCTATTCTTCAAATATATATACGAAGGTTTGATTGATGTTTTTTTGGTTTGATTGATGATTGTTATATAAAGGTTGACAAATTTATAGACCTGATTGATGATTAGGTATCAGAAGAAAGGAATGAATTGAGTAGATGATAATGTTTTGATGATTTGAATTGAGTAGATGATAATTGTTTTATTTGTTGCTGCACACTTTTGTGCAGCAACAAATAAAACAAATAAAGCTCTACACTTGGATCATATGAAGTCAAAGCACAGAATGTGCACTACACATAGACTGTTACAGCTGTAGGAGCAACAGGTTGCTGTAACAGTCCATTAACAGGCTGTAACTAATCCGTTAACAGAGTGTACACATCAAATAAGTTTTATAGTGTAGTTGATTTTACAATCAACATGTAGATACACTAACTGAGGGTTGTGGTTTGGTCAGATTTAAATTTAAAAAAAAATGTTGTCACAAATTCGAACACCCCCTCCCCCTCTTAACAAATCATCACAAAATTGTCTACCCCTCCCCCAAAGCATGACATAATTTATGGACATCCCTTTATGCTCATAACCATAATACCTAAATTCTTCCTGATATGCTCTATCAAATACACTTACTACTCCCATTAAATCAGAGATTTTCAACCACCTGATTATCATCTACTCAATTCATTCCTTTCTTCTGATACCTAATCATCAATCAGGACTATAAATTTGTCAACCTTCTTATAACAATCATCAATCAAACCAAAAAAACATCAATCAAACCTTCTTATAACTTACTCTTATAACTTGAATTTAAAAAAAAAATCAAATATTATCATGTGCAATATAACCAAATGGATATATCTGAAAATTAACCAAATTTAAAAATAACTTTGCTTGTTACAAGGCAATTAAGATTAGACTTATCTGTTTATAAAGTTGAAATAATACTTTAAAAAAAAATAGTAAGCAATATTTATAATAGCAGCACTCAGAATTAGGTTTGGCATTCTGCAATACTAACCTAACTGCCAAACTGACAGTGTCTGACAGCAATTTTTTTGCTGACCTCAGAATTATAAAACATAATTTTATTTACAATTTCAAATGAATGAAAAATAGCAAAATGAATGCTTTTGCTGTTTAAACTTTAAAGTAAATAATTTAAATGAAAGCAACAAAATGAACATTTTATTTAAATTCTCAATAAAATTATAAAAAAGTGACAAAATGAATGCTCTTTTAATTTTATTTACGAATGGAACAAACTAATTACAAAAGTTATTTAAGGTGTAAACAAAAT
>NC_061166.1:14724887-14792387 GCF_022113875.1 Hydra vulgaris
TAGGCTTCATTTAAAAATAATTAAATTTGTAATTTAAAAATCTACAATTTTTTAAATAACTAATTATACAAATAACAGCTCTTTAAAAATATAAACAATTTTTTTTTTTACTTTTTGCAGCGCCTTTATTAAAATTTTGTGAATACAATAATTTTTATAAAAAGCATCAGTAAAATAATCTTTATTGTAAAATAGAAAATATAGAAAATTATTAATAATATCGTACCTTTGCTTCAAAATAGTAACTAAAAACGTAACTAAAAGCCATAATAAATAAACTTTTTAAATAATTCTATAAATTAAACCGTATAAAATTTGCAAGACTGACAAATTAGCTTAAAATGTAGCAAATATCAAAAACTTACTAAAAATAAAACTATAAAAATTTATTAAAAAAAAAAAATAGATACGATAATAATGCTATAACATATGTATGATGGTAGTGGTGTATTAGAAGAGCGCTTGCCTCATAAGCGAGAAGTTCCGAGTTCAATCCACCATGTCCCTGGTAGTATCGCACTCAACTTTTTCGCGAAGCGGCCTTGTTCGCCAAGGTTCGTGTTTATTATTGAGTTGTAACCACAACTGAATAACTATAACAAAGACTCTGTGAAATTTACAACTGAATTCATCTAAAAAGACCAAAAACACTTTTTATGGAATTGTTTGAACATTTAAATTTTGTAAAACTTTGGTGATTTAAACAACTTTTTTGCTCATTGAGATTAAGTTGTAAATTGTTGTTTGATAAAATTTGAATTTTGTTATAAACATTTTTAAATTTAGGCGCAAAAAGTT
Source organism: Hydra vulgaris (assembly GCF_022113875.1). Lineage (NCBI taxonomy): Eukaryota > Metazoa > Cnidaria > Hydrozoa > Anthoathecata > Hydridae > Hydra > Hydra vulgaris. The sequence goes on from NC_061166.1 coordinate 14,725,686, forward strand.
TTTTGCTTAAATATATCTGACTCCTACATTAGGGTTTGTAAGGTTTTCAAAGTACTTTTTGTTCCCAACTTTTTAATTACCGTAATTTTTTTTAAATAGCATCCTCGCAAAAAAGAGAAGGTTTGCAGCGTTTCTTTTGTTTCAAGACCATCTGTAAAAGCACATAAATTTAAAGTACAAAATGTAAAACATCAGCTTTTACACATGGAATATTAGGCGTTACGTTATTTGCATTATTAAAATGCTTTTGTTTATATTATTTACCATGATTTCATCGTATAGGTGATACAATATGCAGGGTAAACTGCATATTTTGAAAATAATAACAACATTTGCTATATATTATAATCTCTTTTATGATATTATAAAAGTGGAAAATTGTAAAAACCAGGGGTTTTTACAATTCTCCAATTTGACTCCGACTCCAATTGTTGAAATTTTTTCATTACAACTGCGACTCTAACTCCGACTCCGACTACAACTCCAAAGCAAAATTTTTGAAAAATTCTTTGAATTCTTTAAAAAATATTACGCGATAAGTTAAAAAAAAATTTTTTTTGACAAGTTTATGAAACGTTCTTTGAGGTTTAATATGAACATAAGGTTAATTGAATGTTTTGTACATGCACGTGCAATACCAAGAAGTTTTACTATTGGAGTCGGAGTCGCCATTTTGTTCAGCGACTCCGACTCCTACTCTGCTAAAAATGTCGCAACTCCGCAACTCCGACTCCACAAAGAACTGCTTTTAGCCTTCAGAGAAAGCAAAAATCTTTTAAAAAAATGGGACTTTACACATCTTTATAAAATATAATCTTTTTTGATTAAAAAAAAAATGGTATGCGATATTTCTAGGTGTTTTAGTAATTGGTATGCAATTGTCAATGTGTCGATTGTCAATATGTAAAACCGCGTTATTTGGGATTAACACTATCATTGGAAATTTGACAAACAATATTGAGAAAGTCTTTGACACATATAATAACAACAATCTACAAAAAATACTAAAAGTGTAAAAAAAATCTGTTAAATAGCGCTGGAAACATAGCAAAAAAATTTTATTTGAAAGATATCAATAAAATTGAGCTCTTGCATTGTCTAATTGATGATATAAAGGTTACTTTGTATATCAAAAAAGTATTTTTACTTAACAAATGTCTGAAAGTTTATGAAACTTATAATCTTGGTTAACCAAACTTATATACTCTACGACACATTAATAACTTAGTATCGAAGTCCCGGAAAACTGTTTTTTTTTTTCCTGGATTTTTTTGTAATAATCTTTTTAATGTTTGGCTTAATTTCTGAAACAGCGACAAAATTTCGTACGTTGCACTATGGAAAATAAAGTTCTGTTTTGGATTAAAAATCAATCACTTTTTTGTTACTAAAGCTTAAGTGTTGAAATTTTGCATAAATGTAAAGTATATGACGCTTCTAAAGAAATATATTTTATTTAAAAAATTTAAATATAAAAATCAAAAAATTCAAAATTTTTATTTTTTATTTTATTTTTAACTAAACATGTTATTTTTAATTATATAAAAAAAATTTTGAAAGTATTCGAAACAGCAAAAAATACTTAAAATGCTTATTTAAAAAAATATATTCATATTAAATTTACTTATACATAAAAGAGCTTTAGACTAAACTCTAAACTAAAAACGAACTTTTTAAACTTTTTAAGAAACATTTTCCTTACATTAGGCTTAACTGCTTTATTAGTTTGATTTTTTAATTATTGCGTGTAATTAATTAATTTGTATATATTTCAACATTTACATGAATATTTTTAAGAGTTTATAAAATGCTTATTATAGAAATATTCAGAATATTTATTAATAACAATTTTTATACAGTGAGTTTTTATCGAATAAGGTATGTCAACTTTTGAAAAGCTGCAAAGTATCTTCATCAAGTTCGTGGACATTTTTGCTGTACGGTTTTCTAATGCTGGTGATTGGAAGTATACAGAAGTGATGAGTTTCAGGAGTGATCGGAAGTGTACAGAAGAGTATGAAATACGTCCTAATTTGTTACTAATCTAGAACATTTCCAGGCATGATGAAGGCAAAAATCTTCAGAAAGTTGACCAATAGGCAGTACTTTAAAATGTTTTATGATATTTTCTCCGTGAAGTAAAATTTTGTGTACTGAAGACGGCATATAATACCAGGTATAATTACTCATATAAATGTGGGTTGTTTCTGTAGCATATGTACCAAAACTTTCAGCGCTTATTATAACACCTGAGGAGAGAGCTTGTAATTTTGTAAGGTCGTTGTATCAAATTTTTATTTGCTCAAGTTTTCAGAAGAGCAGCTTGCATTGGAAAAAATTCTCCTAGCAGTATTACCATCATTGGTGTTACTTCTTACTTGTTTCAGTTTGTCGACGATTAACCCTAGCTGCTCACGTCTTTTTTTTCTTTTGTCATTTTTTTTCTTCACATTTAGCTGACCATGTTTGGAAAGACAGGTTGTAGAAAATATGTAATATCATTTCCATACACCGCCTTTAGTCAAATTGTTCATTTGTCGTGGAGTAGCTCCACATCGTGGAGTAGCTCTACATATTGTACATGTAGACTCAGAAGACATATCCGTTAATACCTGAACCACTTTTCCGTCTATCATTGTTAAAAAAGCTCATGTTTCACTAGTATTCATTTACAACATATGTTAATTATAGATGGCCTTAAAGGGTACATTTGGCTTTTTATTTCATCTACAACAACTAATTATAATACCAATAATAAAATGCATGTCGATCAAAACTAATTCTCAATAAAAATTTTACAAAATAACTTACGCAAAACTATTGTTATAAACAGATATAGTCTGAAACCACGACAAAAAGCGATTTTCTTTTTTCTGACTTTTAACACTTTTTTATCTATAATTTTGGAAACCACACGTATCCGCAGCTGATTTTTAATAAATCAATTTTATAGACACCTAAGCTACAAATCAATTATACAAATTAAGCGTGGGGTATCGTGGGTGACTACTAAGATTTTTTATTTTTTAGCTCATTTTATAGTTCAATTAATTATTAGTAAACAAAACCATAAAATTAAAAATATGAATTTGTTTTAAAATCTCCTTAACATGATGCTTTCAAAAATGTATTACACTTTATTTTACAAAAATGTATAACACTTTATACCTATTCATAAAAAGTTTTAAAACTGTTTAAAAAACTTATTAAAACGAATTTTAACTTTTTTTATACGTTTTAAAAACGATCTGAGCTTATTGGGTTATCAAATGGTCACCCAAGCTATTCTTAAGTCCGTCCACAATTTCGAGCTATTTTTAAGTATACATAAAGTAATAACAAGATAAAAATATGCTTTTAAAATTTGTGGCTGTAAAAACAGCTGTTTATTTGTACTTTGTCAGTTGGTACAATCTTCATTGAAACTTTATTTACATCGGCTAAACGTTCTCTTAATCACTTAACAATCTCTACTCATACTTAATTCCAAGAATCGTGGCTTAAACATCGTCGATATCCTTTTAAGTGGTTATAATGACTTCAAACTTATTATGTACTAATTATGGTACAACACTGGCCCTAACCGCATTACATCATGAAACTGAAATTGACTCAGTTTTTGTGTACTCAGCATGCGTAAATCATTTAAAGTTTATGTAAAAATCACTTATAATGTATATAAACCACTTGCAACTATAGAATCTTTATTATATTAGTATAAGTAAAAAATAAAACATTGTTTTAAGTATTGCTATAATCAAAATTGTTTCAAAAAGAATATTTTTTGAAATCATTGTACAACGCGTATTTATACACCGTTGTATGATGTTAATACATCATTATTATTTAGTCAAAAAAAAACTTTATATTTGTAAACTTTGACGAAGCTTGGCGCCTTTCTATTTTGACGCGTTTAATTTATATAATTTCCTTATTTGTAAACAGGCTGATATTGTAACCGAAAATTAAAAATGGTAGCCGACTTTTTTTTTACATTTTTTTTACATTTTTCTTACTTTTTTCATAGAAAATTAGTAGGATATCTATGAGATACTTCATTAATAAGATTGAAAAATACTTGAAGTAGATTTTTTTAAATTGAAACTGTTGTAAATTAAAGTAAACTATTTTAACACTTTATCGTGAAGCCCTCAGCATTAATTACTACTTGACAGCGACAAGACATTGAATTCATAAGCTTCATAATCACATTAATGTCGATTTTTTCGCATTCTTTTTTCAGAATTTCAAATAAATCACGTTTCCTTGTTGGCTGTCAACCTGAAATTTGTTAATCAAGGTGTTCTTCTAGAGTTCCAGAACGATTAAGTTAAGGACTTTGCGAATTCCATTGATTGAATTTTTTTGGTCTTTAAAAAGTCTTTCATAAGGGTTGAAATATTGTTTGGGTCAATGTCCCGTTGAAATATCTATTCTCGAGGCATTTTGTCTTTACCATGTGGTAGCATAACATCCTTAATGATATCTTTGTATATATTTCTATCCATTATGCCATCAATCAAATGGATAGGACCAGTTCAATCTCTATCGAAGCAACCTCAGACCGTAACGTTTCCACATCTAGGATTTACTGAAGGTAGCTGGTATTTTGGGTCATTTCTATGGCCTTTTGTTTGACGAACATATCTTATACATCAGATCCAAATAACATAAACTTAGATTCATCGCTAAAAAGTTCATTTGACCATTGTTCTTGAAATTTTGAAATTTGATCCCACCCTCCATATATATATATATATATATATATATATATATATATATATATATATATATATATATATATATATATATATATATATATATATATATATATATATATATATATATATATATATATATATATATATATATATATATATATATATATATATATATATATATATATATATATATATATATATATATATATATATATATATATATATATATATATTTATATATATATATATATTTATATATATATATATATATATATATATTTATATATATATATATATATATATATATATATATATATATATATATTTATATATATATATATATATATATATATATATATATATATATATATATATATATATATATATATATATATATATATATATATATATATATATATATATATATATATATAGTGGCGTAGGAAGGTTTTTAAATGTTTGAAATACCAACTTATAAACAACAAGAATACTCCAAATTTTTTTTACATTTATATGTATGACGAAAAGATTCTTTAAAAAAAAAAATACGGTGATAGGAGAATGAGAAAAAGAAAACCTAAAATCTTAGCCTCCCCCCTGCCCCAAACGTGAGAGCAACAAGTTAATGAAATATTTTTTATACTATTTTCAACTAAACTCATATTCATCAAAAAACTTTAAATTTTATAGTAAAATATTTTAGTATTCAAAAATTATGACCATTTAAAGTTTAAACCCCCCTTAATTTGAGTGGGTTGCAAACTTTATATGGTCATAATTTTTGAACGCTAAGAGATAATACTATGAAATTTAAAATTTCTCGATGAATATAAGTCTAGTTGAAAATAGTACAAAAAATATTTCATCAATTTGTTGATGAAATATTTTTTGCACTATTTTCTTTGACTTTTTTAAATCTATTTGTAAAGAAGTTTTTTCAATCTAAAATTTGTCATAGTTGTCTACCAGCATTTAATTGTAATATCAAAAAATAATTTTAATTGTAATCTCAAAAAATAATTAAATTTTAATCATAAAAAATAATTTAATTTTTATCATAAAACTTATGTTTTACAAATATCATTGAAAAAAAAGGTTGTGAAGCATTAGATCTTTGACGAAACATAAAATTTTAATTTTGCTTAAAAGCTGATTAATCAAAAAGACATATTTGACTAATAGTATTTTAAAAGCATTTTACAAAAGTAAATAAATTGTATTTTTTTAAACTGTTTTTCAAACGTCAAATGGAGTGAATCCACCAAATTTAGGGACCCTTTTTCAAATTTAAGGAGCATTTTATTTTAACAATACCCAGCTGTAAAATTTGGAAGATTTTGAGACCCTAATGAAACATTTTTTTGGGGTGGACCTCTGACCCATTAGCCACAATACTGCTAAAACCTGTTTTTTGTGGACTCAATTAATTACTTTGGTATTATTGATTTGACGTTTTTTCAAGTTTTGTCTAAGCATCGTTGATACTACTTTAAGGGTTGAGTTCACGGCCTCAAAAATTAACCACAGTAGTTAAGAGACAAGTTTTTGTTGCGGTATCAGAAGATTTGCCAAAACCTTACTCCAACATTGAACAAATCTGGTCACTGATTAATGCAAATGGAGTTAAGTTAATTTTGACTTACGATATGAAAGTTGCAAATATAATTTGTGGTCTTCAAATCCATTCAGTTATGCACCCATGTACATGGTGTGACGTCAAATCGAAATGTCTTTTCAAATCTGAAAACTTGCAAACACTGGGCTCAATCAAATTTAGCCGCGAGTCTTTTTAGTAATCTGTCGGGATTGCTGTTCAAGTAAAGTTGTTTGTTTCGAAAGTTAATCACCAGTAGGACTGACAATGTTCTAAATTTGGAAATAACCTCACTGATGGTATTGCATCTCCTGATAGGAGTTGTAAATCATAGTTTTAAGATAATTAAAATTGCTTGGATAAAAGCTGTTAAGTGGCCAGCTGCTCTTTATGTTAAACTGAGTCCGTAAAATGAGGGCCAGTTCTAGGGAAAAAAATGCAGAAACTTCTTAAAAATGTGGATGTGCTCCAGCAACTTGCGGATACAAACTCGGTTTCTAATATTCTTCAGCATTTAAAAGTTTCAATTTAGTTATAAAAGCTTGCTTTGGATTTATCCTTCAGTCGCATTTTTTTTTTAAATAAATGAAAATTTCAAAAGGTGTTACCTAATGATAACAAGTGCAAGCGTAACACCCATAATTCACACCGTCTTCTACCCATAATCCACACCGTCTTCTACCCATAATTCACACCGCCTTCTACCCATAATTCACACCGTCTTCTACCCATAATTCACACCGTCTTCTACCCATAATTCACACCGTCTTCTACCCAAAATTCACACCGTCTTCTACCCATAATCCACACCGTCTTCTACCCATAATTCACACCGTCTTCTACCCATAATTCACACCGTCTTTTACAACATCAAAGATTTCATCAATGGTAAGGAATCCCTCTTGGGGTCCTATAGTGAACAAACTGTCGAAACTGCTCATCAAGATTTATATAAACATAACATTGGTTAACGATTGGTTGATTATATAACGATTATATTAACAAAACATAACATTGGTCAAAATATAAACAAAACAATAATCATCCAGAGTACAAAAAAAGATTGTTTAGCTGCATGGTTGATCTTCAGTAAGCGTTTTTAAAAAACTGCGACAATTTATTCAATTTATTAAACTAAGCAGCAGATGCTTGCGGTTTATAACGAACATTTTAACAATATTAATCCTTAATTGCTGTTAGTTATTACAAATTTTAACATTTTAACATTAAAAATATTGAAAAGTATTTGACTAAAATAGTTTATTAACGAATTTTGAATAAATTTCTTGTGGAAAAGATCATTTCATACAATTTAATCAGATGGTATTTGATGGTAATATAATGTAAAAAATAGGTTTTATATAGTTATTTTTTTTGAAAGTCAATGTATTTAAGACGGTTTCAAGAACCAAAAAAAAATACATAAGCTAATTCAAACCTTCAAATAGTAAATATTTTTGACCCCCTCCACTTTTTCAAATCAAAATTTTTGTCTATAGAATGAAAATGGTACATCCAACAATAAAACAGTTATAATAAAAATTGTTGATACTACATATTAGGAAACCTATGTAACCTTTATTTTGTGTTAAATAGTGATCGAATATCACAGTAATCGGTAACGTTTTCATGTCTAAGTAGTAAAAAACTAACATAATATAAACTACCATAAATCCTTAACCATTAAACCAAACCAACTGAAATTTTATCCAGATTTTGGTGTAGCCGTATGCTACAATTGCAACAATTTTATGAAATTATATGTGGTTCTTATTTTACAAGTGTTTTTATTGTTGCACTATTAAGTCAAAATTTCACTTCATTTGAACATTCAAATTAAATTATTTTCCACGGATAAAATTAAAAGATTTCAAAATTTGCATCACAGGGGTACTAGACAACTATCAATCACTGTAGTTGCTACAGCTTACCATTACCATATTTACCATAAATGCCATACAAAAGTGACCGACACGTATACTCAGTAGCTGATGGGTTTAACGAGGCTGTGGCTTTGTGTAAATAATTAACTAACAAACCCTACCATTCAATAAAAATGGTATTATTTTACGTTAAAATAATGTTGATAAGTTTTATCTTAGAGGAATAAGTTGCTATGTTTTTATAAATATCAATAGTTGTAAATATTGAGAGTAACAACAGTAATAAACATTGAGAAGAAAAAAAAGTAGAAAAAAAATCTGTAGGTTTTCACTAGAGATTTTAGATATTGTAGGATCTCACAAAACTAGAAGCAAAAAAAATGTGTGCACTGTATTTTTTTAGATATTGTAGGATCTCACAAAACTAGAAGCAAAAAAAATGTGTGCACTGTATTTTTTCAGGAGTTTTTTTTAAGCAATTTAATTGTTAGAGCATTTTCAAATAATTTTTTAAAAAAGTATTCCCGTCATTGGTATTACCGCATCCCTAGTTTTAGTCGATCGACTATTAATCTATTAAATCTGCCGCTGTACTAAAAACACTATTTTTTTGTTACGAATATAAAATGAGGATGAAATAAAAAAATTAAAAAAAAGAATTCATGCATGCAACTTGATACATGCAAATGACCATAATTCAAAATAGATTCGAACTTATTTATTTAGCAAAATTATTATAATTGTATTTAGTCAAAATTGCAAAATACAAGTAACCATTGCAACAGCAACACCGCAACGCGAATTTTGTATATGTTATGGCATTGCAAACGTTTTCATTGTTGATTGTCAAGACCAATTTATAATGTAAGTTTATTTCTATTTTATTTTGAACGATGTTTGGTGGAACCAGGAATTTAATTTTATCTTTAATGTAGTCTTAATTAATGTTTGACTTTGAAAATGAGTAAAATGAAGTATTAATAGTTTATTAACTTCATTCTAATTCTGAAACGAGGCTTCGATGGTAGTTCTGGTAATAGCGAATATAAACAGAGTTTTGTTGATGGAGACAACTCGAATGCAAATGAAACATTTGCATCCGAGTTGTCTCCATCAGCAAAACTGTGTTTATATTCGCTATAACCAAAACCACCATCAAAGCCTCACTTCAGAATTGGAATGAAGCTAATAAACTATTGGACCATTATTTTTAAAAAAATATATACTCTGAAGGAGAACTACTTAAGTGTTGGATACTTTTAGCTTCTTGTGCTAGTACACGTTTTATACATTTAGATTTAGTTCCTGACTGTTCAGCTTTGGCGTGTATTCGAGAGTTGCGAAGACTCATTAGCAAATTTGGTGCACCTTACGAAATTATTAGCGATAATGGATCGTGTTTTACAGCCGATGAAACACAACAATTTGCATCCTCAAAAGGTATTTTATGGCACTTCAATGTTGCAGTCGCTCCGTGATGGGGAGGATTCTTTGAACGTATGGTACGTTCAGTCAAAAGAATTCTCAGGAAATTAATTAAAAACTGCAAGATTATTATACGAAGAAGTACTCACAGTTCTTGCAGAAATCGAAGTCGTTACGAATAATCGTCCGTTAACGTTTTCGTATGAAGAACTGGGCGAACCTTTATCTCCTAATCATCTCGTGTTTGGCAAAAGAATAAGCGCAGAAATATTATTGATAAAAAATAGTTATAAAAATATGGACATAAAAAAGCGCCTTCTATATAAAAACTCTATTTTAGAACATTTTTGGAATAGGTGGCGCAGTGAATATTTAACAGAGCTTCGCGAATTTCGTAGAAGTAATAATAAATGTGGAAGTAAAAATATTATAAAGAAAGGCGATGTAGTGATAATCCTAGATGCGAATTTGGTTCGAGGATTATGGAAATTAGGCATTATTGAAAAACTTTTACCGTCAACGGACGGAAAAGTGCGTGCAGCAACTGTACAATGTGTCTCCGCTGGAAAAATTATGTATTTGATTCGCCCAGTTAATAAATTGTGTTTACTTGATAAAAATAAATTTAATATTGTTGAAACTACGTTTGTGAATGAAAATAACATTCAGCTATTTGTTACTACTGTTTGTGGCGGGAGTGTTGCGTTCATCAAGTTATCGTAAACGTAAATCATTTGGGTTGGCTGCTTATAATAAACAATTAATGACCCCCTTGGGAATATATATAAAAAGCGTGCTTATCAAAGCCTCGCTCTCTTGGAGTAACCTATCAAACATCAACGGACTCGAGCAACTGTTCTACTACTAGCTGTGATCTACAGTATCTTTTTTGTGTTTATCGCATATTTGTATATAAAATATAATAATTATAATAAATTGAACTCGTTTTACAATACGACTCTTACGTAAAACAATATATATATATATATATATATATATATATATATATATATATATATATATATATATATATATATATATATATATATATATATATATATATATATATATATATATATATATATATATATATATGTATACTTAGCTTCCCCAGCTTCACTTTATTTTTTAAAGGGAAAAAAATTTATATGCGTAAATGCTAAAAACGGGCGCCCGTGAATTTTCTAGTTAATAACCATTAATGATTACCTAGTAAGTACAAGACGTGTATAAAATGTCTAAAAAACGTCTTTTGCTAACTCGGTAACCGTTAATTTAATTTTAGTTGATATTAAAATCCTTTTTTGAAGTCAAAATCCTATTTTAATAGCTTTTTTCATTTTTTGAAATTTTAATTTTTTGCTTACTCACAAGTAACTTTTTCTAACAGGGTTGCAAGGCGAAAACTTTTTAATTTATATTATATACAAAAACGTAATTTTTTTAAAAAGCATAAATACTTTTTAATAATATGAATTTGTAATACTTCAAGAAATTAGCAGTTTATAAAATTGAAAATGCTCCCCATTTCAAGAAGAGTAGGAATCATTCCCAATGATTCCTACTCTTTTTGACATGACATTTTCCCTCCTTTTTTATGTTATTATTATTATTTTTTTATTTATAAAAAAAAAAATGCACTAATTGTCATTCTTAATAAAACGTCTTGTTTTGCCTTTGCAGCTATTTGACTATGCAATTATATATTCAGAGAGAACAATCCTTATAATGCTATAGGGACGTTCTCCAAAAAGTTTATGAAATGAAAGGAATGCAGTGACGAATCCAGGGGGATGGGGGTATACATCCACCACGCTATAAGAATGTTCTTCAAGGAGTTTATGAAACACAATTTAACAAAAATGGTAATAAATGTAGCTTTAATATACAAAAACAATATTAATTCTACAAAAAGCTCGGAAAACATATTTGAATAATATAATATGACATTAATAAAATTGCAAAATAAATACAAGTATATACAAGTTACATAATTTAAATTTCAAATTTTATGAACACTTCCACACTGTTACAGCCAAAGATCCTGCAAAAAACATGTAAAGTAAATTTTTAAGTTCATGAGTAATTTCATACCCGTAGCTCTCTCCGACAACACAATGCCAAGGAGATCCAAACTTTTTATCTAAACTTTCTTTGATCATTTTAGCGGCAGCCTAAACATGTCCATATATATTTTAATTAATGGACAACATACATCACAAATGTAGATAAAGATTTTTTCTCTATATGTTACAAACCACCTTATAATAGAAGCAATCCATTAGCCTTTTAAAAAAGATTGGTTATTTGGATAACTGATAACTTTATTGTTGATTTTTATTTTAAAGACATTTTTAGGACCAAGATTATACTAAGTTGTTCAAATATTTTTTAATTATATTATTAAAATAAAGTGTAAATAATTTACTTTGTACAAATAATTAAAGTTTAATTTACATATTAATTTATATAAGATTATCACCTAATAAAGGTTTTACATTGGGTAAACGATTTGACTCATTTTTATATTCCTACAGCTTTCATAAATCAAAAGACATTAAGGTCTTTACATTTATTAAAACTGTAGAAATTCAAAAAGGCATTAAGTAAATATTTTTTGTTAATGATAAATAGTATTGATTGGTTTTAATAAGAAATTGATATATTAAGAAGAGATTGCCATATTATATTAAAAAGAGATGAGTGCAATGTACAATTATCTGTATTTGTGAAACATTTATGTGTTTAACTTAATAAAAAAAAAATTGATAAAAAAATCGTAGATTATTCTAGATGATCTCAAAAAGAAAACTATTTACATTTTCTTAAAACTTTAAAAAAAAAAAAAAATTTACAAAATCTTGAAACTTGTAGTTCAGAAAACCTTTTTTAGATTGAATAGGAAAAAATTTCATATTGTTGCAAGGTCAAAAAGTTCTTAAAACAGATTCAAACCCTGATAAAAAAAAAGTATTACTTATATGGAGTATACCTCATTATTGCTTTGAAACTTTTCACAAGCTGTAACACACAACTCCATTGCCTCAGCACGCATTTCTTCATTCATATCTGAGTGCTGAAAAAAAGCAAAAAAAAAACTATTTTGCACAAAAGATGTAAATTTTTTATTCAATAATATTTTTGTTCAAATTACTTAACTTAAAAAAAGTCATACATTTTACAGAATAGTCTCTTGAGACAAAAATGTGGCAAAACCTTTGACCAGTTAAAGTTGTCGAATTTGTAATTACTCATCATTTGTTTGTTTGTTGTTTTCTTTACAAAAATTTTTTCTTTTACTGAAATTGCTTATTTAGATTAACTAATAAAAAAGTGGAAAAAACTGACAAATGCTAAAAAGAACTTGTTCTAGTTTATGAAATGTTGATAAAAATCTTGTTCAACATTTGTGAAAACACGCATACAGAGCATACATACATACAATATATAAATATACAATATTACTATTCTGTTTTTTATTCTGTACTCATTTTTTGCTCATTAAACTTTTCATCCTATTATTACTGCCAGTGTTTATTTTGTGCCAAATTTTTGTCACCAGGGTTTAGACAAGTCAGCAGCTTGCAGTTGCTAAACCTAAATTATGTTGACAAGTTTCCTTTTTTTTTACTTTTATTTTAAATTCATACCCAAAGACTTTATCATCAGTTTATAATCTACTGCTAATAGATCTAAAAGAGATATCTTATAGTGATCTAAAAGGGAAATCTTATGGGAATCCAAAGGGGAAATATTACAAGCACACTTTTTTAATTTAGGGTAATAGTGTAAAAGGATTTTTGTGCTCATTAAATAGTTTATAAATTTTTAACAATTTTATTTAATGGAGCAGCCATGGCGCAGTGGTTAAAGTTCTGGCTCAGAACCCAGAGGCCCGAGGTTCAAAGCCAGCTCTAGCCCAACAAGCGATATTGGTACGAAAGGAGGCGTGAACTTCCTGTTAAATGCTCTCCCGCGGTGCTCTATGATAAGACCGTAAGGACTTCTGGGAGCACCTAAATACATACAAAAAAAAAAAAAAACTTTATGAGAGAAATAATAAGTAATAAAATAATAAATAAAATAATTTTCTCATTTTATAAAATGAGAAAAAAAAAAATTGTTTGTTCATGGAAAATTTCAAAACTTTATACAAAAATTTCTAAAAACTAAATTAACTTTTTATTATCTATTCTTAAAAAATTACTATATAATGCAATAATAAAACACAATGATAGAATATGATTAAAAAAATAGAATAGAACAATAGAATAGAACAATCAAAGGCAAGACTTAAATTCAACACTAAAAACACAACACTAGAACAACTAACTAAAAAACAAAAAAATTTTAGTTTAGAAATTTTGGAAATAACAACATTTAAGATCATTCAAAACATATCAATATTGTTGTTATTATAAAACACAAATTTATTTTCAAAATTTTTGGGGTCTAAAACAATATCACATTTTACACATTGTTACATGTTGATAAATGGTCAGCTTGCCAAGTTGAATATTACTTATTATTATTAAACTTTTCTTATTTACTAAAACTCAATTCTTTATTACCAAAACATTAAACTAATGTTGAACATTAACTTATTTCATTTTCTTAGTTATATACTGTAGCTCTGTATTAACCAACATCATTACAACAAGTTGAAAGCTACACAACATACCTTTAAAGTATATCTCTATGCCAGTTTAAAAAGTATATTAAAGTATACTTTTTAAACTGGCAATATCTTAACAATTTGTATGTAAAATAGTGATGATTTAAAGATTTGAAAACTGATAAGACTTTGAAAACTGATATTTATTGAGTATTACAGTTCTAATTTTTTTCTTCTAAACTATATTTATCTTGGTCAGTTCGTGAAAACTTCCTATCTGACCTCATGTTACAATAAAAGTCTTTTTTATAAATATATTCAATTTATTGTCAGCCTATAATTAAAACCTTGTCAATCCAAATTAGGATTTTTTAAAGAACAAGCATAAAACAATTTAATTCCATGTGTTTATTTTTAACTCTTTCTTTTAACTCTTTTAATTCTATAAAGCTTGTGGTCAAATGCACATTGTAATATGTTTATATAAGTTTTATGTATGTAAAATGCTTATGTAAGTTTTCTTCTTTACTATGGTGAAAAATAAACTTTTACTGATGATATTTTGTAGAGAGATTTTGGCCCACTAAACAATGTTAAAACCAAAAAGCTCACATTTGAGGTTTGTTAACTGCTTCATCAAATACTTTGTAACCAGGTACTGCGACATGGATTTAACATAAACCTTATCAAAAAATAAAACAATTTTTAACTAACTTGTCTTGAGCATTAAACTTTGCTAATTCATTTTCTTGAAAGTGAACACTACTACAACCAAGATGCTTTTAAGTGGCAAAGGTACAGTAGAAACTAAAATTGGTTTTATGCAATCAAACACTAATGGAGTATCATCAGGTCTCAGCTTCCATTACCACTTAAAAATTACAAAAGTAAAAAGAATAATCTTTTGGTCTTATGTTGTTAGTATCAGGAATATTATCTCTTGGTATTATAGCAATCCAACTTTTTTTGTTCTTCAATGTTTCTTGGGAGTCTAAATATTTTAATTCTAATCTGAGTATTGTAATTACCATTACAATTTACTACACAACATCAAAAAAAAATTTCAAAATAAAAAAATGCTTCTCTAATTTTTTTACTTCCTAACTAACTCATAATCAATTAAAAATTAAAAGTTAATTAAAATAATGACGAGTGATATAAATAAATTTTATTTAAAATTTATTTATATCTAAACTAAATTATATATTAAATTATGGTATTAAATTATCAGAAAATATGTTAATTAAAAAATAGTCAATTAATTTTATAAATTATATTATTAAAAAAAAAACAAATTTATTTTACAAAACTGTATTATTTAAAAAAACTCTTTACTCCAGCCATGTGTTGGCAAAGCCTGTTATATAATAAGCCGTGTATACATGTTCATTTATATTTCATTGAAAAAAAAAATTAATCACCTTTATTAAAGGATAACTGTGTAAGCGCTTGTAATCATAAAAGTCTCTTGGAACAGCAACCTCTTCTTTCGCTTCGGTCATAATATGTAACTAAATAATTTAACTTTAAACAATTTAGTGACTTTAAAGTTAAAGTAATAATTTAAACTTCAAAGTCAGTTGATGCATGAAGTCCTTAAAGCTACCTTTATTAGTATGACTATATATATATATATAAATATATATATATATATATATATATATATATATATATATATATATATATATATATATATATATATATATATATATATATATAAATATATATATATATATATATTTATATATATATATATATATATATATATATATATATATATATATATATATATATAAATATATATATATATATATATTTATATATATATATATATATATATATATATATATATATATATATATATATATTTATATATACATATATATATATCTACTGTAGCATATTTATATGCGCAATTGCTCACTTATTTTGCTAGCCTAATTTAAGTGAGCATCGTGAGAAAACGATGAGAGAAAACGAAGAATAATGAATGAAAAGGTTGCTGACCCATACCAAACCCTCAGTCGATGTAGCAGCACTCCACTGCGAGTCGGGCTATTTGTCAGTTGATGTATGTACTGAAGCCCCCAGCAGCAGGCTATTTCAGTATGATGTCATCATGCTCACCTAACTCAGCAGCATAAGATATATAGTCATACTAATATATATATATATATATATATATATATATATATATATATATATATATATATATATATATATATATATATATATATATATATATATATATATATATATATATATATATATATATATATATATATATTATAAAAATGGCTTTAAATTTACCGTTTATAGTAAAAAAACAACTTAAAAGACTCTTTTTCTTTAAAAGTGACAAAATCAAGTACACTTTATGTAAAAACCATTAAATTTAATTGAGAAAACTAATTAAAGTTTGTCACTTTTTAAACAACCACGAAAACGCAACTTAATTAATAGACTGGAATGTTTTTTATTTTTTTAAATGAAAATAAAAACATTTTGATATATTATGTAAAACTTTTTATTTTCATTTTTTTGACACGCTCTGGCAAACTGCAGTGATTTCCCTATGTTTGTTTGATATCCTTACGGATATATCCAAAAGACTTTTTTACCGCAAAAAATGTAATAAAGATTACATAACCACAGATAGTATAAAAAATTTTTGCAAACAATTTAAGGTTGTGATTATAACTAAGTTGCATTGTTTTACAGAATATCAGATTTTATTTGGAAGTCCTTAATTAATCCAACAATTTTTAAAGCAATAAAAAGTTTATGCTCGATTTATGTTCAGTTTATTAAAATAATCAGAATCAATAATCAAAAAGCATAAATCTATGCTTGCTTTATTGCAGTGGAAGATTACCAAAATTCTCTAGAAAGAGACGGCAAGTGCAAGTTTTCACTATATAGATAGTAGAAGTGTTCAAAAAAAAATTTTTTTTTTTTCAAAATTTGAATACACAAGAAGCCAAATTTGGGGCATATTAAAAAAAATACGATTACAAAAACGAAATTCCAAAAATTTTGACATTTCGCGAGGTTAGAATTATTTTGTTCTATCTCCACTTTTTGAAAAAAATGAGTTATTAATTGTGTATTGTACCTCAAAATAATGTTTTTCTACTATATTAAAACCTAAGTTAAAATCAAAAAAGTTTCGGAGAAAACATAAGTAATAAAAATCTTTTTATATGCCGTCTCCTGAAGTTTTTATTTTTTAAATCGCTTTATCTCGAAACAAAAAAAAGTGGAGATAGAACAAAATAATTCTAACCTCGCGATTTACCTTGTGCTCAAGCGGCAAAACACCCCGAAAAATGCCCCAAATGTTTCTTAAATTATTTGGCTTTGAGCGCAAAGTAAATCTCAATATTTTGTAAAACTTTTTTTTCTAATGTGATCATAATGGTCTAAAGTTTTTTTTTAGATTGTTGTGTATCCTGGTTT
This sequence comes from Hydra vulgaris, assembly GCF_022113875.1. Lineage (NCBI taxonomy): Eukaryota > Metazoa > Cnidaria > Hydrozoa > Anthoathecata > Hydridae > Hydra > Hydra vulgaris. The sequence goes on from NC_061166.1 coordinate 14,743,383, forward strand.
TTTTATAATCGTTTTTAAAATAAAATGGTAAATGTCAATTTTATTGAAATCTTTTTGTATTCGTATTTTTTTTTTGCCTCAGACACAAAGAATCCGTGGTTCAAACCCTACCTCAGGGCAAGTGCTCTGCTATAAGAACGCAAGGATATCTTGGGGCACCTAAATAAATTTATATATATATATATATATATATATATATATATATATATATATATATATATATATATATATATATATATATATATATATATATATATATATATATATATATGTATATATATATATATATATATATATACAAGGCCGACGCAATTGGGGGTGGGGGGGGCTTAGTCGGAGCTAAAGACTCGAGTCAACCGACTCGAACTCGAGTCCGACTTAAGTCACACCAATGACTCGACTCGAGACTCGACTTGGGTTTTACCCTGAGACTTGCGACTTGACTCGAGACTTGCTAATTTCGGCTTAGCGACTTTAAAATTATTATTTTCCGTCTCTTCAAAAATGGAGCAATTTATCTTCTATTTTAATACAACTGTTTTTTAACTATTTTTTATTTTCGAATGTTTTTATTTTAACTTACGTTTAACTGGTTTGTAGTCTAAGCGAGATCCGAAAAAAAATATCGCATTTAGGCTCTTTCGTTTTCAAAAAATTCCAACTTTTTTGTGTGCGTTCTGATTGGTTCATTTTTTCTTTAACTCATGAAATTTATTGTTTATAAATATTCGGTGATTTTAATTTCTTATTTAAATTTTTTTTAATTCTTTCTTTTGACTTGACTTGAGACTTGACTTGACATGTCACTATATGACTTGAGACTTGACTTGAGACTTGACCTCAGTGACTTGAGACTTGACTTGAGACTTGCTCCAAAGCGACATGAAAACAGCTCTGCAAATTGGACCCTTTAGACTAGTTAGTCGACAAATGTCGACCCTTTCGATACAGGTTAGTCGGTAATCTAGACAGTCAGCAAATGTCGTCAAGGCAGTAGGCAAGTTTTGGAAAACGAGGACTTTTTTTTTTTTTTTAGTCGGCAAAAGTTGTAATGGCACCCCCTGCCCCACGTGACACCTACTCGCGCCGGCCCTGTATATATATATATATTTATATGTATATATATATATATATATATATATATATATATATATATATATATATATATATATATATATATATATATATATATATATATATATATATATATTCTAACTCTGATGTCTGATAGGAGAAAAGAAAAACTTAATAAAAAAAGAAAAAAGAAACACCACTCATATTTAAGAAAATTTAAATTATGCCAGTGTTGAAAGCCAAATTCAATTTTTTTTTAGAAGAATTACATTAAGTTGTTAAATTTTTGGCGGAACACACCCTTCCGTGAGTGCCAACTCACGGGAGGCTGTGTTCCGCCAAAATGTTTTATTACAAACCCTCCCATAAGTTGATATTTGTCCACTACTATATGTAATTTCTTGTAAAACATAATTTCGATTGTTTGTATTTTAAATTGCAAACTACAGCTTTAAATATTTAATTATAATGAGTAAAAATTTTTGATACTAAGATGTGTTAAACCATTAACACTATATTCTCCATAATAATTCACTATATTCTCCTCCATTTCCAAGACCTCTCATATTTGTTTTATAATTATATTCCATATCTGGAATATAATTTTTGTACTTTTTCATAAGTATGTAAAAAATTTTATTTTAAAGTTTTTTTTTTTAATTTATAAGTTGAGGGTAAAGGAGGAGGAGCCGGTTTCGAATCACGAACCTCGAACTCTAACTAGTACTCCACGACTCCAGTTAACCACGACTACAAATCTTGTAAAACATAAGTTAACGGCTACAAATCTTGTAAAACATTAATTTTTTTGTCAATCTAGTTTTATTGTGTATATTGTAAATTATATTCTAATTTCACTTATTTTAGTAAAGATCAATTTATTTATAAGAATTAAATATTTTTGGAAATATTTATTTGTGGCCTGGAATAAAATATTAGTATTATTATATGAAAAAATATTTTTATTGAGAAAAATATTATTTTTTTACGGTGAGGAGAGTGCTTTGGCACCTCCTGCATCCTCCAAAATAAGCCCACTAATAAAGCAAAAATAAATGTGTACCCCAATGTTACACATGCATTTTGATACCAAGCTATATGCATTAAAATAAGAATTGACAAAGTTATAACAATTTAGATAAAAAACTAAATTTCACTACAATTTTTTTAACAAATATCAAAAAATTGTTACTTAAAACCTCATAACTTTTTGTAAAATTTTCACAATTTTTTATCATTTAAATACTGTTTTAAAGTTATTTGAAATGATATATTACTATTTAGTATTTGATTAATTTAAAAATTTCAATCCACATACCTATTATTATTGTCACTATTATATCTAGTAGTATAATTGTTATTGTACTAATAGTTTCCACGCTAATTTTTGTTAATTATACATGATTGCAATTATTACCCGATTGTGACTCTTACTAATTGTAAATATATGAAACGTAGTAACCAGTGGCGTCACTAGGGGGGTGAAGGCTGCACCGAGTGACACTTTCGTTTTTTATCAAGCTCAAAAAATTGTATTTTATATACTCCAACTTTTTTTTTAAAGGGTATATTATTTTTATTAATTCGAAACCCGTAAGCCCTGTTAGTGAAAATCTAGAGAGGTGACAGCAAAAGTTTACCACACTTAGTGATACCAACCGCAGCGACGCCACTCGTAATAACTTCTATTTCAGAAAATAGGGTAAACCACCCAGTGGTTAATGGTCTCTACGGTCATCGGCGTTGTGTCACTCAAAAATATGCTGAGCTAACACTAAATGAAGTCAAGTGCCGCCTATCTTTTCTTTTTATATGAAGAAAGTTTGGTTATTGCAAACATAAAAATAAACACATGCGAGCTAAAGAGGTTCTGTAAATACCCTTACCCCTAGAGAATAATTTTCATAACTGTTTCAGATAACGACAAAAAATGCGTAACAAATGCAATATAATTGAATTTTTTTCTTTTTCATGCTGACATGGAAATAGATGAGATGAATGTACAATGTACTTTAAAATTAAAACACTGAAGGCGAGTGGGGTTAAAAGGGTGTCGAAGGCTGAAATTTACTATGTCTTCCAGAATTCGACAAAAAAAATTTAATTTACCATCATTACTTTACCGTATAATAGGGGTTCTGAGCCACAATTCTGTATTTTTTGTGAATTATGCAAGTGTTCAAATGTTTAAAACTAACACTTCTATAAGTTATTTAACTTTATTCCAGTTTTCGACAACACTGCATTCTAGTCATCGACTGAAAAAAATGATTTAATTTGCTAGAGTTAAAGAGTTACTTTTAAAAATATTTTCTTGAATGTTATAATTGTTACACAACAATTCCCTTCGGATAAATATTAATATTTTGCAAAGTTCTATTTGTACAATCATTAAAGATTGTAGTACTGTATTTCCCTTTGAGATTAATTCCTAACCTTGGAATTCTTAAATGAATATCGAAATGTTAAATGAATATTATTGTTAAATGTATTTCTATTCTTTTAAGTCTAAAAAAATAATTAAATTAAAAATTATGATGTTTCCTAAAATAAGAAGCTGCTCAAGAGACGGATCAAGATTACGATATATAGAGAAGGATGATGGCAACGCAATTGAAGACTCTAATGGATAAACTCAGTGGCGTAACTAGGGGGAGCATTATCCCGCAAGGCGGGGGGGGGGGGAGCTGGAGCTTAGAGAACCCCACGGAGATTTACAAATTTTACTTATATGAATAATATGACTGGTAATAATAATATGAGTGTTACTAATTTCTGTTTTATCAAATACATTTTATGAATTTATAATTTTTCACGTATCCCTATGGGCATTTTTGGAGAAAAAAATGAGAAAAAAATTTTTAAGGAGGACCCCTTTACTTTTTTGGTGGGGGGGGGGGGCAAATTTAATGTTACGCCACTGAATAAATTTTACATTTTTAATGTTCTTTTGGTTAATTAATTCTATAGTCAGTTTTTACTGTACACAAATAAATGCCATTCAGAAGCTCAATGCTAGGACTCAAACTTTATCCGATAAGTATTGCACTAATCAATGCACTATTTGGCATTTTATATAAACTTCTTTGTAATTTTTTGCTTTTTTCTTAATTTTTTAATTTTCATTTTAGTTACCATGTATTTATATAAATGTCTAGACAAACAAGGGACTTGGTGATAAGACAACCCCGTCTTCTTCTCGTCCTTGCCATTTTTAAATATTTTAAATTACGGAACTTGTAAATATTTGTACGGCTAAATTATAAAAAAAAAAAAAAAAAAAAAAAAAAATCAGATTCAAAGGGAGCAAACGCAACTATAAAGTTATAAGTTAATTTTACTCATTAAACTTTCAAACTATTGTTCAAGCTTTTTTTAAAATGATCAATAGTCATACAAATATTCAATCCATTTAATTTTGTACATAACTTTTACAGATATTTATTTAGATGTAGGAAAAAATGATTTAATTATTTACAAAGAAGAAATGCAGTTAATCAATGGGTAAAGAAGAAATGCTGGCAATCAGCGAGACCTGTAGAGAAAAGAAGCCATGTAGACGGTAATATTTCCTTTAAATTCTATTGAAGTGGCATAGTCTTTATTAAGTTGTATGTATTTATTAAATATTTGCCCTGAACCATTTTAATATTGTTTTCTTGTATTTACAATTTCTTCTTTTCTTTAGGAACAATCAAGGAAACTTTCTCTCCTCCTCCAATCTTAACTCCATCAACATCGCTTTCTAAACGAACATCAAATGCTTAAGAAAACTGTTTCTAAAGTTAGGATAGTTACTCAAGAACTCCATGCAACATCTGTCTTTACAACACCTCAATAAGTTTTAATGTTAGGGGATTTCTGACAAAAAAACTATTTTCGCTAAAAAAATTATCGAACAAGTACAATTAGCAATTCGTGACGTTAGAATAATAAAGTTCTATTTCCTAATTTTCATGGTCAAAAAATTTAATTTTCTGTTTTTAATTATAATATTATTTTTGTGTTCAAAATGGTATAATTTTTTTTATATTAATCTTTTTATTATTATTTGTATAACTCTAAAAATTGTTAGTTTTTGTTTTTTTATTGTCAGGTTCAACCTTATTTTATAAAGTTGAAATTAACAATTAATTTGTGGTCAAGCAATTTTAAAAATAATGAAATTAAAAAGGTAAGATTAATTATAAAGCATAAAAAACATAAAAAACTTTTATTTTACTAATATAAACAACAATAACTATAAAATATTTTAATAATTAAAAATCGAAAGTTAAATTCTCACAACGTTAAAAAATGGAGATAGAACCCTATAATTCTAACGTCATGAATTGCAGAAAAGAAGTAAAACGCACCAGGGCGTTAATTTTTGTTCAAAAATCTCCCGATTGCCAATTTGCGCGTGTTTTCACACTTAGAGTCATACAAAGTGGAAACCATATAAAAATAACAGTAAAATTTTAATAGACCAATCAATATCAAAAATCTTTGCGAGTAGTTTCTATCGGTACAGACATTTTGCGCTAAACTTGAATTTTATTTATAAGAAAACAAAGCGTTAGTTTTCTAATAATAAATAATATATGTACCTCATCCTACCATTTTTTTATTTAAATCTTGAGGTTATACTTTCACATTAATAACATCAAATTGACATTCGCAGAAAAAATATTACAAAAATTGGACACTCCAATTACAATTGTACTTCTGAATAAACATTAATTATTAAAAAACTAATTTATATATAAAATAATTTTTTAAACTTAAAATTTTGTAAAACACCAAAATTAAACCAAAAATGTCCAAAAATAATTTAAAATATTATAAAATATAAGTAATCTAATTAATAAATAAAGGAAAGGGTACCAAAACTTACCAAAAAGTAACGTCGTGTATCTATGGCTACGTCTGGTGTTAAAAAAAAGTTATTGTTAGTATTATTTATTTTTTTGTTCTTCAGATATATCATATAAAATATACATTTATTTGGTGATAAAATGAAAATATATATACAAAATTATTACGTATCAGATTGATAAAAATAGATTAATAAAATATTGATACATTAATATAGTATTGATGCAAACTTTAGTATAAATTCTTAGTATAATAACTATTATACTTATTATACTTATTATATTATAATAACTATTATATATATTTATTTTTTCTATACTTTAATACCTTAATAAAAGGAAATTAAAAAAGATTCAGTATTTTTGGGTATAAAACTCCAAAAAAAATATTTTCGCAGATTTCCTTAATAGCGCCATTTGGCTTATATATATGTCTATATAAAAAGGTAATAATCTATATAAAAGTCTATATAAAAAGATAATAAACCATAAATTAAAGTTTTCCAGTTCAGTATTCATTGTTTCGAACATCGATTTTAAATTACTATGATTATAAAATGAAGTTGTGTCATCAGCATACATTATTGAAGATACTATAGATGATGCTTTATGCAAATCATTGATGTAAATTAAAAACAATAACGGTCCTAAGATTGAGCCTTGAGGGACCCAACACTCAATATCAAGAACACTTGACTCTTTGTTAATTACTTACTGCTTTCTGTTACTCAGTTTTTTACCCATTTATATATTAGTCTATTGATACCATAATGTTTTAATTTTGATAGTAAGATGTTGTGGTCAACTCTATCAAATGCCTTTGAAAAGTCTATAAATACTTTTAGTACATGATCCCCTTTATCAAAAAATTGAAATATTTTATTAGTAAGTTCAATGATAGCAATTGAGCAACATTTTTGAAAACCAAATATATTTTTATATAAAAGTTTGTTTCGAATTTAAAACTACTTGAAGTTAACTTCAAGTAATTTTAAATTCGATTGCAGATTACTTTTTCATAAACTTTAGAGAACACTGGAAGGAAAGAAATTTGATGATAGTTAGCAATTTTAACATATCAGGAAAAGTACTGTGTTCAAAAGAAGACGATATTAGATAAATAAAGGTTTTCTAATACATTCAATGACCTGTATTGCTACATTGCTAGTAATGTCATCATATCCGCATAACTTATTTGGCTTTAGTTCAGTCAGAGCTTTGTTAAATTCTTTATAGGATATTTTTTCATTTGATATACACGATACGGGTTTTTCTCCAATAAATTTATCAAATTTCTTATTTGGCATCACTATTTTTGAAGCTAGACTGGGACCAAGATTTACAAAGTGTTTGTTAAGTTAATGGTAAATATCTGATTTATTTGTAATGTATTTATTATCACAAAATGTTTTTTTGAGGTATGCTAAAGGATTTCTTTTTTTCTCTGCCAGTTACTTCGTTTATAATCGACCATGTTTTTTTAATGGCTAATTTATTTTTGTCTAGCAGATTAGAATAATACATTATTTTAGCTTATCTAATATTTTTTTGAAAAACTGTTTATAGGCTTTGTATGTTTTTTCATCACCTTCATCCTTTCATTTCAAAAATTTTATATAAAGTTTTTGCTTTCGTTTAGACGATTTTATAAGATTACTCGTCATCCATGGATTTTTTAACTCTAGTTTAATAAAAAAAAATCTCGATAATTTAAAAATAATTTATTTTTTAAATTATCGAGATTTTTTTTACTGAGATTTCTTTTAGTGACAAGACACTTTTTATTATCACTATTAGATAGAATACCACGTGCAATGTAAAAAATGGGGAAATGATCAGAAAAATCAGCAATTAAAAGACCAGATTCATAATCAGAATTATAAGAGTTGTTTGTTAAAAATATTGTCAATTGCAGAAGAAGTTTTTTGCGTAATTCTTGTTGGTTTAAAAATAGTAGGAATTTTATTAAGTTCAAGTAATGAATCAAAAAAGGTTTTAATGTTGGAAAACCTTTCGTAATGTAAAGCATCTATATTTAAATCACCAGCAAAAAATATATACTTATCATGTTTACACATTCGTGGTGTCATGTTTTTCAAGCTATTACTAAAATTATTTTGATTTCCACAAGGTGGTCGGTATAATGAGGAAATAAGTAATGATTTGTTAGTTTTATTCAAAATGCATAAGATTTCTATATGTTTATTTGTTTTGCTATACTCTTTTTTTTTTTTTTAATTCAAATTTTTCACGAATATAGATAGCAACTCCGCCTCCGATGCCGCTCACTCGTGGTTGGCTAATCTATTTATAAAGTGATAAATTATAAAGAGCATTTTCTAACAAAGGCATATTTGCTTCCTCCCATGTTTCCGAAATATAAATTACATCAAACAGATAATTTAAAGAGTAATAGTCAAGCTGTAATGCTCAGGGCCGCCGAGAAGGAAGGGGGGGGCACCAGGACAGTTTGTCCCGGGTGGCAGATACCCAAAGAGCGCCAAAGGAAATGCAGGTAAAAAAAAATCTTTGATAGGGGCGCCAATAAGGCGGTGTGACAGCTCTCGGCGGCCCTGGTGATGCTAAGAAAACCACAAAAACAAAGCAGAAAAATATTGTATCTAACTTAGTTTAACTTGTAAGTTTTTATCTTAAGCTGTAAAATGTTATACAAAAATAAAATCTGTTGATATATTTAAAAGAACTTTAAAAAAGAACACTTATTTAATTTAAACAATACATACACTCTTTCATTTTTTTTTTTAAAAAGAATTTTATTATATTATATATATAATATATATCTTTTTGTTTTTGTTTATCCGTTTTAATTTTGTATAAAAAATATAAACAGATGAATTTATATCTTCCAAATGTTTTGAATATTTTTAACATCTAAATCTCTATTAAATATTTAAATATATATAAATATATATTATTGGAGCCGACGACATGGGTTTTGAAGTGGGAGGTGGGGGGGGGCACAATCATCAATTTATGAAAAAAGTCCTCTATATCAAGATTTATATATATATATATATATATATATATATATATATATAAACAATTTTAAAAATGTATTCTACAAAATAGAGTGCTCAATGTTGTTAAAAGAACAGAGCAATTATAAATTAGTAGAAAATCACTTGACAAATTTTTTTTTTTCATTTTACACTGTGTTTCATCAACAAAGACTCATCAGAAATGAATGATAAAAATTAATAAAACTTCAATTTATACCAAAAAATTAAATTACAGGAAGTCGCAAATATTTTAAGTACTGTAAATTTTCACACATTAGTGGAATTTGCTGACACAATTATAAAAAGAATTCTTTAGAAATGATTACTTATCCTTTTTTTTATAAAAAATATTTTTAAAAAAAGGAGGGAATTTAATGTAACTATTATTTGAGCTCACTTATTTTTATAGTTTTTTAGGAGAAACTTATTTTCGTGCCTGCATTTAGAAATCAATTCCGAATTTTTGTTTAACAAACATTCTTGGTTTGCATGAGTAATTGTTTGAAATTTTTCTTGTAGACATAGCCCAGCCGGCACAACTCAGAAAATAGTTACGCTTGGTTTCTGTTGCGTTTTTAAAACCTTCTAAAACAAAAATAATAACACGTATCCTAAATGGTTTTTATTCCGTGAAATTAACTATTACTATTTACCATAAATACCAGTTAAAGTATTAATGGTTTCACCGTTATGGAAACGTAGTATTATATTTTAATAACTTTCCGTAAGGAATGTGAAACCACTGATAAAAACATGCAACATTTAAATTTGACTTTAAAACCTCAAAAAACACGTGTTAAACTCTAGTAAAACTGCCCGTAATAAACACGTGTTTTTGGTTTACGCCTTGATCGTGAAAAACACGTGCCTATATAGGTTTTATTTCCGAAAAAGAAACTAGATGTGCCGATAGGGAGTATGCATTTTTTGGAAATATTGTTGTATGCAGGCGCTGTTTTAATGATGGACCAATTCAGTATAAAATCAATATTTTTATCTTTTAGTTCTAATATATATTTTGACAGCATGGTGTCTTTTGAATACTTTTTATTTTTAAAAAATTGCTTATGATTGGCAAAACGTTTTTTCTATTCACCTTCTGTTATGCCAATATGTTGTTTATCGGGTACATTCTTAGAGGAAACAACACATTTATATACCTTATTTTTTGATAAACAACTTCCACTTATTGGACATGTGTTTTTTTGTTTAAAATTACAATTTTCTGTAGTTTTTTCATTTAGGATTTCTTTTTTGTTTAACAAAGCATTATTGTGACTTTTTATAATTCTTTTCATATTTTTTGTGCAACTGTAGCTAAATTTAATTGTATTTCGAATAAAAATTTTATGTAATTTATTAGAAGGAGGGAAATGCTTATCGACCAATTTTAAAAATACTTTTCCTATGTTAGTGGAAACATTTTTGCTATATGGGGGGTTGAACCAAATTACATTTCTAGTTCTATTCCGTTTTTTTTGTATTCTTTTTTTCAGGGTCAAATTTTAGGTCAAAAATTTCAAAACCACTTTATTTAAGGGCATCTTCAAATATTCATTTGGAGGAATTAAATACATTTTCATTAGAGGAGTTTTGCTTTAACCTGTTATTAATTGAAATTAGGATTTGTTTTAGAATTTGTGGTAGATGATTTGAGTTAATGTTAATATACAATAATTCATCGTTTGGTTTTTTGAAAAGCTTATATGAATTTTCAGAGAGGTTAAATGTGACATCAAGAAAGTTCACAATTTTTAAATTTATGTTTATTTTGATTTGAAAGCCAATATTTTAAAAAATTTTTATAATATCTTTTTGAATCTTATCAAGCTGTGGACCAGATTTTTTATGCATTACTATTAAACCATCGTCGCGATAAAGGCCTAAATCATTTATATTGATTATTTTAATTAGTAAATCTAAAATGTATAGTCCAACAAACTCACAAATTTCTGCTCCGTCATAACTGCCCATTGTCACATCAAAGCAGTCGTGTATGTTTTTCTTTTTCCAAGTTTCCTTATTAAAGTAAAGTAAGGTTTTTCTACAATGTTTTATTATACGGATTGTTTCTTCAGAAATAACTGTGTGGCTTTTTGCATTTCGATTTTTGCAATTCGATTGTTTTATTTAAAATATCTGCAGTTATTGAAGGGTAAAAATCATTATTATTAAATTGAATAAATGTACAGTCATCTTTATTTTCGATTATGGAGAACAAATTTATAACATCAATAGTATTTTTTCACTGTTGCAAATTTAACTTATTTCTAAGAATATTATTAATTTTGTTCAATTTAATTTTGCTTACATGTCCAATCTCACTTTTTGAGGGAACCAGTAAACTACAAGGAAGTTTGTTTTGAAAGTTTAGTTTATGGTCTTTTAGTGTTACAAATGCTTGGGCAGGGGCAGTATATTCGATTCTGTTATCAAGGTTTATTGTTTTTAGCAATACTTTGGGCTTCTAAATTAATTGCGTTATCCAAATTTTTAGGGGCTTTCCCATAAGAACTACTAATATTGTCGCGTAAAACTTTTTCATAGTTTTCTGTTGTGAGTTGGTAAATGTTATTTGTTTTATCAGCAAAAACTTAAAGTTAAATGTTAAAAAAATTAAATCAAACCCAAATGTTTTGATTTTTGCTGATAAAACAAATAAAAAATCGGAATTGATTTCTAAATGCAGACACGAAAATAAGTTTCTCCTAAAAAACTATAAAAATAAGTGAGCTCAAATAATAGTTACATTAAATTCCCCCTTTTTAAAAATATTTTTATAAAAAAAAAGCATAAGTAATCATTTCTAAAGAATTCTTTTTATAATCAGAATTCCACTAATGTGTAAAAAATATATGTATATATATATATATATATATATATATATATATATATATATATATATATATATATATATATATATATATATATATATATATATATATATATTGTAGTTGTTTTTTTTGAAAAGACTTTTTTCTATTTTGCAAACTTTATAGTTTTTTTTCAAACTTTCAAATTTTTTTAGTTTCACTCTTTTGTATAATATTAGAACTTTATTATATTAAAATAAAAGTATAATTAAAATTATACTTTTCTTTATTTCACGAAGGGATAATAAGAAATTTTGTTATATATTTTTTAGATTTTAAGGTTACATTGTAAAATGCGTGCATATTGACGAAATTAAATGAAAACACTATAGATAATAACATAAATCAGTTTAGTTTCTCGCATTCCGATACTTTTCAAACATTCTAAATTAAAATTTTCAATCAAAAGCATTTGATGTTGTGAAATTGCGTATAAACAAGTTATAAGCTTTTCTTATAAATCTATTCAGGCAATAATCATTTTTAATTATGTACCGTAATGTTAATTAGTATAAGCTGCTACAGATTGATATACCTAGTTTTAAATGTTTTAATACAAATCTTTATAGTTTGAGTGTTACAAAGTTTATATACAAATGTTAGTAACAATGTATACATTAAATACTTCCGTCTTGTATTATAAGATGGCAGAGGCAACTAGACCTTGAAAAAAGCTTTTATTAGATTTAATACATGTCCCAATTATTGTCGATATTTATTAATCAGCCCTAATTCTAATCTATATTGCATAATTTTTAAAGAAACGCAATTTTTTGGGATTGACAACTTTCACAATTATCACACTTTGTCTTATTTTATCTTTTAAATTTATTCCGCTGGAAGATTGTGAGTAAAAATTAATTTTTTTAATTTAAAGTCCCAATTATTATTACAATTATTATTGGTATAAACAAGAATATTGCAGCTAAAAGAAGCAGGCGTTTTTCTCGTTTAAATCATTAAATTGTCGGTTTTTAAAAAAGGGGGGAAATATTCTATTAAAAAAGGGGGAAATATTCCATTGAATACATCTGTATAGCAAAAATATCTTTTTGCAAAAAAAAAAGATCTAGGAAAAAGAAACAAGACTGATTTCAAATTATCTAATTGACGGTATCATTGAAAACCTTCTTGCTTATTTGCTCGTATTCCAGCAAAGTTTACCAGGAAAGATTGTGTCTATCAGGAAATATTGTGTTGACCAGATTTTTCGTTTGTTAGTCAAATATCTACTTTCTGTTACTCAAGTTCTACAAGTTTTATTAATGAATACAACAAATTTTAGAAGACGAAAGAACTACTGTTTTTTTGTCTTCTAAAAATTTGTATTTATCACCATTAACAAGTTCTAAAGATAAAAATGTGTATCGATGGCATTATGCACTGAAGTGTTAAGTACAACATTTGGTCAAATTGACCTAAGTACACAAAAATTGTCGTATTTTTTCAAACATTATTGTGCCCGAGTATGATAAGTGTACGATAAACTGTTACAAGTCTACTAATCGCTTAAAATGTTACAAGTCTACTAAATTGTAACTAGTCCACCAGTTTCAAAATGCTCCCCTGTAAAATTAAATCTGTGGCACTTAACAATTCTGTGCATAATGCCATTGATATAGTATTAAAAATTTAGTTTATCATTTATTTAATTGATTTAATTTAGTGTATGCTGCTTATTGTTATAACGAGAACTTTGCATAACTTGAACTCATTAAGGATTGACTTAGATTAGCTTGGAGAATATGTTCACAGTTAAAAGAAACTAGTCAAAACTCTAAGTACCTTAGAGTTTTGATTAGTTTTCTTTAACTGTAACTATCTTTAACTCTTAGTAACTTGAGACAGAACCTTAGTAAGGTTTTATCTCGAGAATACAATCAATATGGGGTAAAACTACATTACTTTAAAGTCAAAAAATGCGGAAAAACATGTTACGCATAAAATAAAATCTACTCTAAATTTTCCCTTTATTTGCCGATATAGATAAAATAATAGTTTACATGGGGCCGAGTGTGGTGGAGATGGTATAACACACTTTAGAATCAAAAATATTTAGTAATACAAATATTTTTATCTTAATCAAAATGAGTGAAACTAGTATAAAATTCAAAATAGATACAATTAAAATTATTTTATATAACACTAACTTTCGAAATTCCCAAAATTTTAATGTAACATTTTTTAACGTTAGAAATTTTGAAAAATTTGTTGAAATATTTATTACATTACTAAATTCTTCATAACTGAATCTAAATGTTTTTTGTGTTATTAATATTCTAAAATCTAAAAAATAAGGTGAAACAATTCTTAAAATCCCCCACTCCCTTTTCCCTTTTAAATACACTTTTCAAAATCAATATCGATGGCTAAATTTAATTTAGCTGAAATTTTTTTTTTTAAAGATTGTTTATTTTTTGAAAATGATTTACTTTTAAATGTAAATATATATAATTTTTTATATTACTCCTTACACGTAAGAAAATGTACAATATCCTTTTCAGGGTACCAAATAAGTTTACTTATTTGGCTTAAACACTTGGGTTTTACACGGGATAAAGAACACTTTTCTTTTGTCTCAATTGTTCGGGTAAACATTACAGAAAAAATATCAAATTAAGGGCAGCATTTTAAAATCTTATTCAATATGGAAACTGATTTTCTCATCCAAAATCTATCACTCAGTCGATCAAACCTCAGTAGTACCCACATTAAGTAAGGGTCTGAAACTTTGCACAATGACGCGATCATGCAACTAGACAGAATTTTGGACAACAAATTAACGTATAATATTATTGGATCTCAACTAAACAATACAATAAAATACTCTTTTGTATATGAAGTCCAGTAGGAGTGCAGTAGTAGTGAAATAAATATCGAAATTATTAAGAACATTAAAAAGGGAACTTTTTTTTTAAAATTAATTTAACTTTTCGAAAACCAATTTAAATTTTCAAAACTTATTTGGTAATTCAATAATTTTTGAAAGTTTTTATTGAATTTAAAATAATTTTATTGATAACGTTTTATTCTAAAATATTTGAAAATGAACTTTAAGAAATATAAATTTTAAAAATATTTAAAAATCGTCAAACCATGTAATTAACGAATTTTATTTTTTTCGCGGGATATATTTTTATCTTTTTTTTACATTACACTCTATTTTTTTTTTTGCACTCGTATGAAACAACTATTTAATACGATATCTGGTAAATATATATATAAAAAATCTGCTAAATAAACAAAAAACTCTGTAAAATCTATCGTTCAAAGGAATAATTTACATAGTTTTCGTTAAAACAAGAAACATATCTAAGATAGTGAATCAAGTTATAAATATGTAAAACAACAAATCTTTATTTGTAAATGTTCAAACAGTGATATTAAAGGACCAGAGAACTGTATAAAATATCTATACAAAAATTATATAACGAAAAAATTAAATAATATTATAAAAATATATAACTGCAGTTTTATTTTAGCAGAAATTTTAGGGCAGAGGAACAAAGCAAAAGATTAAAACCAAATGTAAAATATGTTACAAGGGTGGAGGCTCTGGTTCCGATAAATCTGAACTCATGTCATCACCGTCATCACTATCTTCATCATCATCGTTGTCATCATTATCAACAACGTCTCCTTCATCTGAATAATCGGTTAACAAGCAATCTTCTGGATCGCTCGACGCATCACTACCA
Organism: Hydra vulgaris; assembly: GCF_022113875.1. Lineage (NCBI taxonomy): Eukaryota > Metazoa > Cnidaria > Hydrozoa > Anthoathecata > Hydridae > Hydra > Hydra vulgaris. The sequence goes on from NC_061166.1 coordinate 14,758,904, forward strand.
GTGATTCGCAATGAAATTGTAGATCTGCATAAATCATATATTACATACTTAAAAAAATCTTAAAGAGAATGTAAAATTTATTGTGGAGAATAAAATTTGATTTTTGCGATTACCTCTTGTTAAAAGAAATTTCTTGGTGGTCCTAAAAATAAGATAAATCAATTTAATAAAAACGCAAAAAAATAAATTGTTGATAAATAAAGAAAAATATAAATAAGGGTTATTATAAATAAAGGTTTTTATGAAACTCAATTTGAAAATTTGAATAATAATTCAAAATTTGAAAATTTGAATATGCAGATACTAAGATATTATCTTACATAAAAATTAATTATTCCAAAATTCATTTCAAAAATATGATCATAAATATATTTCTTCAACCTGAGTGTTTCTCAAAAAAACAAATTTTTATTTTTAGGTGGTTTTTATATTTACAATATTTGAAATTTTTTTAAATATTTTGAAAATGTTCAAATATCTATCTAATATTTTTAACTTATTTTTTTTTTGACATCACTTCCAACATGGCTGCAAGCAACCACTATTAGAGTCGGAAGTTACTGGAAGAAAAGATAAAGTTTATAGAGCATAATAACGATTGAAAGACGACTTAAAAGATTGCAAATTATATGAATTAGGAAAACAAGATGAAGGAAGCGAATTCCAAAGAACTGATGTTCGAGAAAAACTCAAGAACAAACTAGTTTCGAACGAAACAAATTTAAATTTTAAACCAAATTCAAACAATACAAATTTGCATATAAGCTAATTTCGAATAAAAAAAATATTTATGTGTAAAACTAAAGTGAGAAACTTTTTTCTTGTTTTATAAATTTTCTCAAAAGAGATTACTTTTTTTAAATTTTGTGTCTGTCCTGTGGAAGTAATTGAGTCTAGTAGAAAAACGGAGTTTAACTTCATTAGTTTCAATTTCTTTATAATGCATTGTTTTTATTTCTTTCTTATTAAACTTGCATAAAGAAACTGATGTATTTTTAAACCGTTATTACTTCTACTAAAATTATAACCGGTAAAATATTAAAAATTTATAATTAAATATTAACTGTTCATCCCATAGAAATATTGTAAAAGCAACACAGAGTTTAATATGACTTGCATAATTATTAAATCATGCATAAATTTGCATAGTTATTAAATCATGCATAAATTTGCATAATTAAAACATGCATAACTTTGCAAAGTAATTAGAACATGCATACATTTATTAGTCCCGTCGTAGATGGAGGCGGAACATTACGAGCATTTTGTATCATATCAAATGCTTTGTTCGGTAGATCAATAGCCAATCCAATTGCTGCAATAACTCGGACTGCCTAAATGACATACAACTTCATAAAATGACACAATTTATAGTATAAATAGATAATTAAAAGCAATGGCAGCATTAAAAATTTTTTTTTTTAAATAGTTTTCAAAAACTTAATTTCATTGTTTGAAAATTATTTTATACCTTCGAAAAGCATTTTGTAAGCTTCTCGTCGGAAGCTAATCCAGCCACCAGACAATCTGCTTCTCCCCAATCCTGTTTAAAATAAAATAATATGACTTGTTTTATAAAAAAATTTCAAGTTTAAAAAAATTAAATTTAAGCTAAAAGCATAGATTATCCTAGCCATATTTTAAAAATCCGGAAACTTTTTTTCCTCAAATATCCGGGAAATTTTTTTGTAATATCCGGAAAAAATCCGGAATTTACAAAGAGATGTTAACAAAGAGTGAGGGAGTGTGCTCTCCTCCATCTTTTATATTTTTAATATTCATTCCAAACAGTGGTCATAAATCTGAAGAAATGAGCAATGTTGTAACGGATTTTCTTAATTCACAGTATACCAATTAAAAATTGTCGTGGTATATATATGTCAATTTTAATTAACAAAGTAATTAAAATTGACATATTCCTCGCATTGTCGACAATGCGAGAATGTCAGGTCAGTATTCTGGGTTGCAATCAAGAATTAAAAGTTTTAATTCATTTGCAGAGTATGTACCATGTTCTGCACATTCTCTTAACTTGGTCGGAACGTCAGCTTAATAGATAAATTAATATAAAGTTTAATATGATTTTAGTTTTAATGCTACAAATAAAAAATTACAATCAACTGACATTGATCTTTATACAGTATTAGACCAATATAATGGCCTTGAAAATTACTTGGTACAGATCAGAGATGATTTTGATGTTTTTGAAAATAAGGCTGTAGAAATTACGGGTTGTTCAGACTATGCCAAAGACTCCATAAGAAAAAAAAAGAGAAAGGTACGTTATTTTTTTTTTTAGGCTATGGCTAATGAATCAAGATCTCAACCTATCACAGAAATCACAGGGAAAATAGATTTTATTAGAAATGTATATTATGTGATCATTGATACTTTTAAATGTCAACTTAGTTCGAGAAGACAAGCTTATGAAAAAATATCAGATATTTATGGGTGTATGCCCACATTGTATAAAATACCGAGTTCTATTGTTGTAAGAAACACATGTGAAACTTAGGCAAAATATTTTATTGATGATGTTTAAAACTCAAGCTTACTTATAGATGAGTGTATTCTTTTTTCAAAATTAATTTCTACGGATAAAAATGTAAAATCTGTTCTCTCTATGCAAGGGTTGAATTAACGCATCGTGATTTGCGATATCTGTTAAATTACCTGGTCTTCAAAGTTTCAGTTTATGGAAAACCACGAAATTTACGGAATAGGCGAATAAACATAAATAAAAATGATTTAGTTAAGTAATTCTAAACTTTAATTAAAGTAGTAATGCATCTAGAAAAAATACAATGGATATTTAAACAATGTTAAAAACCTCAGCAACTTTTACGAATACATATTTTTATAAACAGTTTAGCATTTCTAAACATCTTACAAACGGTCCGGAAAAAACGCGCGTTTACTTTAAAATCAACCAATGAAAACACTGGTAATTTACTTCTAAGGAGAAATCTATATTAAAAGGGGAGGGGAGGGGCTAAAAACTTAAATTTTGTTTTATTATTTAATCAATTAAATCATAATAAAAGTAAAGACAAAAAAATATATTTCGAAATATACTTCTTTATAACTAAAATTTATTAAATTGAACACCTCTGTTTTTAGTTTTAAGTAAATGTCAGTACTATTCTCAGTAGCGAAACTGCGGGAAGGGGGGGGGGGGGGGTTAGCAGACAAAAAGTGTCCTATTTTTAAACTAATTTTAGGTTGCATGGGAGATATGGGGCTCATTTTAAAAATCTTGCGGAGGGGGGGGGGTTGTTACTGACTACTCTAATGTGCTTAATACAAAAGTAGGTGGGGGTGGGAATTTTAGTCAGGATGTATAAAATGGGAGGAGGAAATAATAAAAAAAAGCGGGAGGATTTACAATGAAAGTTTTATTATTTATTGGTTACCAATATATATATTTTTTAATTTTAAGGCCAATTTTCACTGAATTTTTGTTTTGAGATATAGTTTTTTGTTTATAACAAGTGACTTGTTATAAACAAATAACACGATTTTCAAAATCAGCCCCATATCGCCCATGCAATCTAAAATTAGTTTAAAATCAGGACACTTTTTGTCTGTTATGCAAAGCCCCCCCCCCCCCCCGCAGTTTCGCCACTCAGAGTAGTACTCACATATACATAAAACTAAAAACAGAGGTGTTCAATTTAATAAATTTTAGTTATAAAGAAGTATATTTCGAAATATATTTTTTTGTCTTTACTTTTATTATGATTTAATTGATTAAATAATAAAACAAAATTTAAGTTTTTAGCCTCCCCCCTCCCCTTTTAATATAGATTTCTCCTAAGAAGTAAATTACCAGTGTTTTTATTGGTTGATTTTAAAGAAAACGCGCGTTTTTTCCGGACCGTTAGTAAGATGTTTAAAAATGCTAAACTGTTTATAAAAATCACTGATCTCTATAATAACTGGATAGCGCATCTCTAATATCCAATATTTTGTACGGCCGCCATGTTGGAAAGCCCCAGAATACCGAAAATACAGTGATTGCGCTTGAAGATGTACCTTTTTACTTCGTTTATATCTACTCGACCAAGTCACATATTTCAATGATATTATTATATTTAAAATGTTTAAAGGTGTAAAAATTATAAAAGGGAATCAAAAACACGCAAAACATTAACGACGAAGAGAAATATCGCTATAAAGAAATAATAAAATTTGTATTGCTTTCTATGAACTTGTTAAATTTATTGAATTCATGATATTCTAAATAAAACTTTTCTAAAAGACAAATTGATATTTGATCTGGTTACTTTTGGGTGTTTATTTTAACAACTTGATGCGACCTTACTTAGCAATAGTAGCTGGAAAGTAACATTACAAGTATAAAACATTTACAAGTATTACAAGTATCAAACATTTTTGTAAATGGTTTTCTAATTTTTGAAACTCTGAGGGCATGTTTATATTGTTCCACAACTGAAATATCATCAACTATGCAATACTTTATTAAAATTGATATCACTTAATAACAATGCTTTGTTCTGTTGCTTTGCTAACTTTAATTACACTTTGTGAAGGTTTGAAAAAACCATCTCTAACTTTAAAAAACACTGGATATTTGGTGATAACTAGTTATTTGCAGATTTACATTAAAGTATATAGTGTTTTAGACTAAATAACAGCATCACATACATGTTGATTGTTTATATGTAAATATGGTATAAATGAAAACAGACATAGTTTCTTTCAAGTTTCTTTACAACTATTGACTCTAAAGTAAAATAATAATGATTCAGCTAACATCTATCAGTTTTATACTGATAAATATTAGTTGCATAATTAATAAATATTTAAAATATCTCTTGTGAAAACAAATAAGCAACATAAAAGACCAAAATGAAAGGTGAACAATTTTTTTTTTAAGTGTACATACTTTTTTACTTTTCCCTACCACATAATACCTTTTTATTCAATGTTTATTTTGTTATTCAATGCTTATACAAGTTATTCAATGATTATTTTGTTCAAGATGATAGAGCTAACTATTATTTTATTTATATTTTTTTACTTTAACATATTCTTTTGTAATTGCAATATCTTATACAAATGTTCTAGTGTTGTGAAAATGTCTAATGGCATTTACAAAAATGTCTTGAAAGTATTTTTCGACAGTTAAGCGTTAAGTTAATTTATATATATATATATATATATATATATATATATATATATATATATATATATATATATATATATATATATATATATATTTATATATATATATATATATATATATATATATATATACACACGCAAGAACAAAATTATTAAAGGTAAATATAAAGATTTGCTATATGTTGCCTAAGGAACCTTTAGGTTGTGTTACAATCACATTGCCTGACTAATGATTCATACAGCAAACTTGTAAGCTGCTACCTTGCAAATATGTTACAAGCCTCAGGCATTTTGCAGAGGGCAATTAAGAATCAAAAGGTGTATACTAATATACACTTGCATGCTATTATAATAATATTATACCAGGGTGGCCAGCTAACTGGAAATCATGGAAAAGTCAAGGAATTCTTTTCTAGTCAGGAAAATCAGGGGAAAATGTCTTTTTTGAAAATTTAATTTTTTTAAGGTTTTTTTTTACTTACTCCCAAACAACAAAACTTCAAAATTCACACTTCAAAATATAACTGAGTCAAGGGAAAATATAAAAAGTCAGGGAATTTAATTCTTGAAAGTGGCTGGCCACCCTGTATACATAATTTATATATATATATATATATATATATATATATATATATATATATATATATATATATATATATATATATATATTATATATATATATATATATATATCTATATATATATATATATATATATATATATATATATATATATATATATATATATATATATATATATATATATATATATATATATATATATATATAGATATATATAGATATATATATATATATTTATGCCACTCTCCATGAAATAATCTGAACATATATCATCAGATTTACTCGGTTTTTAATAATCAATGCATTTATAAGGTTTTTGCATTTTTTATTTATCAAGCGAAATCTAAGTTTTAAGCACATATAAGTTTAACGCAACTACGGATTTATAAATTCTGGGGCTTTCCAATATGGCGTCTTTTGGCTTCAAAAATTTCGAAATTTTATTAGGAGATGCGCTATCCAGTTATTATAGAGATCAGTGATAAAAATATGTATACGTAAAAATTGCTGAGGTTTTTAACATTGTTTAAATATCCATTGTATTTTTTTTAGATGGATTACTACTTTAATTAAAGTTTGGAATTACTTAACTAAATCATTTTTATTTATAATATCTTGATTATGTGTTGTTTGATCAAACAATAAACTATAAATGTAACTTAAAAGAGTGTTATAAAAGTAACAACACTGTAGTGTTATTACTTTTGTAGTAATAAACTTATTGTTTTGTTTTTCATAACATTTTCACTAACAAATTAAATTTTATTTGCCTATTCCGTAAATTTCGTGGTTTTCCATAAACTGAAACTTTGAAGACCAGATAATTTAACATATATCGCAAATCGCGATGCGTTAATTCAACCCTTGCTATGTATAAGTACATCAAGACCAAAGAATTAGAGTGTATGTTTCCAAATTTAGAAATAGTTATGCGTATGTACCTTAGTACAGCAGTTTCAAACTGCTCAGGCGAAAGAGCTTTTTCTGTAATTAAGAGAGATAGGTGTGTGTGTGTGGGGGGGAGGGGGTGTAACACCCCCACACATCCCTATCGCGCCGGCCTTGCTACCATCGTCATAACTTTTTAAATACAATCATCAAAACTTTGTCTCCAATTAATAAGAAATTATGCGAAAAAATGATATTTTCAAGAAGTGTGTACGAATAGAGACTTGCAATGGTACGACTGGACAGAAAACGAAATAATGATGTAGTAAATTTTGAACCACCGACAAACAAACTGAGTGAAGTTTCAGTTCATAAGCGAAGTGGTTTGCTTAAAAAAAGTTTTAAAACAATAAAAAAAGAAATCTCTTTGCTAATAGCTAAAAGAGCTATTTAAAAAACGTAAATTTACAATTTTTTTTTAAAAGAGAAGAGTTTGACACGCATCGCTAACTTTATTTTAAAAAAAAGGAGATCATTCGCTCTTTTGCGCTGGGATTTTTATTAAACTTTAATTAAAATTCTTATTAATTTTTGGTTTACTCTGCGAGGGAAATCTTTTAATCTTTTTGGCTTTGTTTTTTAACTGAATATAACGTTTGGTAATTTATGGACAACAAGTTTACTGTTTATATATACTTGTTACTGTTTCATTTAATGACAGTAAAAAACAGAAAAAATTTTATAAATTGTATTTTCGGAAACTATTTAATTATCCGGAAAATATAAAAAGTTTAAAAAATATCCGGAATTCCGGAAATATCCGGAAAAAGATAACTCCTGGCTAAAAGCCCTTCAACTAATTTAAATCTGGAAAAAAAAAGTCTGTTATCTGGGCAACATTTTCTACCGCTAGAAAAAAAAAAGTCTGTTACCTGGGCAACATTTTCTACCACTAGAAAAAGTTCAGATAAACCACGTATAACAGGAGATATTAAAGTTAAACTAGTGCCTGAAAAGAAACCACAGCAATAAGTTGAAAAAAACAAAAAACAAACAAAGTAAGATTAGTGAAAGGAAGTAAACAAAGTAAGATTAGTGAAAGTATTTTACTATAAAAACAATTAAAATAAATTATTTCTTAACTTCCTTACCCGAGTCCCCTTCAATTGAATTAGTATACAAGGTCCAAAGAGGTCGAAGCAAAGATAAATCAGGTCTATTTTTCGGTAAAGTGGGTTCAATATCAGGACCAAACAAATACTCATCCCTAACATAAATTTTTTTTTATTGACAAATTGTTTTTTTCTTTAAAATTAACTAAAAAATGACTAACATGTGGATAAAAAAAGTTAAAAAAACAATACTTAAAGAAAAACATAATCGTGATTACCCAGCGCAAATTTGTAGTATTCGCAATAAAAGTCCAGTTGCCATTAGTCTTTGTTGACCAACCTGATTGCAAGCCACAACAATTAGCCATGTCCATAAATGTTTTAATGGCAGCTTTCTGTGAAGAAGTGAAAAAAGAGAACTTCAAAAAATTTCTTTTATACAAAAATAAGTTCATGTAAAATTTGAAACTAAAGCGGTTTGTAATTTATATTTTGTGTGTAAATATATCTTTTATATATGAAATGTTTCTATGTTTGTGATGTGTTATGTTATGTGTTTATAGTTTGTAAGTGTTTATTATGTTGTTTACATTTACACACAAGAGAACATAATAATAATAAACTTATCATGCAGCAGGTTAATATTTCTATAATCAATATTGTTAGCTATCGTGCAACAGATTATCAATTATGTTATCTTATTATTGCTAGTTGTCAATCAACAAGTTATTGTTTCTGCAATCACAACATTGTTGCTATCATGCAACAGGTTATCATTTCTGTAACCATTTTATTGCTAATTATTATGTAACAGGATATCATCTGAGTAATCACAACATTTATAGTTATTATTTCTACTATTATTAGTTATCAAGCAACAGTCAGTCTATTATTTCTATTATATATTTGTATATCAATTCAATACTTTTTTTAAAAAAAAAAAAAAAAATATTTGGGTGTATTTCAACAAAAATAAGTTAAATAATTATTTGAATCATCTTCAAACTTTAAACTCTCAGTTGATCCTAATATTGAAAGTTCTAATTAAACTAACGATTTGTTAACAGTAACAAGTGAGAGATTTTATCTTGGATGGTAACAAGAATTCAAAGGACATTGCTTTTGACATCACAAACTAAAATGTGGTTCATTTATAGTAATCTCTGAGGTACCAAGGTTCTATGTCAAGTCTTATACTGGTTGTTAAGTCTAATACTAGTATCTACATTTTACCTAAACCTACAGTCTGATATTATTTATCATTTAAGGTTTATTACCAACAGTGCATATATAAATTTTTAACCTCAAGAAAAATTCAACCATTTTTGTTATATAATAGAATTATATTCAATACAATTGTAAACTCAAAAACTTACTTAACAACATTATTTTATAAATATCGCAATATTACTTTACCTTGCTACATGATGGTCTTGAGAGAGAAGTGCACTTAGAATTGTACAACCAGTCTCAAATCTAAAAAGAAAGAATATTTAAGAAAACAAACCATGCATTAATTTTTTTTAGTATGAAAAATTAAAAAAAAAAAAAGAAGCAAAAGAAGCATACTTTAAAAAAAAAAACCCAATTAACCAATTAAAAAAAAATTTATATATAATTGCCTTCCTAATTGTCCTCCTGTAACCACAAATTTCCATCCCCAGTCATTATTACTTGAATCAGAAGTGAATTGGTAATATATTGTATCTCCTAAAATACATACTCTTGGATTCATATACATAATAAAATATTATAATAATTAATAAAAAAAATAACTCAAATTTATGAGCCTAATAAAAAAAGTATTAAAATTTATATTTTTTAATTAAAAATTAGAACTGTTGAAGTCTTTATTGCTTTTGTTAAAAAGTCTGTAAATTCTTTCAGGGTGAGTAAAGGGTGCATATAATTCCATTTTGAACCTGTTTTTGTCAAGTGCTGTAATAAAATTCCAATTCTAACTCTGTAAATAATTTTTTTCTTATTTCTGTCAAAGAGTTGATTGTTACAAAGCATAAAAAAATCAACCTGGCATTTCAAAATCCTGCCAATCGCCAGAGCCACTAAAAACTCTTCTGTTCTGCTGTAAATTTGGTGATGTAGATAAAATTAGTTCATCACAATTGTATTCTGTAGAGCATCTATGAAAAAATTAAATAATAATTATGCAGCAATGTTAGATAATGCACAGTTTATTGGAGAAATGAAAAAACATAAAAAAAAAAAAAAGATATATTAAAAAAAAAAATTGTGACAATCTCGTTAATGGCAACAATTACATAAAAAAACAAAAATATGTTTAATAATAAAAAAAAAATTTTATAAATTTTTTTTTTTCGCAAATCAAAACAAGAAAGCTTTAAATAAAATAAAAACCTCTCATCAAACCGCACAAAAAGACTTGATGCTCCAGGAATACAAACTTTGTCCTTAAAAAAATATTTTTTTTTTCAAATGAAATAAAAATTTACAGATAAAGGAAAGCAATAATTAATAAATAATTGAAAGTAGTATATTGGGTATTAGAAGTAAATACATATTTCATTGGTATTTTAATTAAATGTGTATTTCAAAGATTACTAGTTAAGCAAAAGTTATCCTTTTATGTTTAGATGTACCTTTTTTTTAGGTACATTTTTTTAGGTACCCTTAAATTTGTAAGCAGAGCCATAACTTTATTTTTTAGGCAGAAAATCAAAAATAAAAACAAAATTTCCAAATCGATTATACTTTTATGTTAAAGTTCTCACAGTTTGTTTTTTTTACAAAAACATGATTATAAGGATTTTTTTCAAACTTTTTTTTCCCTCCTTAAGTGCGTTGCAAATCTTAATTCTTTTTTTTCCCCCTCCTTTTTTCATTTCCTTTTTTTTTTGGAATTTTATTTATAAACATGTTTGTTTTTTTTAAATTTTTTAATATTATGGAAATAAAAATTTTTTTAATGTCAATAAAATTGAATTTATATTAGAAACAAGTTTGAACACAATTTACCAAAAATTAATTCTGATTTACTTTTGCTTCCACCACTTTTAACCTTTTCTACCATTTTTAACTTTTTATGCCATTTCAATTGAAGTTAGCTTAATAGAAGTTAACTCATGACAAAAAATATATGTTCCAACTTTTTATTATTATCGTCAAATTTTTATTTGTTTTAAAGAATTATAAGTATGTATTTTATGCAAAGACTATAAAGTTCTCTAGTATAAGGTGCTATACAAGGTATGATTAATTGGTCAACCTCTATTTTTGCATTATTTTTATATTTATGTTCTGATTCCACTGTGATACTTGGTAATTGAACTTCTCCCATACACTGAACAGCTGGTAAGGCAAGAGGCTTGCTGCAACATTGAATGAAATTGAATACAACCTAAAATTATAAATTGATATTTTAAAATTATATTATATATCATAAAACTATTATATTTCTTATAATTATATAAGATAGTATAAGTTACATTATAAGAATATAATATAATTAAACTATATTCTATAAAATTATATCTCTATTCTGAATTTAAATTATAAATGTCTGAATTTAAAAATCATCTGCAATCTTTGTTTTACAACATAAATAATTTTGTTAAGTTTTGTAACTTATGAAAATTTTTCTTTAATTTCCATTATAAAACATAGTTGTTGTGCAATTGTTTTATGAAATTTCTACAACTTTTAGAAAGCTTGAAACAGAATAATTCTAATTTCTTTTACATTTTTGAACCTTTAATTAACTAAAAAATGATAAGCAAATTTAAAATCAAACACTAAACATGAAATCTTACACTAATTAGATAATATTTTTTCTATACTTTAAATTATTCACCCTAAAAACACCATAACAAGTCATCAAAGTGAATAGTTACACATAGTATTTTGATCTTAAACCCTTTTTAAATATTTTGATGTCTAATCATAAGTCTCAAATCAAAGAGATATGCAAATTAGATATAAAAAATTAGATATGCAAAAACTTATTTTGGATTTTATACTTATGTAAGAAACATTGGCAAATAAAAACTATTTAAATGTAAGAGATACTTGAGTTCATACCTTTTGAAAATGTTCTTTACTTTCATTGCTCTGTATAAGATCCAACAGGCCAACAATTTGATGAGGATCAATATCACCTAGCATTGGGTATATATCAATGGATTTAGGCCAGACAGCAAATAACCAGCCTACAAGATGCCTAGCATAACCAACTGATACCGCATGTGTGAGCTGAACAAAAAAGCATAAAATAATTACTAAAAAGAATTTATAAAAAAAAAAAAAAAAAATTAAAAATAACTTAAAAAGTTTTACTTGTTTAAAAAATTCAATATGATTTGCTCTCTGTTTATTATTTAACTCTTCCTTCAATAATTCAGATGATTTAAATCTTCTTTGCTTATAACGAGTCTAGAAAATATTATAATAAAAACTTATGTGTGTGTATATATATATATATATATATATATATATATATATATATAATATATATATATATATATATGTATGTATGTATGTATGTATGTATGTATGTATGTATGTATGTATGTATGTATGTATGTATGTATGTATTTATAAATATATATATATATATATATATATATATATATATATATATATATATATATATATATATATATATATATATATATATATATATATATATATAAAGAAGTAAAATTAGAAATTTGTATCTAGGTGCCCCACCCATGGAGTAACTTGATACAAACTATGGACTTCATTTAAATTTCATTTGAAAACTTTTAAATAATTCTTTAAATTTTTACTTAAATACAAACAAATTAATAATTATAACCCGAGTAATGCATCCTTCGGTACAAATCACATTACAGAAATTCAGATAATATATCATTTAAATGTCATTTTTAAGTGTCAATAAATAATGGCTTTGTATTGAAATTAAATCTCTTAGTATTATATTTACATATATCTCTTAAAAATTAATTGTAAATATTAAAAGAAATGATTTTTAGAAATGTTTATGACACAATGGAATACTACTCTACAGATTTAGGGCCCCACCCACAAATGCTATACAAGTTATTAGTTAATTGAAAACAAACACTTTATTTTAAGTATCAACTTTTTTTTTCTTCATTAAATGAAAGATTAAAAGAGTTTATGAATTGCAGTTTATAAAGTAATGTTGCTTACCAATAGGTTACCAAGAATAACATAGCTTAAATTATTTAGTTTGTCATCAAAAAAACACAAAAATTGATCCTTTGCAGGACAAATGATATCAAATGTTATAATTTTTGTGTCTAAACATAGCTCTAGTACTATCTGTTTCACCATACAAAAGTTGTTGTCAAAACTTTGATATTTAGGGGAGAGTGGATGAAATGAAACATTACGTATACATACAACCCTTGGAATTAGGAAAATGATGGCAATTATTTTATTAGGTCAGTTAATAGCATATATTTAATAAGGTTATTAGGTCAGTAGGTAATAATATATAATTAATAAAGTTATTAGGTCAATAATAACCTTATAGAGATTTGATACAAATAAACATAAAAACGACTTTTTTGTAAGTCCACAAAAAATTGCCCACCTCAAACACTTTAAGGTCAGTAATAGTATAGATTTTGTTTATAGTTTTTATTCTGTAATGCAAAGAATTTCCGGTTATATTATATTTAAACATTATTGTTAATAACTTCCTATTTGGTCTTTCTCTTTTTCTTATAATTTTAAACTATTTTTTTTTTAAATACTAATAATTTGTCATAGTAATCAACTATTTAAGTGCTAAATAATTAAACAACAAATCAAAGATGCCCAATTCATCTTGTTCAAAACTTGTCTGATAACATTTTAAACAGTAAGCAATAATATTTCTAAACAAAATAATTTCATCTATTGAAATATTTTGCTATTCTGTTATAAATAACATAAAACATGCAAGAAACTGATCTGAGGGTTGTGATGTGTTTGTCTTCACAAAATAATTAATTTTAATAAGTTTAAATAAAGCCCTTCAAAAAAATTTTCAAAACATTTTTGTATAAAACTATATAATAATATTATATTACAATATCACTTTGTAAATTAAATATTATAATATCACCTTACAAATTAATATCAAATATTTATTTTTAAATAAAATTATCCAAAATATTGACAAAATACATACTGCATTGATTTCTTCTTCTGTTAATGTTGCAATCAACTTATTTGGATTGTCGAAAGATTCCGGTTTAGCCTGCATACCTTTAAGCTCAACTTTTTCTGGTTGAAATTTTAGAATACCAAAATCAAGTGCAGAATCTATAACCACATTTTTGTTTTTAACAGGTTCTGGATTGTGCTCCCTGTATAAACACTGCCAATTAATAAATTTTAACTATTATCTCATTAAGAATATTATATTTTAAAAATATTATACCACTTCCTTGACAACTCCAAAATTTCTGCTGATATTGATGGATTCCCGCTATCATCAAAGCTAAAAATTATTATATATATATACACACACACACACACACACACACACACACACACACACACACACATATATATATATATATATATATATATATATATATATATATATATATATATATATATATATATATATATATATATATATATATATATATATACATATATATATACACATATATGTATATATATATATATATATATATATATATATATATATATATATATATATATATATATATATACATACACACACTTTGTAAAGGATTTCAATGAACACAAATTAGGAGACAAAGTAATAAGTTTTTTAATTAAAAAAAAAAAAAAATGCAACCTAATTTTATGTATGTGCAACGTAATAATCTTATATACTTAACAACTTTATGGCTTTCCATTAATAAAAATTCAATAAAACAAAATTCTTTATTATATTAAAAGACAAAAAATTTTTTAAATATAAAAACTTTATATTACCAAAAAAATAAACAAAAAAAACATAAAACTCAAACGTATAACAACTTATTAAAAACATATAGAACAATGTCGGACACTTAACGTATAACAACTTATTAAAAACTTATAGAATAATATAGACTTAAATAAGACCATCCATCCATTAGTTTGAGAAACTTATTTCATAAAACAAGAAATATATTTCTTGTTTTAAGAAATAAATTGCAGGGTAAGAAATTTGTTTCTTAAGACAAGAAATGTATTTCTTGTTTTAAAATTCACAGCGAGTTTTTTTATCATTTTTCCATGCAGACGTTAAATTATTGTCTCTCTATTTTTAATCAGCCAAAAAACATGATATAAGTGCACTATTTCTTTTTAAGCTGATAATTTTGCACATTGCTTCTATTATATTATAACTTTTTCATTTGTGTGCTTTTTTGCAACCACTGATTTACTTTACAATTTGGGTTTGGAGACCTTGTACCAAAATTTAGTGAAAACTTTGGTTTCATTTTTTTCAGCATTTTGAATATCTGCGCAGCATCACTCAAGACCTGTGTTTCTAGAGATAAAGAAGTCGCTTAAAATAAAAAAGTCGCTTTACTTGTAGTGGTCTCCCCCCACCCCTTGGGGAGATAAATACAGTAAGAAAAAAAAAATTTATGTACATAAATTGCTTTAACAGCGATTCCTAACATAGATATGTGAACTAATTAATAACCAAACTGTTTCTTTCTGCAGCAGTTCAATAAGATTCGTGTATTTTAATTTATAGTTGAGAAAGTTTCAAATAAATTAAGAAAAAAAATTAGTCTTCTTTTTTGTAGAGAACCTTCTAGAGATTAATTAAAAAAGAAAAAACAAAACAGAAGTTGCCACCTGTGGTAAAGATATAAGTCTAACAAAAATAAATAAGAGTTTATGTAACTTTAAGATATATTACTACATATTAAAGAAAAACTAATGTTGTTTTTGTAGTGAAATGTATGTTAACAAAAAAAAAAAAAAAAGTTTGCAATCACATGTACAATTCAATCAGAATATCATATAACTATTACAAACCAAATCCTGAAGCTTAAATTTAACTGAAACTTAAATTTATCTGGATAAACTTTACTGGCGTTTTTATTAATATGGTTTTTTAGTGTGCAATAACAATGCCTTTTTTATAAATAAATTTTAACAATCTCCAGAAAGAAGTTCCTTTTAGTAATGAAACATACAAAGAAATTTTGTTTACAAAAGATCTAAAAAAAATGAGTATGTCATCATTAGTGTGGTGTTTGTAATGCATCTATATATATTACTTATATTCTAATAACTTAAAAAAAAAAACACTAAACAAACCTTCTTTGAACTTCCTCTAGCAATTTTTCTCTATCTTGGTTGTGAAAGTCATATATTGCTCTAAGGATCGGGTACGAATAATTCAGTGCTTCATGCATTGACTATATTATAAAGACTTAAAAATAACAAAAAAAAAAAAAAAAAAAAAAAAAAAAAAAAATTTAAATTTCATTTAGTCAGAAAGTCTAGGCAATAAATAAAGCAAAGTAAAAAAAAAAAAACTTTAAAAAATAAACATGTTCTATAGGTTTAGTTTATATAGTTCTATAGTTACAAAGTTAGGTTACTTAGTTTACTTTGATTATAAAGTTAGGTTACTTAGTTTATTTTGTTACTAAGGCTAATTTATTTTGCCTTGGTACTAAGTTAGGTTATTATACTAACTTATTTTATTGCTAATTAAAAAAAAAAAAATTAAACTGTTAAATTATACTGCTTTAGCTATTTTTCTGGATAGATCTACTTGAAACAAACTTTTTTCTATATTTTTATCTCAGTAGAATGAATTAAATCTTATTTATTTATTTCATTTAGCTCTCACACTAAAGTTTCTTTTGCTATTACTTTGTTATTTATTAGGTTTTATATTATTACTTAACTTATATACATAACTAAAAAAAAAAGTTAGTAGTCTTTTTGATTGTAGTGCAGATTTGTTAGTCCTTGGCCTTGCCTTAAGGCCAAAAATTAAAGCCTTGGCTTTGGTCTTGAAACTGTTGGCCTTGGCCTTAGCCTTGAAAATTTTGGCCTTGGCCTTGAATGCTTTGGCCTTAAAGAATTAAAAGTTTTCATTCTTTATTTTTATGTATTTTTGTTTTTGGCTTTCATATATATATATTTCATATACAAGTATATTTTTTTTTATTGACTTCATTGAATTCTGCACATAACTTTGGTTTATTTTTACAACATGTGGTTTTATTGTCACAGCAATTATTACCTACCGATTTGTAAATAATTGGCCTTAACATAAGGCAAAAATTTAAGTCTTTGGTCTTGAAAATGTTTGCGTAGACCTTGGCTTTGAAACTCTTATTCTTGGCTTTGACCTAAAAACTCTTGACTTTGTTCTTAAAACTCTTGGTCTTGTCTTGTAATTTTTAGCCTCGGTCTTGACCTTGGCATTGTAACATGTGTCCTTGGCCTTGCTACTTTTAGCCTTGTTAATAACTCTGCTGTAGTGGGATAACTGTGAAAATTCAACTGTTTCATATTGATTGACCATTTGTATCCAGGTAAAGTTTTGAGTTAAAAAAAATATATCTAAAAATTTAAGATAATAACAAACTAATGATTCTGGTTGCATCTCTACTTTCCACTTCAAAAACATTTGTTTAAACAAAAATCTCTAAAAAGGTTTCCTTCAGTTCATTTAAAAGTTTTAAAAACTGTTTATTGTAATTATTTAATAAAATGATATAAATTATTTTAAATAACTTGACTTTTCAGAGCATTGAGCATTTTTATATTGTTTTTAAAAACTTGCGTTATACATATTTTTTATATTTCTCATAATAAATATTATGTGTTAAAGATTTCCTAAAAAAAAAAACCTTTAAACAAAGTTTTGTATCTTCATCTAAATCATCCAAAGGAGAAGGTTGTGGTTTGGCACTATCAACAACATCCAGTTTTTCAACATTACTTGCATTTTCTGCATTTTTGTCTGAAACTTCATTGAATTTGTATAATTTCCAAGTCAAAACCTAAACAAACAAACAAAGACAAAAAAAAAAAAAAATTTGATTCCAATTCATTAACGTCAAATAAATAAATTAGCAATATTGAATAAAATTTATTTATTTGAATACAAAAATCATGAAAAGTCTATTAAATCAATCTGTTTTGATCTGTTTTTAACCATCTTATTTTGCCATAAACATAAAACTCAAAATCAGTAGCTTATCCAGTTTTTCAACATTACTAGCTTATTTGAAACTAACATTTTTATATAAAGATTTTTAGACATCAAATTGGCTAATCAAGATCACTGGTTCAAAATCAGATTTCACTCAAAATCAAAAACTTCAATCAAACTTCTTATTCTAAAGACCAAAAACAATGATCTTAACTCTTAACACAACTAATACAAGGTAATAACATTTTTTTGTTTTTTTTCAATTCTTACTACACTTTTACACTTATTTAGCAACATTAAAAACAAACATCAGACAAACTTCACAACATGTCCTGTTGTGTACAGATATTATAGATATACAGTCCTATTTGTTTTTAAGGAACATTTAATCATCTATGTTACAATAAATCCAATTTTTTTTTAATTTTATAAAAAAAAAACTATGAAAAATGTTTCGAAATTTACCTCGAGATCTCTTAGCAACCATTGTTTGTTAAATCCAGTTCCCTGACATGCAAGATTGACAATACAAGGAACAATTCCACTGTCAATAATCAGCATAATTGTTTCTTCATTTAATCCAGCATTAAGTGAGTTCAATACAGATTTGCAAACTAAACCTAATGCCCATTTACTTTCAACTGCCAATAAAGCTCCTAAATACAAAAACAAGTTTTAAGTAAATTTCTTAAAACCTTTATATATAGTTCACATCAAGTTATATAAGTTAAGTTATACTTATACATATATGTTATATATATGTTATATATATACATATATGTTTAATGCTTATTTTAAAGAACCAAATTATACTTGTTAAAACTTTGTAAAAAAAAACACAATGAAAAAAATAAAACAACAACAACAACAACAACAACAAAAAAACATGCCATAATTTGGTAGGCTTTCTTTAACATAAACTAAAAGAGATGTAAGTCGTTCGCTGTCAAGGATATGGGAAGTTCCTGTTTGAATTTCAATAACAGATTCTTTTGCCATAACAGTTTTCCGAGTTTTAAAATTTACAGTGCTTACCATCATCCTTTCAACCTGATATTCAACAATGCAGACATGCTTGACATCACTTCCTGGTTCTTTTAGAATAGCAAACGAGCCAATTCTGAATGTGTCTGGAAATCCAGCAACAAACATCAATGTAAACAATGCAATTAACGATGGTTTCTAAAATATACAAATTTAATGTAAATTATTAACAACAAAAAGATAAAATAAAATTTAAAATGTAATATAAACAACTAATTAAACTTATCTATTTGTATATATATATTAAAGAATCAAAAAGTTTATAGTTTATACAATAAAATTCAATATCTATAATTTTTACCTCTGAATTTTTACCCAATTCTGAAAGAATAGAATTAGCTTGCTTTGTTACTGCACTATTCCAAGCATGAATGGGTAACAAGTTACGCAAAACAGATTCAACTCCTGATGCTGCATCTAAATCTGCACTGTAGATAATGTAAATATATATATATATATATATATATATATATATATATATATATATATATATATATATATATATATATATACATAATTTCCTTCTTTAAAAAGATGTTGTTAAAAAAACATCTAAAAAAAAGCTTTTTTTCAATTTTTGTTTAAAAATTAGTTTTTTTTTACAACACATTTTAAAAAATTGATTTTTATTTAAAAGCTTTAAATTTTTTAAATTTTCTATGAAATTATGCTTTTATATATATATATATATATATATATATATATATATATATATATATATATATATATATATATATATATATATATATATATATATATATATATATATATATATATATATATATATATATATATATATATATATATATATATATGTATATATATATATATATATATATATATATATATATAAAAGCATAATTTCAACTTGTTTCTCCACACAGCGGCCTTGTTCGTCAAGGTTCGTGTTTCGGAGTTATAGAGTTGAGAGAGGGTTGTTACCACAAATAAGTAGCCTCGCCTGTAGTGGCCTTCTCGGCCTTGAGGAGGTGGATTAAAAAATATATATATATATAAAATTTTATTTCAGGTTTCGTTGTATAGAACGCTTCCTATTTAACAGAAATTAAAGTTTTCTCAAAGTTTAAATTTTGTTTACTTGAATAAATAACTTTACTTGAATAATAAAATTTTATTAAAAACATCTTAAGTAAAAATACATTTTTAATAAAATTTATTTTTACTTAAGATGTTTTTAATAAAAATTATTATGTATTTTTAAACTACTAAAGTAAAAAAAAATTTTTTATTTACTTATTATATATTTAATAATAAAGGTAAAGAATAAAAAACTGTAACAAAAAGTTTAATAAAAAAAGTAATAAGTAATGTTACTTTTTTAAACACTGGGCTCCAGTTTGAAACAACTGAGATATTGTAATCTCACCAGCTAAAGACGTTATTTCTAAGGATCTTGCTTTTGCAAGGCCAGCATCAATCACCTAAAGATTGTAGAGAAAAAAAATTGCATAATAAAGATTAATAAAATAACTTTTTCATTATGAAAAACAGTTTCATAAAATAAAGATAACATCTATACCTCGGGCTGAAAACATTTGAGTGTTTTTGTCAGAACACCAAGAGTAATAGTTCGTAATTTGATTCCAAAGCTCTGATTTTCAATTATATCAAATAAAATTGGAATAAGTTTGGTTGATACAAATGATGAAAAATGCACAAAGTAAGAATCCCCATACTAAAAAATTAAATTATAAAAATCATGAACAATATAAACACAAAATAAATTAAAAACAGTATAATTAAAAATATAAAATAGAATAATAGTCAAATAAAATACAAATGAAATCTTTATTCGTTAATTTTTTTTATCTGTAAGTTTTTTGTCTAGTTTTTATATGTAAAATATTCACAACTTTTCTATTTATATACAAATGGCTGGGGCAAGAAGAAGACATGATTGTCTTATTGCAAAACCCCTATATTTTTTATTTATTGAACACCTAAAAAATAAAAATATGATTTATAAAATATTAAATTATTAAGTAATACATTTACTTTAATATTAAAATTAAACAACTAAAAAATAAAAATAGTATTGTATATATCATCATATAGGTCATATATATCATATATATGTCAGATATAATCATAAATAGTATTGCATATAAAGATATAAATATAAAGCTGATGAATTTCTCAATTTTCGGAAACTTTTCTTGTTTGTTTTCTGTGTAATGACTGAAAAAATTGAAAAACAAATATATTGCAAAAATATATATTAAAATTTGTATTTACAAAAAGGTTTTGGAAATTCGAAAAAACAAAAAATTAAAAGTATTATTTAGAATTGTGGATATTTATTGTGGGTAATTATAGATACTCAAAAAAAGATAGGAGGGAAAAAAAGGAGAAGGTGGGGGATGAGGTAAGTGAATTCAGCCCCTACCCCCTCAGTGACCCCAGGGATCACTGCCCTTTAGAATATCTATACTAGCATATTACCATAATATAGATAATTATACTAGAGCATTTTTTTAAAACATCTTAAGATGCATTTTATGCATTTTTAGAAAAACGCAATTAAAAAAAAAAAATTAAGAAAACTCTTTAGAAAACGAGAAACTTTTTATAAAACGTTTTTTGAAACTTATAACTTATAAGATTTTTTTTTATATATATACTCCAAAAATATATATTTAATAACAGTTGTAGGCATCTAAATTAGCTTATTTTGTAAAAAAAACTCAACTTTGATTTTTTTTTAAGGCATTTTGAGAAAAAGCTGTGGTATAGTTAAAAATTATAAAAAAATTATCAAACAAAATTATAAAAAAATTAACTAACAAAATTATTTAAAAATTATTGAACAAAATAGACATTTTAAAATCTTACATTTTTGTTAATTGGTAAAACTGCACCTATCAAACACAACACTTTTTCGAATACACCCGGTTTACTGTTTTCATTGTTTTTAATATCTTCTGATACATTCGATACAGAAGCAGAAAAATCTTTTGATTGTACGTCATCTTCTGGTCTTAAAAATAAATGGGTGATGTCTACTATTTCATTGTCTTTTGGTAATTCTAAAATAGAGTTTATAGACTGTTCTGAAGAAGTATCTTCTGATTTTATATCAGTTGCTGATTTCATAAATAAACGGCTTATGTCATGCACAGGACGCTCATGCAAAGGTTCTGCTGAGCCTAAGTTGTCTATAGAAATTATAGGAGAAAACTGAGAGGAAAGACTTTCTTCCATACTTTCAGAACCTTTACTTTTGTTAAGTATATCCTCTTCATCTTCTTCTAGCGGAGGAGGAGGTTCATCAATAACACTTTTATGTATAGAGAAGTAAGATTCAGAGGAAGTTATTTTATACTCCACTTCATTATTTTCACTTTTTTCTGAGAGCATGGTGAGAGGAATGTTTGAGGACTGAGAGGAGCTAAAAGCATGAATAGTGTTTTTATCTGAATTTTGTGTAAACGAATTAGTTGTAACACTCATAACAATCTCTTCACTTTCAGATACTCCAAAAGATTCTGATTTTGCAAAACCTAGGGAAAAAAATCTGGTATTTAAAAAAATACAAAATTAACTGGTATTTAAAAATTGTCTTTTATCAACACGATGATAAAATGTTTTTCTCAAGTTAATAACAAGTATAGAATAACAAAGAAAACCTGGTGGTGATTTGATACAACCAACTAACTTTTGCAGACATGTGAAAAATAATGATATTGCATCGTTGATATAAACTGCTTCCACACCTTTGAAATTAAATTTATAAAAAAGTTGACTATAAAAAATAAATAATAAGAAATCCCACAATTTATGTTAAAAAAGGCTGAGTTTAAACATAAGTTTTTTCTGTTTTTTACTAGGCAGCCATTCATTTATGTATACACACATTGCATATGCTTTTTACTATTTGTACACAGCAGTTATTTTGCTGTCAGCAAAACAATATTTAAAATTAATTTTAGAAACTTTTTCCAAAATAGTATTTAATCGGCTATCAGTTAGAATTAGTTGCATTATATACATTTTTTATAGTTATTATTAATTAGTTATCATACATATTAGAATTGTTTTTGTTTTTTTTACAAAACTTTATTATCAGTCACATACCGAGGCACCTAAAACATAAAATACACATTTAAAACATAATTGCAACTAATTGTAGCTTTACTAAGAAGTGGAATATTTATACACTCATTTAATATATGATCTTACTGTCATCAAATAATACTTACTGTCAAGTAGCAAAGCCCTAGCACCATCTTCTTAATGATCTTACACTGTTAAGGAGCGCCATTAGAAAAACTCAAGTACCAGAAGCAATTAGTGAAAGTAAAAAACTTGGTCAACTAAAATTTTTCTTATCCATTAAAGGTCACACAACATTAACTGCTTAAAGATTATATAAAGCTCATTTAACTTTGAAGCAGCTATTTGCTTATATGTATGTTAATGATACCAAAACTCTCAGCATCGTAAGTACCCCCAAAAATATAAAGTTAAGTACAAGCTGATGTTGATTCCATCAAATCAGAACAGACCAAACTTGGGTAATGAAAATAAAAATTAAGAAATTCAAAGTCATACTCTTTAACCAACCACCTACCTTCAAAAACACTTACTCCATGACTGAGTACAATCAACAAGACTATGCTAAAAGAATTGAACTTGCTACCACAACCTCTGAAAAAGACTCTGGTATCCACATTTCTATTGATCTTAATTTAAAATCCTATCTCATATTGCAACCTCCAAAGCTGAGAAAATGCTTGGTATACTATAATATTTAAAGCAGAGATGCAAAATGTGGAAAAAGCCTTACATCACTTATGTAACCTCTTACCTTTAAATTTGCCTTCATCACATGGAACTCTTATCTCCATATAGATATCAATCTATTAGAATAAGTTCAGCATCATGCAACAAAAATATAAAATAGAGTTTATAGACTGTTCTTGAGTTAAAGAAAAAAATATTGGAAGATTTTAATATCAGCAACTGATATTAAATCTTCCAATTTAATATCAGTTGCTGATTTCATAAATAAACGACTTATGTCATATATAGGACACTAACGCAACAGTTCTGCTGAGCCTAAGTTGTCTATAAAAATTATAGGAGAAAACTGAGAGGACTTTCTTCAGTATTTTCAGAACCTTTACTTTTATTAAAATATATTATCTAAGAGCTAAAATCTTATAAAAATAAAATGAGGTGCGCTAAACTAGACCTTACTACCTTAAAAGAAAAACTCAACTGTGGTAATATGATCCAAAAATATAAATCAGACAATAATATTGATATCATGTACTGGTCCCACCGAATAGCATTTCTCCATAACATGACCATAACATATATAAGAAGAAAAAAAAGATAGTAATCTTGTCCAATGTAACTTCTTTAACAACGGCATTGCAACACAGTGCAATTCCCTACCTGACGATGTTGCCAACATCAAATCTGTTTTAAAATCTCCCTTAACAGTCATATTCTTTATGGTGCACCATCTACCATGACTGCCCGAGTGGTTAAACAAGTTAGTCTTGCTAATTGATGATATGTTCAAAAGAACAGGTCGATTCCATGTGAACCAATTTTTCATTTTTTTTTTTAAATATTTGTTTAATAAATATTGTATTAGTTTAATAGTTTAATATTTTAACTTAATTACACCTTGTATTTTTCTTTACAGAAAAGTAAAATACTGAAAACATAAATATAAAAACATAAATACTGAATAAACAAGCCTTACAAAAACTTTAACAACCTTGATAGTTTTGTGATTCAAAAAACATTTTTTTTTAAATCTCTTTTAATAATAGAAAAAAAGAATCAAAAAATTTTCTTGTTAAAAGATCTGAAAATTTTTTTTTAATGTTAAATCATCCCCCCCCCCCAAGGCCCAAAAGATTACTTTAGTCAAAGAGGCCTTAGTTGTGGTTACAAACCTCTCACAACTCTTTGACTCCAAAACATGAACCTCAACAAACAAAGCTGCTGCGCAGAGAAACAAGTTGAGCACAGTACTACCAGGAATGTGGTGGGGATTCAACTCAGAACCTCTAGCTTATGAGGAGAGTGCTCTACCACTACTAACACAATTAAATCTTATCAGTTATTATCAGTTATCTTAAACCACAGCTATCTTATGCATGCTGAATCAATGCAGGTTATACTTATTGCCAAAAACCAATTCCAGTATCTGCGTCAATACCAGGGAAAATTTTTTACTTTTTTTTCTACCTTGACTAATAAAATTTGTTAAACTTTTTATTTTTTGTTTGACTTTTTCTTAATCAGCTAGTAACTCTTATTTTTTTTATGTCTTTCACTAATATTCTTACTTTTATTCATTGTCTGTACTTAATTCTACTTTGTTCTTACTTCTACTTTGTTTTTTGCTTTAAATGTTAAATTAACTAATCCTGCCACAAGATTTTATTTTATAAGTCACTTGAAACAAAAAGGCAGTCCCCCCATTTTTACACTTTTCAGATTCTACTATATTTCCATGTTTATAAATGATATTTGGTTTCTCATTCTTTTTTTTTTTAATTAAACAAAAACTACACGTTATAACTTCATATTGAATATTGTTCTTATACATGTGGTGTATAAAATAATTAATATTCAGAAACTTAAAACAGCAAGTCACCTCATTTTACAGTATTTACAATTTCAAATTAGTATTTAAAACTTTTTTTTTGAAACATTTAAACAATACCTAAAAAAAATTTTTATCATTATTATCTCATTTAATAAGGATGGCAATATTCTATAAAAAGTAAATAAGATATTTATAGATAAGTTTAATAACCATGGGTTAAACTTTAACCACCTTGCTCACTCAACTAATATTTATGTTTAATATTCTTTGTATTTAAATGTTTTAATTTTTGTTTTTCTAACAAATTTTAGTAACTATAGTAACAACTTTTTTTCTTCTGATTCTTATTACTATTATTATTTATATTATTAATTGTTATCAATATAATTATTATCATTATAATTTTTGCAATGTATAATAAATGTAACATAATATATGCAAATAATGATATTTATAGTTTTTTAAAATTGTTAATGTCAAAAATATCTATTTTTTCACTTTTACTTATAATTGTTTAAACAATTGTAAAACACTTTTTATTACTTTTTTATTATTTAAAAAATTTTACTACTAAAATCATACAAAAGTATACCTTCCCATTTTCGCTTTTGTAAACACTCTGAAAGACTAATGGCTAAAGAAGAAAGCTGTATCCAAGATTGATGATGGATGTAGGCAGCCAATAAAACTGTTGTAAGACCTTTTGTTGGAAATAACCCTTAACAAAATATTTGTTGTTGATAAAATTAAATTTTAAACATTTTGAATAAATTTTTCATAAATGATATAAATTTATGAAAAATTTATTCAAAATGTTTAAAATTAAAATTGATATTTTTAATATGCTTAATTTGAATATAATTTTTTTTAAATTGCATGTGCTTGTTGTTAACAAAAGTGTATAGTTACCATAGTTACATCTAACCTCCATTTAATGCAATATACATATTAAAGTTTAAAAACAAACTAACATTAGTTATGTACTCTAGCTTGACACTAATATTAGTGTGGCTAGGCAACAGTTTACAACATTTTTCTCATCATTATTTTTTCAAAACCTGAAATGTTTTTATAACATGCTGACATATTATTGAGAAAATAATTTTAAATTACTTGATTACAGAAAATGATTTTAAATAACATTCATTATTTGAATTTAGACAAACTTTATTTGAATGAGATTTTAACAACATGAACCTAAGCAGAACATTAACATAATTTAAACAAAAATAAAATACTTCATTTGTTTAAACATTTTAACAATACTAAATATTTGTAGGTTTTTTTAACGGTATATCAAAAATTTTATTTGAAATTTTTTTTATTACTAAAATAGTATTTTAAATTTTGTATTTTACACTACCTCCAGGAGTAAGACGAGATATCGTTACTTTATGAGAACTTGTGTGACTATATAAAAAAAAAGTAAAATGTTATTTCAATTATTAAAAAAAAAAAAAACCTTAAAAATCTAAAAAATTAAAAAAATGTTTCCAAGTAAAACAAAAATAAAAAAAATGTACCCTTTAGGATACACTTCAGAACGGTAACATCCTAGGCATAAATCGAAATCTTTACAATCATTGCAATGTATTCTTGTTTCGATTATAAAGGCATTGCAGCTATTACAGGTAAACCTAATAATGTAAAAACAGTTCATCAGCTTTTTGTTTATCAACAAAATCTAAAAATTTTTAAATCTAACATCATTTTTGAAGACAACAACAAAACAATTACATCAGATCTACGATTTCATGCTGATCAAAATGATCTTGAACTTTTACGTTATTGGAGTAGCAATCTGCACACAAATCTAAATCAGTGCAAACAAGACAGCGATATCTAAGAAAATAAAAATTAAAAATTTAATAAAATTAAATTTAAAACTGTCATTCTTATATGCTATCATAAAAAATACATATATAAGTATTTATATATCTAATATAGTGTATATAGATATACATTTTCGGTACAGAAATGACAACTTTTTTATATACCGCTTGTTCAATAAAAGAAGGAAAAAATGAAATAAAAACCTATTACTGTCCCAACCCAAACCCTCAGTCAATGTAGCAGCAACTTCTTTGCAGGTTCTCCCTAAATCACGCTTCCTAACTCTGATTGCCAATCAACTTTTAATGTTATATATATATATATATATATATATATATATATATATATATATATATATATATATATACACATACACATAAATTAAAATAAAAAGTTCATAAACTTGTCATCTGGTCACATGACTGGGCAAGATCGCTTATTATGGGATTTCTGCCCTAAATGTTAAAACTTATAACTACTCTAAAGTAACAAAAAACAAAACTTGGTTGCTCTCTCTTACTTAAAGGTTTTTCAAAATATTTTTGTTTTTGAATTTTCTCAAAGAGTAAAAGCAATTTTTAATCACTTTTTTCTCTAAGCAGCACAACATATAACTTATCTTCTAAATCCTCACTTAAATTATTATCATCTCTTCTTTGTTCAAGATCTTCATTTGAATTGTTGTCAACTTTTACTTGTCTTAGGTCTCGTACATGTCAACACATTTTGTCCACTTGATTGAGAGTTGCATTGACTGTCCGGGGGTTTAACCCATACTTTATCACCAAGTTTGAATTTATTGGTTATCTTTTTATGAGGATCATTACATTACACAATCTTCCTTGTGTAAATAATAAAAACATTTTAAAAAAATCCCAAAAACTTTTAAATAAATTTACAAAGTTTTAACTTGAGTTACATAAATTCAAAATTAAAATTTTAACTAAGCATATAATATCTTAATAATTAGAGTCAAATAAAACAGATTATGCAATTATACTCACTTTAAAATTAATATTTTGCTTTTTTATCATATAACATTGGAAAGTACAATGACTTTCAGAACCATTAAAACAACATAAATAAAGTAACTTTATTATTGAAAATATAACTTTAATAAACTTTCATATGCCTTCTTCAAAACTCATCTATTGATGATTGACAAAAAAGAGATTGACTACTTTAACATTTTCTGCTGTGAAATATGTGAAATATAAAGAACTTTTAGAAAATCATCAGTTTCATTAACAAGATAAGCCTAACATTCAATCTCTTATACATGGGTCTGATCCTATTATTTCTCTCAAAGAAAAGACACCGCTTGTGCTTGTCTTGTTTTCTTGACTGAGTCTTGTTTTCCTGACTGTTGGAAAATGACTGTGGATTGTAGATTGGCTCTGATTGTTCTAACTATTGCCTGATCTGTTTTTTTTTTTTACTATTATTAGTAAGTCTTTGAAAAGTTACAAGCGCTATGCTTGAAATTTTTCACTTCACTTATTTGTTTTTCTAATTATAATAATTTAAAACTTTAAATTAGTTCAAAAACTTTGGCATATAAAATTCACCGAATGGTCACATAAGAGCAGTGAACGCCTGAGGGAAGTAATGAAGTACATTAGAATAAAGGAGAATTATTTATTAGACAAAGCATATTTTGACAGTTGTCAAGACAAAAATAAAGATTAATTAGAGGAATATTTAAAAATAAATAAGACAGGCTATACACCCACAACAATAATAACAATAAAAAAAAAAAAAATAAAAAAAAAAAAATAAATAAATAAAGAAAAAAAAATTATATTATAAACACCAATATGAACGAAGATATACATAACCAGACAAAAACTTATAAAACAAAAAACGGATCACAAAATAAAAAATCTGATAACAACAATGAAAGGCATTTAATAATGGAAAAAAAAAAACATTAATGCTAATGTGTAAACATAATTTTTGTAGTGATTAAGTAATAAACATCTCCTCAGAGTCGCATCTATTATTACTGGCGTTTTGATGAGGATCAGCATTTATAACTAGTTTATCCCGTCAGACAAACGTCATCGCCACTTATGCTTTACCCCGCGACTTACGCCTATTCCATACTGCAGTAAATAATTTTTAACTTCACTTATTAAGTCACTTATTTGTCCTTGTAAGGAATCTCTCTTTTAGACAAAATCTAAAACTGCATTGTGTATAGACCTGCTCAAGCTGCTAAGCTTAAGATTCTGCCCCAACACCATAAGAGATTTTAAGGTACTCTTTCTCTCTTCTACAAATGCTACCATGGTCACTACCCAAGCAAACTATCATCACTTACCCATCAAGCATAAATCAATGTTGCGTGATTTTGTTCTTTTTACTAAATTTTAATGCATTAAAATTCTTTCACATCTTCATATTTTCCTGACTTTTACAATTTACAGTTTTTTAAGCCTTCTGTCAACTATTTTTTTGGTTTTTAACTCTTTTCTTATCTTTGCTGAATATTTTGTTTTGTTGCCTTCACAGAAATTAAAGAAATTTGATGATTAATAAAAACAGAAATTTGATAATGAAAAAAAATTAAAGAAAAAGTTACTTTATGTCTATTTATTTATATTTTATAAGATATATATTTTAATAAGATGAAATAATTTCTTATTGAGAACTCCTTTTTTTCATTAAAAACCATATATTCCCTGAGAATATTTATATCAAAAATTCATCTTTACACTGTATAATGTATGTATTTATAAATAAAAACAATTTTAGGTCAAAAGTGTTTTAGGCGTTAATAAAATTTAGTTATTCTAAAGATAATGTGTTTGGTAGTAATAAAATTAAATTAGCCTGAAGATAATATGTGGTAATGAATTTTTATTAGCCTGAAGATGTGTTAGGTGGTAATAATTTATGTGTTAGATGGTAATAAATTATGTGTTAGGTGGTAACAATTTATGTGTTAGGTGGTAACAAATTATGTGTTAGGTGGTAATAATTTATGTGTTAGGTGGTAATAATTTATTTGTTAGGTGGTAATAAATTACCAAAACCTTTTTATACTTAATTTTTCTAAATAAAATTTTCTAAATCAAAGATAGAATTACAAAACAAAAACAAAAATACAAGTCATAAACTAACGCACAGAAGTTTTTTAACTGACTGGCCAAAAAACAATTGACTGTCAAGTGTATATGATTAAAAACTTTCTTAAATTAAATATTTTATATTGATTGTTGATCCGGGACTTTGAGATCTCTTTATTGATGAAAAGTTTATTTCAAAATGAGAATAAGTACATTTTTGAATATAAACAAGTACATTTCTTCCACCTTTTTTTTTTTATTTTGTGCTGCTTTGTGGTTGGCCTTAAGAACAATAAGTGCAGTCAAGAAGACTACTAATATTTTTAATTGATAAATATAATTGAGCTGGTGAGAATCAAAATGGTCAACATTTCCTCAATTTGATATTTTTAAGGTTTTATTAAATTACTGTAGAAAAAACCCTAATAAAAAAAAAAAAAAAAAAAAGATGCCAGATTCTTTACGTAATCTTACACCTTACACTTAGCAATTGTAAATATTGAATAAACTCAATTTTTGACTTACATAATGTTAATTCTAACCCGCTCAATTATAAATCTCTGAACCCTATAACTATAAAATGTGGCAGGGATGTGATTAAAAACATAGTAGGGATTGAATTTAGTACTTCTCACCGACAAAGCAAGGGCTTTACCACCACACCGCTAGTGCTTGTTTTTGCATGCTGCAGATCTATGCTGCAGCATGAATTTACATCATATTAAAACATTACAATTGGGACCTGAAAAAAAAAGATTCTAAGCTAAACTAAAGATTTTTTGACAATTACCAATTTTGTAATTTTCTTATTATTAAATGCTATCTTTTTTATATTGTTATTTGATGTTTTACAATTATCACTGATACGTTTTACAAAACATATTACAAAACTAATTTAAAAACTTATTAAAATGTTGCATATGTATATAAATATACACACACAAACAAACACAAGCACACACACATATAGCATTTTATAGAAAATAGATTAAAAAAATTAAACAAAAAACCTTCTTCCATGAATTTCTTTATCACACCCATCACAATTAACTACTACTTCCAAAACAGATGAATATCGTGCAATAAATAAATGCATATCAAGCTGTGCTTCAGGAGTAGCAGTAGACAGTACCATTTCATTCCATTTTTTAATTCCCATACCATCAGCTTCTGCTTTAAATTTTTTATGTCTCTCATACATAGCCAGTTCAGCTTTTTCATCATAGTAAATGGTTTTAGGAGGAGATGTCCCTACAATTTCAACAAATTTAAAATCTTCGTTGAATCAAATTATATATATATATATATATATATATATATATATATATATATATATATATTTATATATATATATATATATTTATATATATATATATATATATATATATATATATATATATATATATATATGAGAAAATTTTGAATATGAAAAATATGAACAAATTTAATTAAATTTAATAGTTTTTTTTTTTATTTTAACTATATTACTAAACTCTTTAAAAATTGCACATGTTTACATATTGTTAGAAATACATATATGGTGTCACATGTTGTTATATAATACTAGACATACATAGATTTTAATAAACATACATTTATGAGCATATAAATCTGCATATATACTAGATATATGCAGATTTTACAATGATAATAATAATAGTTATTTAATAGATAATAATAGTTAATTATTTAATTAAACTATGACATAATTGGTATATTCATGAGTATTAGATAGTACATTTATATTATGAGAAGTGATAATGATCTTGATGCATTGAAGGCAGCTATAAATAACCTTTAAGTTGTTCAGGTTGAAAAGGCTATAAACCCTGTGATCTTTAGGAAACCATTTATCAATAATAGGAAGGGTTAAACCAGATGTTTGATATTGGAGACCTTGCATTAAACTTTAGGACATTTAAAATAAAATCTATTTTATCTTTAAAAGAATAAGAATTGAAAGCATTATTATAACCAAGCCACTCAATCAAAAGCTCTACTTGAAGCAGGTAGAGATTTTAGTATCGATTTAATGCTTTTTTGATGATTGGAATTGATTTAAATAAATAAAAGACTTTAAGTGAATAAACTTGGCATTTTATAATGTTGAAAAGAATTCTCAGAAAAGTTTATCACTTGGCTTTTTTTAAATAAAAGACTTTAAGTGAATAAACTTGGCATTTTATAATGTTGAAAAGAATTCTCAGAAAAGTTTTTCACTTGGCTTTTTTTAAGGTTAAAAAGAGTTCTCAGAAAGTTTAAATCAAAGTTTTTTAATTTGATCTGAGAGATGTTAAGATCAATTCATTTTTAAAAATTTTGATAAGATTTTTATTTTTTGGTTGGAGGATTTCGGATAACTATTATGGTGCAACAAATACCATTATATCTATATAAACCAGTAGTATTAAGACGATATTATTTGGTAATAGCATAAAGATTTATTCCTATTATTATTATTTTTATTTATTCCATAAATATGGAAGTTTTTGTGTTTTTTTAATAATATTTACAACTTTTACAACACACACAGATATATATATATATATATATATATATATATATATATATATATATATATATATATATATATATATAAATATATATATAAATATATATATATATATATATATATATATATATATATATATATATATATATATATATATATATATATATATATATATATATATATATATATATATATATATATATATTGGTTCAATTTAAAAAATTCCAAAGTAATTTTAACCTAGCAACTTTTTTGTTATCATTTTTTATAACTTGTTTTAAAAAAAAGCCTTATTCATTTTAAATATATGATTCAGAAAATCTCCTCTCATACTTGCTGCATAAATTGTTCCCGTTACTTGTCTAAATCGTTCATTCTTTCTAGTCAAGAAATGTCCTTTAATTGGCAAGAACAATTTCATCATGTAACATACTGTTGCTTTTATTTTTGACAATCATTAAAGATTTTAATAGCAAGGACAAGAACAGCAATTGAGTATCTAAATATACTGTTAGTTATTTATCCAATTTTTCTCTAAGAAAATTTTCCATCCCATAATAGCCTGCATCATTACC
>NC_061166.1:14797387-14804887 GCF_022113875.1 Hydra vulgaris
TTTTTAAAAATGAAACTTTTTTCAACATTTTGTTTTTGCATGACATACCAATATGTATACCAACTTTAAATGCTTGGCATACCAATGGGTGTATGTATGTATGTAAGTATGCAGGCCAGTAGCAACCAGGAGGAGCAGCCCCCCCTCCCTGAATATAATTTTTGTTCCTATAAATGAGTTTAAATTTTTTATAACTTTTAAATTCGTTACGTGAAGTGCTTATTAACAAAGTTGTGCTCAAATCAAATTGCTTGTTGACAGTTTATTTTATTTAAATCGCAGGCGCATTGTTATTTATTTTTTTTCCCCTATAAAAAAAGTTAAAACCTTTTTTTTAACTAAACTTACTAATTAAAGCTTGAATTTATTAAAAATTACATACAACATTATATACAATACTTTTTAATAAATTACATACAACATTATATACTACACTTTTTAATAAATTACATACAACATTATATACAACACTTTTTAATAAATTTGGTAAAATTTGATCATTTATTAAACAATCATTAAAAGTAATTTATTTAATTTAAAAGCGTTTTGCACTTTAATAAAACGTTTAACAAAATTTTAATAAAATTTATTTCAATTAAATACGTAACAAAATGTTTCGCTTCGGGTTAAATTTTTTATTTTATTTTAGAGCTTATATAATTTCTTTTTCGTAATAACTATTTTTTTTTTTCTTTTTTTGTTAGGAATTTTTTTTTTTAACTTTTTTTTCTAGTTTAAGTTTAGCTTAGTGTTTCTTCATTCAGCACATTTCTGAAATGTTTAAATCATCAAAACATACAAACAATAGTGGTCAAGTTGTCAAAAAATAAAACTAATTGCGTGGTCAACAATAGTGCTCGATCGCACACCATTCCTGTCCAAACCTCTATATATATATATATATATATATATATATATATATATATATATAATATATATATATATAAATGAAAATACATCATCTACACACTATTTATTTAACTTGTTAAATTGTATTAATTTTAAGAGCAATATTTCATATAGAGCCATTCTTTAGAAATACCAATATTTGCAATATTGAATCAATATCATAAAAAACCTTCAACAGGTTGTACCTATAACCTTTAAACAATATGTTGCCATCATATTTTTCTTACTTTGATAAAACAGAATCTTTTTTGACACTTTAAATTCTCAAGACCAGACTATCCAATACACATGTGAGTACCAAAATAATCCAGGTCAACTTAATTTCTTAGATAATTGCATATTTTTTAGATATCTGCAAATACTACTAATAAAATTAATAAAACTTTAATAAGGTTAATAAATAGTATGTCACTGTAAATGTTCTTTTTCATTTTTGTATATAAATATTCTCATATTACTAGTATGTCATTAAAATATTAGATTATTTCTTCCAATGGTCGATAACTATATAAGAACAAAATTCTATTAAAAAATCAAATAATAAAGAATGCATCAAGTAAAAACCAACGAATATTTTTAGAAATATGCATAAAGTATAATGTTATATCTAAATCATTCAAGATTCATCGTCCAATAAAAACTAGGCTACGATCTTATGGTTGAACGAGAAGTTTTACAAAAGTAGAGAAGTAATATTTGAACAATCAAAATCAATTAAAACGACTGTGAAACCTAATGATATGATTATTATGAGCATGTAACTGGAAAAATGAATTTAAAAGAATTTAAAAAAATTTATTTTGTTTTAATTTGACTTATTAATACTAAAAATAGGAAAAAATAAAAATTATATTATTGTTAATAGTATAAATCTAAAAAACTTGTTAAAACTGTAACAATATATTAACTAAATCAAATACAGTTGAACAAGTAAAATTATCTAATTCAGGTCCAAAATTATTTAATCCAGGTCCAAAATTCATTTAAACAAAAAATTAAATACTATTTATTGATAATGTAACATCAACAAAAGAATCTGCTATTAAATTAGAGATTTTAAAATAGAGAAAAAAATATACTAAAAAATTAATGTGGAAATAACTGAATTATTAAATTAAATTTTGAAGTTAAAAGCAATATTTCTAAAAACCAAAGATGTGCAGTTAAAGAGTTTAAGCAAATTAAAATTTTAATTAAAATGTAAGGAGAAAACTATGATTATTTATTTAGCTTTACATAAAATATTTTTTAAAAAAAGTTTTTGTTGAAGACAAAACTTTTTTAATTAAACAGTAATATTGAATATTAAATAGTAATGTATTGTTAAAAAATTTATACATGTTATAAACATTGCTGTAAACATATTTTAATTGAGTTTTTTCAATTGAGGTAAAACAATTTTACTTAAATTAAAAAAGAAAAAACTGAATCTTTTAATTGTTTATTAAATTAACAGTGTAATTCTATAGTTGTTAGTTTGAAACAATTATAATAAAACTTTATATTATTTGAAAAGTTATTAAACAATACCATTTAGCAATAATTTTAATGCAATTAACTAGACAAATTTGTTAATAAATTAAAAAAATTTAATAAATAAACGTTAATACACTGAAAAACAAGCAGTAGATATCTTGAATGTCATTAAGTGTTTCTTAAGTAATATCTTATGCTGATTTTAAATCAGACATTCAGTCAGTTACGAAACCAACTCCACATGATCCCATGGTTTTTCCAATACCACCAGCACCTGCATCATTCACAACTGACAAAGAAAAGCAAGAAGAAAGTGATATTTCATTTTCTGTCGACGACTCAGACTCTGACTACAAAGCTGGCGTAGAAGGAATTCATTTGATTAATTATGCTGAACCTTGCAACCTAGTAAGAGATCTGGCACTAACAAAAGCCCAAGCAGAACTGCTTGGTTCTCGCTTGAATAAATTTAATTTGCTTGCACTAGGTAAAATAACAGCAAACTTTTGTCACAGGCAGAAAAATCATGTTCAGTACTTTGACATGAGTGACAGTATTTACTTCTACACGAATGTTGATAGTCTTTTGTCATGTCTAGGAGTTGAACACATATTTGAAGAATGACGACTGTTCATCAAATCATCCAAGAAAAGTTTAAAGGCAGTATTGTTGCACAATGGAAATAGATATGCATCAGTACCAATTGCATATTCTGCCCACATAAAAGAGACGTACAAAAACATGTCTCAACTTCTGGAAAAAATATGTTACCGCAACTACAACAAGTTCTTAGGGTTAAGTTATGCAAAGGTAAAAGAAGGTGTGTTCATTGGTCCTCAAAAAAAAATAATTATGGCTAATGAACACTTTCATGAAATTTTAAATATTATTGAAAAAGATGCATGGGTAGCATTCAAATCAGTTGTAACCAATTTTCTTGGAAATAAGAAATGTGTTGACTATGTGAATGTTGTGCAAAAATGCATTAATGCGTACAAGCATCTTGGCTCAGAAAATTCATTTACTCAACTCGCATCTGGACTTCTTCTCAGGAAATCTTGGTGCAGTCAGTGATGAACATGGCGAGCACTTCCACCAGGAAATTTCAGTGATAGAGTCACGTTGTAAGGGTCAGTGGAATGCAGCTAAGCTGGCAGACTACTGCTGAACAATTCAGCGTGATTTGCTAACTCAGAAGTATAAATTTAGAAGTATAAAAGTCCACAGTGAAAAAATTTATACAGTGAACATGTGTAACAAATTTTTTATTATATGCCAGTATTACACTTCAAATTGAATTTTGGTTTATTATATAATTATGTATGTTATATATAAATATAAATATATATATATATATATATATATATATATATATATATGTATATATATATATATATATATATATATATATATATATATATATATATATATATTATATATATATATACATATATATACATATTTATATTTATATATAACATACATAATTATATAATAAACCAATATACATATATAAATAGGCCTCGGCGGGAATAAATGAGCACGAGAGCGGAAAAAAGTTTTCCTAAAACGAACTTGGGGAGCTGTGCAAGCTGCTCCTCATTTAAATTGGCATTCTTTTTTAATTTTAATTTTTTTTTTGCAATAACCGTGGTTTTTAAAAAGCATTGCAGTATATTATGCAACAAATTTTTTTTAAATGAATTTAAAATTTTTTTAAATGTTTTTTATTTTAGTTTTAACAATAATTATACTTTTGTGAGAAAAGTTATACTTTAGCGAGAGGCATAAATTGCTCCCGTAAACCGTTTTAGGGGATTGTTTGTCAAGACTTCCGGCCTCTTCCGGCTCTCTTCCTACCAAGGCCTATATATATATATATATATATATATATATATATATATATATATATATATATATATATATATATATATATATATATATATATATATATATGTATGTGTATATATATATATGTATGTGTATATATATATATATATATATATATATATATATATATATATATATATATATATATATATATATGTATGTGTATATATATATATGTATGTGTATATATATATATATATATATATATATATATATATATATATATATATATATATATATATATGTATATATATATATATATATATATATATATACATATATATATATATATATATATATATATATATATATATATATATATATATATGTATATATATATATATGTATATATATATATATATATATATATATATATATATATATATATATATATATATATATATATATATATATAATATTGAATTTAGGTAGCTCTAGCCACATTCATATTTTTATCTAATATAATTGATGCAGCATTAACATTGAAAAAATAAGTTTTGTGCAAAAAAATATATTTCTTATGTTTTGCAGTAATTTATTGAAATATAAAATTTAAGACCCTGGATATTTCAAAAATGGAGGCTGATAGAGGCAAACGGTTTGCATAATCAAAATCAGCACACTCAAATTGACTAAGATTGATTTTTGAATACCAAGATATCCGCAGAAATTTTTTTTTTTCGTTGTACAGTATTATAAGAAACATTTTAAATTTGATATCATCAAAATTTTAGCTAACGTATTATGTAAATTACTAAGGGTTTTTAATTTAATTTTGTAAAAATGTTTAGAAAAAATATCATATATAATAAAAATAACAAAGCTGCTTAACAAATAAAAACTGTTAGAGATCAGCATTAGGTTGGCAAAATAAATTTGATACCAAGGGGTTAACATAAAACATAGAAACAAGGTTGGTAATTTTTTACCGACCTCAAACACTTTTAGTTTGGCAGTTAGGTCAGCCCTAATTCCTAGGGTGATACATCAGGCTTAGCTTTGATTTCATATATATATATATATATATATATATATATATATATATATATATATATATATATATATATATATATATATATATATATCTTTTTATCATTATATAAAATGAGACAAATAAAATAAAACATTAAAAAAACCTGGATTTTTTTTTCACTGCAGGAGAGAAGATCTGAGGCAAATAAATAAACATCAGCAATAGTGGTGGCATACTTTGATCTGTGTTTTAACAGTTCCTGGATCCTATAAGCATTATTAAAAAGCTATATTAACTAAATAAATAATTAAAATATATTCAGGAGAAAAAAAATAGATTATTTAAAATAATGAATAAATAAAAACAAGAAAAAAAGAACGAAAAAATTAAAAACTTTGTGTGTGACACAGTGTCATTTGTTACGAAGTCTAAAACCATTTGAAATGAAGGAAACTTTTCATGAAAATCATCATGATATAGTGAATTCTGCAATAAACAAAATTTTAAAAATTAATTATTTAAAAAAACTTTAATATAAACAAAATCTTTAAAGTATTACACTGCGTTTAGATTCTATAGAGTCTTGTTTAACAAATGACTTTGAACTACGATTCAAAATTGGTCTGCGATCAGTACTATGTTGGTTTAACTAAAGAAAAAAATAAAAAATAAAAATAAAATACAAAAATAAAATAAAAATAAAGATAAAATAAAAACAAAGAAAACATAATATATATAGTAAACAAAATAGCAAAACTTTAAACTAAAAAGTAAAACAACTAATTTTTTTGATTTTTTTTATAAAATGCATTTTTTATATCATCTTTGTTTAAATATTATTAAATTTTGTTTTTTCAGGTGACTGCAAGTAATACTGTTGACTCTGCAACTTTTCTTCTATAAATATCTTTAGATATTGTGCATATTATTGATGTTACATAACTTTTTTTTTTCAAACCTAGAAACTAGTTCTCAGGTTCAAAATCTATATCATTTGATGGTTTATTTTTTATCACTATACTTTTTATATCAGTTCTGAAGATTTTCTATGGCGATCTCTAAGATCTGGTATACCAATCCAGAAAACTTCATTTTTTTTAAATTTTAAATATGAGGTTGATACTCTCTTTGGACCTGTGACCTAACTCTTCAGGAAAAAAATTGAAAATCCAACTTTATTCTAAGGAGCTTTAACTATTGCAAAACTGGTCAAATTTGAATCAACTACAATTTTTAATTAAAAAAGCCTTTCAAATACAGATTTCTAGTTATTTTGCCCCCTATTTTTTTATCATTTTAACTTTATTTTAAGTCACCTCCCCAAGACTGAGAAGGCCACTACAGACGAAGAGACTACTAAATTGTGGTTATAGCCTTCTCTCAACTCTATAATTCCAAAACACAAACCTGGAGGAACAAAGCTGCTGTGCGGAAAAACAAGTTGAGCGCAGTACTACTAGGGACATGGTGGGGATTATTCTCGGAACCTCTCGCTTATGAAGCAACCACTCTACCACTACACCACTATCGAACCTTTTAAAAATTTAAACTTACATAAAACGCTAGGCACATAAGCCATCAATTCAACTATCAATTTTTTTAAATTTTCAGTGTGACCACTCAAATTTGAAAATGAAATTCCATGACTTTCCATAAACTTCTATGATATATCACTAGAGTAAATATTCAGCCATGCGATTAGCTGTTGCCATGCGATTAGCTGTTGCCACTTAGTCATTAAAAAACCTGCAGACCAAAAACTATTTTACAAACATTTATTTTACAAACATTCATTCCAAAATGAGGTTTTAAATTTTCTAACAAACCATTTCTAACAAAACTGCAAAAAGATTGAAAAAAAAAAGGAAAAAAAAAGATTAGAGTGTTTTTATTAACAATTTTCCTGTAACCAGAAGTGTTGCGATGTAAAAATCACACATAGGTAGTCATACAAATATAACATTTATTTGACAGTAAATGTATGTGCTCAACTGTATGTACTCTGTATGTGCTCAACTGTATCTCAAGAATTAAGCCTGTAACCTTTCCATATGTCCTAGCTCTCATGTTTTTTCAATAACATATTTTTTTATTTATAATATAAGTTCTTAAATTGAATATAAAAGTATTAATAAAATTATAAATGCACTTGTTAGTATTCAAGAATGTACTTATTTTTATTTAAAAATGAACATGTCAACAATAAAGTCCCGTAACAACAATCAATATAAATATTTTATTTTAAGAAACAA
>NC_061166.1:14807387-14814887 GCF_022113875.1 Hydra vulgaris
TATATTAGGAAATTGCATCCTAAGATACATTTTATGTATATATATAATTATTTATTTATATATACAAAAATATAATTTATACAATTATAAATTATAATTAACCTTGCTAGTTAATATAATATATTAATATATATTTTTTTAATATATTTATATACTTATAATATATTAATTATAAATTATACTTAACCTTGCTAGTTAATATTTAAACAATAATTACATAATTACATTATAAATATTTATTTTTTAAACAAGAACAAGACATTTATTAGAGAATTGCCTTGAGCCCTAACCCTAACACTAACCCTGATGTATGTATGTTGTCTGACTTATAAAGAAATATGAATGTTATAACATGAATTAAAAGTTTTATTTCAAAAGATTTGAATATTTTATTTTCAAGTGCAACTTTTGTTTTGATAAAACAATCATACCACTACAAACTTTTTCACGCAGCTCTTGAGTGTGCCAAATAAGCGCAGCAAACACTGCATTAATTGTTGAGTCAACTATTTCTCCACCTCCTAAGTTCAATGGATTTGATAGAAGTTTACATCTAATAGTAAAAAAACAAGTTCAATGGATTTGATAGAAGTTTACATCTAATAGTAAAAAAAAAAATTAAGAAATCCAGAGTTGTTCTGAATTATTTTGATTAAAAATATAAAAATAAGCTAAATTATGGAATAGTTATAGTCGACAGGTACCTGCTTGTTAGT
This sequence comes from Hydra vulgaris, assembly GCF_022113875.1. NCBI lineage: Eukaryota > Metazoa > Cnidaria > Hydrozoa > Anthoathecata > Hydridae > Hydra > Hydra vulgaris. Next base: position 14,808,104 of record NC_061166.1, read on the forward strand.
CACTGCTCAGGAAGTATTATGACGATAGTTATGCATTATGATTATAAAATGACAGTTACCCCAATTTGATAAGTTTATTAAAAAACTTATTTTATTCATTTTTAAGTTTAAAATTATTAATTATAATAACTTAACAATATTAATTTTGTATGTGAAAAGAGTTTTTCAAAAGAGATGGAAAATATAATTATTTTAAAGAAAACATAATAGAAATTTTATGTTTAAAAACATAATTATTAATAGAAAATATAATTATTTCGAACATTCTTTAAAGAAAACCAAGTTTTAGTAAAGCAAATTATATTCAAAATATTTTTAGTATCTTATTAAAAAAGTATATCTTTTGTTCTTAAGTACACTTTTTATAAAAGAATATATTTTTTAATGAGTACCAGCGTACTATCTCCTTTGTTTGACAGCTATCAGAGCAGGCATTTTAAAATTATATCCTAATATATCATAAACTTTTTAACAAAGAAATTTTTCTGTTTTTTTGCAAATTGAATAAATCTTTAACCATTTTAACAGTCCCATACTTTTTTAAATTACAGCTGCTATAAATCCAATTCTACTTTATGAACTGATATCTAAATTATTGTCACTATGTTAATTTGTTATTATTTTCATCACTTTGTTATTAAATTAAAGCAAAGGTTACTTTTTACAGGTTTTACTTATTTAAAACACTATTTATAAACACAACGAAATGTTATTATACATGTATAAAGGTATATAATTTAAAAAACATATAATAATACTAAATATAAAACAAAATTTATCAATTTACTTTGTGTAATAACACTGTGACAGCATTTTATTTTCCTTTTTGAGAAAGTTCTTGGTTTAAGAACCCTAAGAACTTTCTATAGATGGTCTAAAAACTTTCTACAAAAGGCCTAAGAACTTTCTACAAAAGGTCTAAGAATTTTCGAGAGAAATTCTAATAAAAAAATTTTCAAGAAACTTCCAGAACTTTCTAGATCATTCTTGAACTATCAAAAATTAGTCATACAAGTATAATAGTAGAGTTGACTCCACTAACTGAACTATAAACCAACAATTATTTAAAAAAAAAATTATGTTTGAGGAACAACTATTTAATTTGGCATCCAACAGATGGATTTCAATACTGTGTGGATTTATAAAGAAGAGATCAAAAAAGTACTTGTGGAGTGAGGGGAGTGAAATTATCAGCTATCTTAATGAGAAAGCTGCTAGTCTGATAGTAAGAAAGAAATTGGAGATACAAATTACAACTTTACAAGTGGGCTTGAAAGTCAAACTTTCCTAACCAGCAAGATGTCAACAATATAATTAGAAAACCAAACTTATTCTTAAGTAAATAAAATTATTTATTCACTTAAGAATGATCAGAACATACAAAATTAACTCATCAACAAATGTTTGCAGGAAACTAATTTATATTAACTCATCAACAAATGTTTGCAGGAAATTATTTTAGAATAACTACTTTATAATAAAATATAAAAAATTTTTATAAAATGATTTTTTTCTAAATATATAACGTATAAAAATAAATAAACATTTATAGTGTATATAATAACTATTGGTTTAACAGCCCACAATAAAACAGTTTAAAATTAAAAATATTCTTATTAGTGTATTAGTGTTAATAGTGTAAGCTGCAAAGTCACAGGGCTGGATAACACATTGTTAATTAAACTGACTATTTTCCTGACTAATCAAATCAAGTCTAGAGGACAACCAAATTAAATTGGTTTATCACATTAACCCAACTGTTTGACTCGTGTATCAGAATTGCCTTTAATGAAATGAGCTTAAATTTGACTTAAATTCTAAATTTTAATTATTAAAACCTTTATTTGTTCTTTATTTTTTCTTTATAACCTTTATTTTTAATAATACTTCAACTTTATTTATTCTTAACAATAACCTTTATTTTTAATAATACTTTAGTTAAATAAATTTATTTCACTTGTTTTATGTATAGGCTCTAATACTTATATATTTTTTATTATCACAAATACCACATTTGCTTTATGCTCTTGCTGGTGACATGAGTAATGATTCTTTGAAGTAATTGTTTGAAGTAAGTTGAGTAATGAAAACTTTGAAATAAATATTTATATATTTATGAAACCTTGAAATAAATTCTTCTGCTTGAGGTGTTTTGGTTGTTGCAATAAAGCTCAAAAATGTGCTGACTTCACAGTCTGAAGGATTGTTTTGCTAAAAAAAAAATGCATGAAAATAAGTAAGAAAAATAATAAGTAAGGAAAATAGTAAATTTAAAATACAAACTTATTACACTAATATAAAACTAAATAAAATTATTAAAAAAATCCTACATGAAAACCAGATAATGATCGCTCAAGCTTGCCAATTAAGTATCCTCCTCTAAATAATGAGGCCCACAATTTACTATGTAAAAGAGCTTGTTCCTCATTATTGTCATTTTCTTCACTTGAATTTAATGAACCCAATGCTAATAAAAAGTAAACAAAATCATTTAAAAATACATTCATTGATAAAATTATTTAAAATTAAAAATGTCTTACATTTTCTATCTTATCCTTTTTCTGAAACTACTTCTAATAATACCCTAACTAAACCATATTTTACAAATCTATTTAACATCTGTTTTACAACATATCTAACCTTAACTTTTCCTGATAGGTCATGGACACACTATTCTCAATCTCTACTTTACCATACCATTCTCATATTATCATAATTACTCTTTCTCTTGTTTTTTTAAAAATTCCTTTATAATAATATGACCATATAATAAACATATATTGCATGAAAACTGCATAAATTGCATGAAATGCATAAATTTCATGAAAAGAGGAAAATCAAATCAGATAGCTTTTTGTTCAAAAGTAATGATTCAATAAAATACCAAAAAATATATTCCTGGTTAACTACCTGGTAAAAATAAAATAAAAGTAACTAAATAACAATAAATTAAAAACCTTTTCTTGAATCTAAAGCACTTCCACAAAAAGACCCAAAAAACTTCCATAATGTCAATTGTAAATCAAAGATCCAACTTATTGCAAGATCAGGATTCCCAATTGCATAAACCTACAGAATCATTTTTTTAAAAAAAAGTTCTTTTGTCAAAATAGAAAACACAACTATTTAATTCACTTTTACAAGTTCAAAATTCAAACTTTTCTAAATTGTCATTATCTAACTTTAATTAGAATATAAGATATTGACAATCTTAAACTCATGTTTAAAAATATCTAGATACAATAATTTTTATTTTTTAAAGACCTTGAATTTGTATCCCCAGAAAACTTTACTTCCATCAGAATGAAATAAAAAATGAAGCTTTTGACCAGCATCAAATGTTACAACCTTGAATTCAAAAAATGTTATATATATATATATATATATATATATATATATATATATATATATATATATATATATATATATATATATATATATATATATATATATATATATATATATATATACTATAGATAAATATATCTTAAAATATATCTTTAATTGAAATGACTTTAACTTTTTATATTGACTAAAACTATCAATTTTTTATTTAATAATAAAACAAAAATCATTTCCATTATAAGTGTTTTAAAAAAAAATAAAAAAATAAAAAAAAAACATTACATTGGGCCATGTTTCACTGCCAACTTTTTGATCGAACCGAGTCTTACTACCCAATGAATCAGTAAACTCCAAATAATCATACCTTTTAAAAAATCACATTCTAATTATAATTTTTCTTTTCTATTTCAATTACAAATTTTGTGTACTGCAGATATTGATTTTGTTTAATTTTGTTTTACTTTAAATTATCTATTTTAACTTAACTTGTATAATTTATGTAAAAAGGGTAAAAAATGAAAAAAAGTATTTTAATATCCATAAAAATACATTTATATTTGAATGTGATTTAGTAATCACCTTCGCTCTGTTTCACACAATGGATCAAATTCAACTTTGAAACTTGAACATCCTGGGCAATTAAACACCTGAAAAATTTAATGAAAAATGTAAATAAAATTAAGAAATGCAGAAAATGATAATACTTAATTTAAAATATTGAAACATTTTGTATCTTTTATAAAATGGTAAAACCTTAGATACGGAACTGTTGTTCATGTAATCATGGTTCGATTCACACTCCCATTCTCGTAAGACAATATGCTTTGTAGAATTTTCTGAAGTACATGTGTCATCTTGCAAAAAAAATTCAGGAAACAAGTCTGACATTCTCTGAAGTGTATAAGCTAAAGGCTGAAGTTTATTGAGTAAAGCAACATAATTGATCTCCATTGTTAAAAACAAGTTTAAGAATAAAATCTAGAATAAAAAAAGTTTTTGATTGGTTAAATACTGTCACACTTATGATTGGTTGATTGAACCACTAGCACAAACAGAAAACAGCAACATATTTTGAATTGAAATTTTTAAAGTAACAACAAGCTGTACTTACAAGTTGTCGCATCGCAATAGACACAAAAGATTGCTCAAGTTTATCAATCACATTTACCTAAAGTGTTCAAACTATTATAAACCCAATAAACAAATCAAAATATAAAAAATATTAAAGATGCAATAAAATAAAGAAAAGATATTAAGTTATTACAAAAATTAAAATAGTCATAATTAAGTAAAACGTTTAGCTAAAAAAATTTAGCCAATAAAAAATAAAAACTACAAGTAGAAAGTAATAATTTTGTCTTTTTGATGAACCTATTTGCTTTAAAAAATACTTTTTTTTTTTTTAAATGAAACTTACTATCAATATTAATGATCAAAACAGTTTTATAGTTTGCTGTAGATAATTCATCAAACTTTTTTTATCTTAAAAAATAAAAACTCAACTTTAATTGGGTTTATAACTAAAAAATTGTGTTTGAAAAGAAATTTTTGATGTATGTGGATAAATTGAAATTTCTTACTTAGGCGCGTACAATAAATGTGCTTATATAAACATTACTTGCAGGCAAAAATTGTTTAAATACATTAATTTTTCATACAAGTAACATAGCAGTACAGTGTTGTGGATGTTACAATGCTAAAATTATGAGAGGCTGACAAGGTTTAAATCCTACTAAGGGAACTTTTTTTTTTAATTTTATTTTGAAGTAGTTTTATGTTTTTTATATATTATTTATTATTGTTTTTTATTTATAGCTGTGGCAGCAGGATATCAGACAGTTTGTACTGGATAACAGATTGTATAGTAATTGTGAAGATTCTGAACCTGCCAGATCTGAAGTTAAAGATTTAAATGAACTTAAGGATGGTTATTAAGCTGAGACTTAAATAAATGTAATAGATTTATAAATAAATTGTTTAAATTAAACTCTAATATTTTTTTCAGATTTAAATTAAAAAAGATTTAAATCTGAAAAAAATATTAGAGTTATACATGCAAAAAAGGGAGAATCAATTGATAAAACTAAAATTGTTGGCTAATAAAACTAAAATTGTTGGCTAATAAAACTAAAATTGTTGGCTAATAAAACTAAAATTTTTTTGGCTAATAAAACTAAAATTGTTGGCTAATAAAACTAAAATTTTTTGGCTAATAAAACTAAAATTGTTGGCTAATAAAACTAAAACTGTTGGCTAATAAAACTAAAATTGTTGGCTAATAAAAAGGCAAATGTCTCTATAATTATCTTTTATTTACCTAATTGTGAAATTCATTGTTTCAAAGGACTACAACTTTCGGTGTAAAAAATACTTATCAACAAAGTTTTTGTTGTTATAACAACTCAATAGTATAAAACTAAAAAGTACAAATAAAAAATAAATAAAACATAAAAGTAATAAATTTTACACTATTAAACATTTATAGGATGGGAAAAAAGAAATGCTGGTCAGACATCAATTTTACATTAAGTCTGAAAGTTAATAGTTTTTGTTGTTATGCAGAAATTAACTTGCAAAGAGTTGAACAAATCTGAATATTTTTTAAGTTAATTAAAACTAATTTAAAAAAATGTTTCAAATAATCAAAAATTTGTTTAATAATATCTATTTAAAAACAAGTGCATAACTTTCTGTAATATATTAAAAAGAAAGTCATAGACATTTAACATTAGGCGCTTACAATGTATTTACTTGTGCACATGAGTTCGAAAACTTTATTGCAACTGTTACAAATCATGCCAACATCTAAAAAAAAACATTATTGTATACACCTAGTTCACCAATCAAGCAAGAAATTTGTACTAGTCACAAGTTGACCTGTAAATAGGGTCTGAGATAAACAGGACAAATGTATATTTATATTCTGATTGAAAATATATTTATGCAAATAGTATTTTTCTGCATCAACCTTCTTTAAAAATAAAAAATAAAATTCTTAAAAAACAGAAATTCTGGCTACTAAACAAACCTATGTTTGAGGATTTATAATAAATTAAATTAAATATTTATAATTAATTATAATTTATAACTAAATTAAATGTTTATTTATTAAAATTTAGTATTTTTATTAATTTTATGATTTTTTGATCACATGAATAATGGATTGTAAAAGGTGGTTTGCTTATTTAGTGGTACAAACTCACTAAATAAACAATATAGAAAAAGGTAAAATTATAAAACAAAACAAGAAAAATATTAGATTAGTTTACTCTATATAAATTTAAATTTTTTTTGAAATAACTAACTTACATTCTAACAAAATATCCATCACAATATTTTTTGATATATTACAACCACACTGTAAGTGGCACCATGCCAAGAAACTTTTTTGCAAAGCACATAGCAAAGATACTAAATTAGATGGAGAATCATTCTCTCC
>NC_061166.1:14819887-14864887 GCF_022113875.1 Hydra vulgaris
TGTAATTAACATGGAACCAGCAGTTAACCTGGAATAAGTCAGAAACACAAACAATATTATAACATCTCAACAGCTTCAAGCATAGTGTATTGATGACAACTGTGTAGTCCTATAAATATTGATAGAGAAAACTACAATAAAATTTTTTATAAAAATAAAATTTTTTTATAAATAAAATGAAAACTATTGTTGCATTTTAAGATATAACAATATTTTACTTAATAATATTTACAATATTTTAAAAAATGATATACTCTTACTTAACATTTTTTCGCTGTATATCCATCATTCAATGACCTCCAGATTTGGGAACACATACAGCTAGGCCACCTTTTTCCTCTGCAGTTTCTGGATCTTTTCTTCCTTAACAGGCTTCTTTGATGTAGTCTCTATGAACTGTCCATTCTCAACTTTTTATTATAGCTAATGAATAAAGAACCTTTCATGAAACAGATCCAAATATGGAGGATAAAACGTCCATGATCAAAATTGGATTAATTAAAATTCATGCTTTTCACTTTTACAACTGCTCATTAATGACATGCACCCACAAATGGGCCATGTTTTGAAATAAATCAGTCTGGTTACTATACACAACTTACCATTATAGAATTATACATACCTTACCATCATTTTACTTTTACTTATCTTTTTTTACACCTTATGTATCAAGGCAAGCTTATTTTTTGATTTACAAAGATATTATTGTTCTTTGTTTGAGGTATACCAGCATCTTTAATAAACTCTGCTTCCTTCGTGATCTCTTCAACAAACTAGAATCTTTATAGTGTTGATGACAGTTTTGTGTTCAACCACAGGATCTCTTTTGTTTCTTAAACTGAAAGTTTATCATTTAAAATTTTTAGAGAAACCATCATTGAAAGTTTAAGAAGAACCATGCATGTTAAAAAAATTTATCTTTACACAGAACAATTGTATTTGATAAAGGTCCCATGTGATTATATTTACCTACGATCACTGGGGATTTCAATAGTTCATAATGCAATACACGCTTTTGATCCTTTCAAACATATCTTGTTTTAGTTGCAATAGTCCAGGTGTGGTGCAGCAAGCGTAAGGTTTTTTGGTTTGGATTACAGTAATGAATTCAATTTTCATTGCATGTAATAACCTGATGTAAGAACAAATTTTTTTATTTCATTCAAGCAGCATTTACAACATGAAAACAGTCTTTCAATTCTGTCTTGCATTTGACAAAGTATTTATTAATTAATGCTTCCATTTCCTCATCTCCAAACTTTTTTAGTCTAGAATATTTTTTGTCTTTAACACTAATCACATATTTTATAGTGTTTAAACCAATCAATGAGAGTAGTTTTGGAAAAAGCTTGCTTGCAATAAACTACCACAAGTATACAGTGACTTTCCGCAGCACTTTTCTTAATAAAAAAGTAATGAAGCTATATTCCTTGCAAGGACAATATTTTTGGTTCAAAATTTTCCATCTTTAACCATATTAAAAACTAATGTTTGTTGTTGTTGTAAAAAAATAAGTTATTGTGAAAAAAAAGTCTAAATTTTAAGATATATATTTGTTGAAAAACAAATATATATTTTTTTGTATTTCCAATACTTTGGCTTGTTGATCTATCAAAACCAACTTTTAAAACTAAAACAAGGTCTGGTTTGGAAGTAATTAGATGATAATCTCACAGAGTTTAGCAATCAGGTTGCATAATGAAAAGATTCAGGTAGAGCTCCAGCAAATTTTCTTATCTCTGAAATGATTGTATGTTCAGTACAGTTAACTCCCTCCTCAAAGCTCCCTTCCTGAATCTTGAAATGCTGCTTGGAGAGTTTGCAGTTGAATAGTACATTGAATAGAATACAGTTGAATAGAGTACAGTTGAACAGAATAGAGCTGTATAACATTCACCAATATGAAAAAATATTATTTGTTAATGTTGAAACTTTGACTAAATGAGAGCATTGATGGTAATTATTAATTTACAATGGTAAATTAAGTCATCACCACAAAATTTATTTACTTTTTAAAAATTAAAAAAAAAAAGATCAAACTATATTACCTCTGATTTACTTGCTTATACAAGTTCCATATTTGTTCCATGGTAACATCATTTGCATCAATTATACAGTCCTAACAATGATTTAGAAAAAGCATAGTATGTTTTCTTTTTAAGTAAAACATAATATATTTTCCTCACATTTAAAAATAAGCTTTACCTTAACTTCAGTAGAATCTTTGGCTTTTTGTTTGACATAAACCTATATATATATATATATATATATATATATATATATATATATATATATATATATATATATATATATATATATATATATATATATATATATATACATATATATATATATATATACATATATATATATATATATATATATATATAATATATATATATATATATATATATATATATAAATATATATATATAAATATATACATATAAATATATATATGTATATTAAAAAATAACATATATTATACAACTATTTTTAATTCAAACTTTAAATAAATTTTATTTAATGCACTTGCATCTGTACTGAAAAGATGGGTTCAATTATAAAATAAATTACTAAATTATAATATTAAAAAGTTATAAATCTAAAACAAAGTTTATACCGCATCTTTAGACATAATATGTAAAAAATTTAACACTTGCAAAAAGACAATCACACCAGGCACTGCAGCATCATCTTCCTCTGACAAGGAAGAGAATTGGCTATTCTGTACAACAAATGTAAATTATATAAATATAAACTGTATACACAAACTGTATTTTCAAAAACAATAAATCAAAACTCTTGCCCCTTTAAAAAAAAAATTCCTTCCCCAGTACAAAAAGTACACATACTAGTTTTATAATTTGCTGAGAAGATCTTTCACTTTGCTCATAGCCGTACAAACATATGCTTATAATTCCAAGACATTCAGCAGTATCTTGACGAGGGCCCAAAAACTTTATTGTAACACACTAAATTTTAAAAAAAAGTTCAAAAAACAAAAGAATCTAAAAACCACCAAAAAAGTTATTATAAGTGTGATAACAGCATGAAAAAAAACCACCAAAAAAGTTATTATAAGTGTGTTAACAGCATGAAAAACAAGCTTTGAATTGTGCTTGAATTGTAGCAAAATTATTTTATTTATACAAAGTTGTACAAATTCAAAGTGACAAAACAGATTTTTTTTTTAAATACTTTTTAACACTGATACTACATATATCTTCAATTAGTTTACATTTTAAATAAATATATACATCTTATTATGTATATTACTAATTAAATAATAGAATGACAATATAACTGTATAATATAATATAATAATAATACTTTATAATGTATAATATAATATAATAACAAAATTTAATAATGTACTAAATAATACAATAACAATATTTATAATAACAAATATAATAATGATATTTATAATAACAAATATAATAACAATATTTATAATAATATATAATAAAATTAAACTAATACTAATTATCTTCATATTTTGTAATACCTTCATGATATAAGTGTTCAGTTAGCATGTTTTTTAAATTACTTACACTTCCTGTTTTGATTTTGTCAACTGGCACATCCCAATCAATCCTACATAATCAAACAACTTATTAATACAAGTATTCATTATTAATTATTACTAATTACTATAACTATAACTATTATAAATCACTACATTGTGTTCAGTAGTAGTGTTTAATTTGTAAGCAAAAGATTTTTTTGAGGTATCAATGAGATATACTTATTAGAAGAGTTAAAACCCAACCCCAATTTTGATAACATATTATCTAACTTATTTTTTCTGTTTTTATTGGTACTTAAGACTTTTCAAAAATTTCAGACAAACAATGATGTATTATATTTTTCATGGTAACTTTTTTTTTGCATTAATGTAGTTTTTTTTTTGATTTTTCAATTGTTGAAATATGATTTTAAACAAGCAAATGTTCATGATTTAAATTTTAATTTACTAATAATTAGTCAACAGTAAGGTAGATATTAGAATTCTATGCATTATGTAAGGTATTCTAACGTATAAATAAACTTGTTTACTAGTAAAAATACAAAACCAGTTTTTACTGTTTATTGTGTTAATACTATTTTCTATTTTGTTTCTGTCATGCTAACTATTATAATTTTTCATTCTATATATCATTCCTACATTATATGATACGCTTATGTTATTGCAATTTTATTTTACCTTATTTTCTATTTCAATTAACCTCACCAAGGCCATGAAGACCAATTTTATTTTACTGTAATTATGATACAACCTTCTCCCAACACTATAACTCCAAAATAGCAACCTTGACGAACAAGGTCTTTTCTCTGAAGATGGGGTATGGGAGGAGCAGGAGAGAGGATGTATCATTATTGGAGTGACACAACCTAAATGACAAGAGAGTTTTCAACTTTTCAACTCATTGGTAGTATGACCTAGTAAAAGCACTTTATACTGTTCTACACAAGTTTTTTATTAATTTTATAAATTACTATATATGAACTACTATATTATTAAATAAAAACTGCATAACGATACAAAAACGATATAACAATATAACAAACGATATAACAACTTTTATTGAAATAGTAAACAAAACAATTTATAACAACAACAAAAAAAAGAATGTTTCACTACAAAATAACAAATGCTTTACAAATTGTGAACTGGTTCAAAAATCCTAAATTGGTTTCCTCTCTAACAAGCGATGGTTCTTCATCAAACATAAGTGGACATAGTAAAAGAATCGAACGTGAGATGTTTAAGTGTTCTTCAAGAAATAACTTCTTTAACAACCAAATAGTTAAAAACTGGAATTCTTTGCCTAACTATGTTGTTTGCTAACTATGACAATTTATAACATTAACAGCTGTTATAGCATCTCAGTATGCTCTGCAAAAATGTATATATTGTTGTTACAGCAAATATATATTATTATTATTATTATTATTATTATTATTATTATTGTTGTTATTATTATTATTATCAGTATTTATATTATATTATTATTATTATTATTATTATCAACAATAAACTCGTTGAAAAAAAAAAAAAAAATCATGTGTGTGAAATTCTATTTGTGAGGATTCATAAAAATAGGTCTACTTATAGGTTTTTGTTTTGGCTATGCCATGATAATAATGAGGCTAAAACTCTCATTTAACACTAACTCTAAAGTATCTAAGAGATTGACTTCATCAACTGTTGTAAAACATCAGAGAAATCAAGTAAGATTCTTCAGACTATATGTGCACCTCTGCAATCAACCACTTTCATCTGTTCCTTATTATTTTCCTTCTTCTCAAGGTCTTTTCAATATTTCTGATAAAATTAACTGAGCTCTTTGTCCATCAGCCCATATTGTTGCTATAGGTAACTTTAATGTGCATCACAATAAAGGGTTTTACCACCACTGATAATACTGACTACTAAATCTCATAACCTTTTTCAACCTTTTACTCAGTTAACTTTGTGACTATTTTTTTACTTTTATTCCTTGATTTGTTTCTTGACTCTGACTCTAGCTTGTGTTCAGTTTCATCTCCTTTAGGTAGTTCAGATTATGGTATGATCTATGCATGAAATGTTGTACTTTTTTTTTCAGGTTCGAAAACTTTGTTATACTTACTACTACTTTTCTTTAGTTTCTTGTTAACGGACCTTCGAGGACCATAGTTTCTTAACGGACCTTTGAGGACTTTTTGTCTTTCTGCTGATAATTAACGGACCTTAGGTTGATATCTTTTGTCTCTCTACTGATAATTAACGGACCTTAGGTTGATATCTTTTGTCTCTCTGCTGATAATTGTAACTCCTATACAACTTTCTGGATCTTAGTAGGTATAGAAGCTTTTATTCTCTCTTGTCATTTTCAAGATAAGCCTTGTTTTACCAATGGTTTCCATAGTTTAACCAGAAAATGGAAACCATTTTCTGGTGCAGTTGCTATTTTTAATTGGGTTTTTTTTCACCTTTTTCACAAGAAAGGTTTTCTTGAGAACACTCTTCTCTTAAAAATATATTTTGTTGTTGTAAGAAATCTATGGAAAAAAGGTGCTGAGCACTTATATTATTAGTTGATAAAGATACACTATATGTTTTTACTACTAAATTTAATTTTTAAACTAAATTTTTTATTTTAGGATATTCTTAGTTTAATAAGTTTTTTGTTTTAGAAAAAAACTTTTTTCTTTCTTCAACAAAATTAAATCTATTATTCCATCTCTAATACATCGGTCTGACTCTATTACCTCTCCCAAAAATAACTATTTGCAAAGAACTTTTCCGCTAATTCAATTTTGCATTTATGTACTGTATCTGTCCTTTTGTGTTCTAAATATTTTATTTATTTAGTTTCTTTTTTCACACATCAAAATTTTGGAACTCTTTCCCATCTTCATGTTTTCCTAACAATTTACAACTTCTTAAGTATTCTGTCAACATTTAACTCACAAATTAATAGAGGTTGCTAGCAGCTTTGGTGAGATTGAAACAGTATGGGGGAAAAAAAGTTTGTTTTGTAAATGAATACCACTTACATCATAATCACCAAAGTGATTATGGTTTAAGTGGTTTCTATTTACCGACAAAACCTAGGTGGTTTTCCATTAACCTACACATGTAAAATAAAAATTGACAATAAACCAATAATTTTCAATGAAATTTGGCGCAAAAAATATAATTAAATCATATTTAACATTTATTTTTCTACTTTTTTAGGAAAATTTTTATTATAGAATTGTTTTATGAAAATAAAATAATTCTATAATAAAACTAACTTTAAATACTTTAACAGGTTGGGTATAATATTTGTTGTGCAAACTGTACTTTAGACAGGTCGGGTATAATAATTGTTGTGCAAACTGTACTTTAGACAGGTTGCACATGTTGAACTGTTCTTTTTAAACTGTTTAGGTACTTGTTTTTAGTTTTGAAAAAACGTTTAAATTAAAAAATCACAACTAAAAATTTAATGAATGTGAAAAGAATTTTGACCTGGTACCTTAAAAGTTAATTTTTTACTTGTCTTTTTTTTTTTGAAAAAATTATGTGGTTTCAAAATTTTTCAAAATGTTTCCTTTCTCTTCATATTCTTTTTGACTTGAATAAAAATTACAATAACTATATGAAAGTTTTAAGTTTTTGTTATTTTTAAACTTAAATGTCTTTAATGTTTAAAAAATCCATAGTAAATGTAAAATGTGCAATTTTTTAAATTATCTATTTTTTTTTTCATTATGTTTATAATGAGGTATTTACCACTTTTATTTAAAAGGTACCTAAAAGCACAGTGAAACTTATTACCCATTATTAAAAGTGGAATGAACAAAATTGTTAATATTTAAATTAAAATGAAAATTAAAATAATAGTAAATACACTTCTTCAACCTTATGTTTGACATATTTGCATAGTATTGTCTATATAATATATAATAAATGTAGACAATAACTATTCCAATATATATATATATATATATATATATATATATATATATATATATATATATATATATATATATATATATATATATATATATATATATATATATATATATATATATATATATATATATATATATATATATATATGTTTGTATGTGTATATGTGTGTGTGTGTCTATATATTAAAAATAAGACAACTTTTTAAATTGAAGACTTTGAAATGAAAACTTCAAATGTCACAAACAATTTTTTTTTTAGAAGAGCATTTAAACTATTGATGTTTTTCAAAAGTCCCTTTTTTTTGACAGTAAATTTGAAGGACATTATTTTTAAAGAAACATTTAACAAGAGTCATTACATGGACTTATGTATAGGCAACCAAAAAAAAGCATAAATCCAATTTGCATAAAAGTGGATATTTGAGGTTTTCATCCCAAGTTCTTCAATTTTATTTAAAAACATTTTATTAATCAAGACATGTTTCGACTATATATAGTCATCATCAGTTAAAATATATTTGTTAAAAACAATATAAAATATAGTTTATAATTGTAAAAATGGTTTTTCGGTTCTTGATACCTGGACACGGTGAGTCCGTGTGTAAATATCCGGATTCAATATTTGAGGTTTTCATCATGGTTTATATACATGGTTTAAAACTCTACGAGTCTCATGATTTGATTTCTTTAATTATATATTTATGTAACAATACATGGTTTAAAACTCTACGAGTCTCATGATTTGATTTCTTTAATTATATATTTATGTAACAATACATGGTTTAAAACTCTACGAGTCTCATGATTTGATTTCTTTAATTTTACAAACTTATAAAATACAAAACAAAAAAATTCAGGCAAAAGAGATTTGTAATTGCTAGAAAAGTTCTAAAAGATTTTTAATATTATGCACATGACATACACAATCCTTACATATCCACAAACTTAACTTCACCTACTTATGTTTACAGATGTTACAGACATTTGTATATAATGTAAATAAAATTTTTACATTTGAATATTTTTAAATTTATATAAGTAACATATTTATTAATTATAGATTATTTAAATTCTTTTATTGTATTTTTGTTTTTGTTATTATTATTTTAATATTATTATATTTATGTCATTTATATTTTTATATTAAAATCATCATTAATAATAATATAAACTAAAGATTATTATAGATTATTTAAATTCTTTTATTGTATTTTTGTTTTTGTTATTATTATTTTAATATTATTATATTTATGTCATTTATATTTTTATATTAAAATCATCATTAATAATAATATAAACTAATTCTGTTTGAGCAAACCTGTCTTTTCAATTATCTGGTTTAATTATAATTATTATACCATAATTATTTATTTAAAATTAGATAATGTAGTATTGATAATGTTGTATTTATAAAGGAAAATAAAAAATTTGTTATTTGTTATTGCGATTCTTATGTTTAAATAGTTTGCAGTTTGTTTGAGAAGTGTTTATGTTGTATTTATATTGTTTATATATAAAGTTTTATAAACTCTATTGCCAAAAATTATTTATTAACAATTATTTCAGCCAACGCTCAGTAATTTTTTAAAATTTAATTCTTGTACCATATTTCATCCTTGTGTTTATTTAAAAAAGAAAACTTGCCCTAAATGGTATTGTAGTAACCTTATATGGTTTTGTAGTAAATTTATATGGAATTGTTGTAACCTTATATGGAATTGTTGTAACCTTATATGGAATTGTTGTAACCTTATATGGAATTGTCGTAACCTTATATGGTTAACAATAATCTCTAGAAGCACAACCAAAATTAAAATATTTGACTGATAACTAATACTACAATATAAAACATATACTAAAATATATGTATATCTATATTAATATATGTATATCTATATATAATATATGTATATCTAGAGATGTGACGCGTTTTTTTGGTTCTTGTTTTTTTGTTTTTTTTGGTCGTTTTTTTGGAAAAAAAACATAGGGGTCCGTTTTTTTGGTTTTTTTGGGAAATATTCAAAAATTCATTGTTTAAGTTACTAAATTTAACTTTAATGGCAATATCTTAATTCATATTTTAATTTCTGATTTAAATAGGACAATAAATACTGAAATTTACTGAATTAATTTTTGTTTTGGTATATTAACACTGTTACAGGTTAACACGGTTGAAGCAGTTCTGTATAAAAACTACTTTTATAATTTTATCTTCCTCAATTTTATCTTTATTGTTTTTAGTGTATATTGACACAATAAACATTATTTATTTACATTTATTATATTTAATAAAATTTAACAACTAATGAATGAAACTTAGCATAATAGAGTCAAGCGAGAATGAGTTTTTGTTAATGGACCTAGAGATAATAATTCTCTTGAGCAGCCACCATGATAGAATTTGTAGAAAAGAGAAAGAGATGCAACTTTATGACAATGGGAAGAAGGCTCAAGCTTAGCAGATAGAGCTTGTTTAGAAGAAAAAGGGCATTATAAGAAGAACCAGCCCAAGTATGACAACAACATTCCATACAGGGAAAAAAAGATATTTGTAGAGGTAGAGAATGGAATCAAGGGTAAGAAAACGGCGATAATGATAATGGGATGCTAATTTAGCAATCGATTGTATATTTTGTTTACATGAAAGGTTAGTAGCAAATAATATTCCAAGAAGATTTAAAAAAGAGGGTTACCATTAATTAATATAGGAATGTCGACAGTATTGTGGTAGTTGTTTGCAGTAAATAACTGAGTTTTGTTGAAAATAAAATTTATAAGCTAATTTAAGCCTCAATCTGTGAACAGATTAGGGGTCGCATATTTTAAAAGTCTTCTCTTTTTGATCGCTTAGAACAGGCAGCCAATTTTGTATCAACAGATACAAAATTGGCTGCCTGTTCTAAGTGATCAAAAAGAGAAGACTTTTTGTCAAGACAGGAGTAAAAACTTGAGTCATCAGCAAAAAGAGTTACTATAGATGTAGAAAGAAATGATTTAATAATCCCAGATACACAATTTGAAGTTTCAAGTCTAATTTAAGTTTAATTGTTCAATATTTAGTTCATACTTAAGCTCATTTTATATTCAACAGGTCCCTAATATTGTTTAAATGGTCTCTAAAATGTTTTATTAAAAAGTCAACTTATTACTCAAATTAAGAGAAATTTTATATAAATCTTTTCTGAATTAGAATCTAAAAATAGATTAATACAAAAAATAACCACACCACATTAACAACACTGAGTAGTGATTTTTAAAGCACAATAATATCTATCTGTATAAATATATATATATATATATATATATATATATATATATATATATATATATATATATATATATATATATATATATATATATATATATATATATATATATATATATATATATATATAAGAGAAAGGATATCTTTAAATTATTAAGTAATTTTTTTTTTCTTGTCGGTAATCAACAGGAAAAACAAAAGGAATTATGATTAGGCTCTCCAAACAGGGGGCAGAAATAAAGCCTTAGTCACCCATTTATTTTATCAGGGGGCAGAATTAATTAATTATTATTAGAATTAATTAATTAATATATTAATTAGGGGCCATTTATTTAAACCTCTGAACCAAATTAATAAAATGGAAAAAGATAAATAATTCTTTTGCCATAAGATTATGTCTAAAAATTGAACTTAAAAAACAGAGCATATTAAAGAATCTTGCAAGTGTTCTGATATAGTGTTATATAAAAATATGTAGATGAATAAATAATGCAATTAGAAAAAAAAAAAATGCTGTTAAAAATTAATTACAAATAAATAAATTACAAATCATCAGGTGAATGGGGTCTGGGAAACTCCATAAATAATAGTAATTAGAAAATTTTTAAATTTTCCTTGAAATTAAGTTCAGTATAGGGTTTTTTTTAAACATGGGCATACTAGCAATATTTATTTTTTTGATATAACAAACAAACAATGTAAGACTTAATTACTACATAATATACAAATGCTTAATTAAGTTAATAATCTTGATAGATTGCTTATTTTTTTGAGCATTCGAAGTCTGATATTATATTTGCATGGTATTATACATTAATATATTTACATTATCAAAATTAAATAAAAAATTAAAACTTTTATAGAATAAGAATAGTTTTTATATATAATGAGAGTATCACAGTTGATAGTACAACAAAACAAAAAATAAAGATTTTCATACAGTATGCCTAGATATATAACTTACTTAAAGCTAATTAATATTTTTTATAAAAAATTTATGTTAAATTGGTGTTCATACATCTAATGGCCAAATACTAAAATTATACTAGAGTAAAGGAAAACTATTCCAAAATTTATGTCAAAAAAAAACTGAAAAATTGTTAAAAAAAAGCAATACAACACCAAAAAAACCAAAAAAACACCAAAAAACCAAAAAAACGCCAAAAAACCCAAAAAAACACGTTTTTTTGACCCAAAAAAACGCCAAAGGAAAAAAACGCGTTTTTTTGCAACTCTATGTATATCTATATATAATATATGTATGTCTTTATATATATGTATGTATATTTATATATAGTATATGTATAACTATATTAATATATGCAATATTATATTGTGTTATAGTATTAATTATATAATAAAACATAAAAATATTTAACTCAGTAACACGTGTAAATTTACTTACCATTCTTTGTCTATGTTAAAAAAGGCAACTGGATCATAAGGAGAAACTTCATCATCATTAAATCCTCTGTAAAAAAAAAAATGAAAAGTAGCTAAAATATATGCAAAACAACATACCATAAAGTTAAATTGATCTATATATACAACTTTTTTACAAAAAAAAAAAAAAAAAAAATAACCTTTCTTTGTATTTTTTATATTCTTCTTCACTGCATGTATCATATTTCTCCAAAGACTGGTAAAATGTCTCTCCATTTTCATCTTTTCTGTAAAATTTATTATGATTAAAACTTAATATTAACAAAAAGAAAAAAAATCAAATGAAATAAGTATAACACATATAATAAATAAAAAACACATCAAGAACGTAATATTTACAGCCAAAAAAAAACTTGCAGCTAAGCAACAATAAATTAAAACAATAAAGAAAAAGTTTCCTACATGTTATCAGCATCAAACACAAATATAAGCCCAGCTTTTGGACACCAGGCTCCTTTCGAAAACTAAAAAAAAAAAAAGCATTTTTTAAAAAAGCTAGTGGATCTCCTTTTACCTAAAGCTGAAAACTAATATGAAAGAATTATCTCAATAATGACACTATATTACAATAATAAAAAAATGACTGCAACTATTACTAAATCTGTAATTTTGACCATAAATGATTGTTGTCATAAATTAAGTTTTCTTTTAGTAAAATATTTTTCAAAAATATGACGGAAATAATAGTTATTGAAAAATGTAATATAGACAAATAATAAAAAAAACCATGAGCGTCGATGAGTAGTCTTTACACCAAATGTTTTTAGGTTTGCCTTGTGCTTGCATTGAAGCAATAGTAACTGAAACAGCAAACCAGTTTTTTGAAGTTATGGAACCTTTTTATTTAAATTTGACTGTAAATGAATGTAGATTATTTTTGAACTATAACTGCATAAAACTACTTTTTTTTTTAAGTATTGTAAAAATAAAATATGTTTTCTTCGTAGCTGTAGTTTTTTTTTACTTTCTTATTGGGCTCCTTTTTTAAAATTTAAAAAGTCTGTTTTAACTTTTAGTATTTTTAAAACAATTATTTGGATCCCTTGCATAAAATAATTGTGTAAAAATTCTTTGATTAAATACCTTGACTTTTTTGGCAATCACTTGTTGTTGTGACAATCGCTTATTGTCATTTGACTCTTTACTCCTAATAAAACTGATATGAAAATAATAAAATAGGTTTTTCTCTTTTTTTATTTAAGATTCTCTATTTGTCATCACTTTGTCGACTCTGTCCAACAGGTCATAAAAACCACTTTCATTTGTAATAAACTTATTTGATGCTACCGTAACATTCAGATAACCTATTTGATGCCATATTTTCGCTTATTATAAAATTAATAAAATGTTAAAACTAACAATTAGTAATTCTTATTTCAGTCAATAAAATTATTTTAGGTTGCATTTTAAAAGAACATGGTAAATCAGTGTTTGGGTATTTGAATAAATTTTTTTAGCTTTTTTCTGTTAAGCACGATTATAATCATCATCTGTCAAGCACGATTATAATCAATGTTGAATTAGGTTTATACTTTATCAACAAAATGATCAGATCATACTCAATCAGCGAATCCAAATTTCTACACACTTCCTTTTTTATTATACTTAAAAAGCATATTTGGAATGGGACTTTTCAAAATAAAGAAAAGGCACCTCAGTGTCTTCTCTTTATTTTAAAAAAGCATATTTTTCTATTTTTCTAGTTTATAGGAACTATTCAAAAGTTTATATTCATCTTGAATGTTTTATCCCTAACCAGAAAAAAAAATATTTTCCCATATAGATTTTTCCCAGGACCATTTCTGCACAATATGAACAGAGCACCATATTGCAGAACTTGGCAAAAACTGGTGTATTAAAAAAAAATACTAGATTAAAGTTGGTAATAAACCATATATACAGTATCGGACAAAAAAAGTGCAACCAAATAATTCTGATTTAATTTATTTATATAAAAGTGACAGTAACGTAAATTGAGGCGTTTTCCGGCTGGTCTACTTACACGGCAAATGCCATCGCTCCCAATGATTTCAATTTAGAGAAATAACTATGTAACTGTTTAGAGACAACGTTTTTCAAGTTTTATTCATCACAAAGTTCATTATTTGTACACCAAAATTAATAAATTAATCAAAATTATTAAAAAAAGTTGATTTCCTTCTGAACAAAACAAGTGCAACTCCACAAAATGTTGACCAAGCTGTATTTTGCTATCAATATTTCGTGGCAAATCCTTTGTTGTCAATCACAGCCTTGCATCTTCAAGACATAGATTCAATCAGGTGATCAATGAAACTTTGTGGAATCGCTGCCTAGGCCTTTTGGATTTGTTTAAACAGTTGATCCTTATTAGGAACACGATTAATTCTGTGGTTGACCATCTCCCACAGGTTCTCGATAGGGTTGAGATCCGGAGATTGAGGCGGCCAATCCATCACCGATAGGTGGTTGTCTCGAAACCACTGCTTGACTACTTTTTTTTCGGATTGTTGTTTTGCTGAAAAATCCATTTTATTGGCATATTCCATTCAGCATGAGGTAACATAACATCTTTTAGGATATTTTTATACATGAAAAGGTCCATTATTCCATTGATTCGATGTATTGGACTTAGACCGTTAGCAGAAAAACACCCCCAGACCATTACATTGCCTCCACCATGCTTCACAGTCTTATGACAGTAACGTAAATGCCATCGCAATAAACAGCAAATGCCATCGCTCCCAATGATGTTGAACTTCGATTCTGATTGTTTCGTCGTCTGATTGTTTGGTTCGATACAGGCAGCTCTAATTACTTTTGTATCTCAACTGATGATATCCAGGGATCCTTCTTAACGGATCTGACGATCATAGAATCCTCTCTAGAAGTGGTGAAACGCGGTCTTCCACCTTTGTTATCTGCTGCCAACTTCCCCGTAGAACAATATTTGGAACATAGTCTTGATATGGTCCATTTTTTCATGCAATATTTATCACAAATACTTTTTTGTGACATTCCACTTACGTAATCGCCAATAATTTTCTTTCTTAGTTCCAATCCAAGACTGGCGGGAGCCATTTTTACATTTGAAGTCATAAAAATAATAAAAATATATAATCACGCTTCTCAAGGCTTACCGTGCTACATTTACTTTGTGATGATACCATAACACTCTGTGGAACATAACGTCTTGGTTGGGAGTGGACTGTATTGATGTAATGAAACACTTGTTGTATTTCACTTCTTGTATTGATGTTCTTCGGTAAAACACTTTGATAAAACTCACTTTGATAAACTGTCTTGATAATACTGACTGATTGACTTCCATAACTGACTGAATTACATGTCGGTTTACATGTCTCTTATATAGTAAAATGAACCTGTGTGAACTTGTTCTGGAAAATTCTAGATGCTTCTTTTCGATGCTTCTGAATGTTTTTTAATACTTCTGGATGCTTCCAGATGCTTCTTCTGGAAACTTCTGGAAGTTTCTGCATGCTTCTGGAAACTTCTGGATACTTCCTTTAATTATTAAAAACACGAACCAGACTTACTTCCGACCTCAATCTTATAGAGGTCAGCATCAGGTCAGTAAATATAAAGGTCTTACCATAAAAAATCGAAACGAGGTCGGCAAAACCAAATTTTTTTTGCAGACTGCAAACACATTTAGGTTGGTAGTTAGGTCGGCATTGTCGAATGCCAACCCTTATTCCGAGGGTTGTATATATAAATAAATATATATATATATATATATATATATATATATATACATATATATATATATATATATATATATATATATATATATATATATATATATATATATATATATATATATATATATATATATATATATATAATTACCATCAAAATAAATTTAAAAACAAAAATAATAGAAAAATAACATTAAAAATATTTAAACAAACCTTCATAGAAACTCTTGTTAACTGAATGAGATTTCCTGATTTTAAACCAAAAGTGAAGTTGCACTTTGTTTTTCCATTAGAAGTGAAGTATGCTAAAAAACAGATATATCAATAGAGTCAAAAAACTTACAATACCAAAAATAATAAAAAATTAAAGACTTACTATCACCAGATTTCGTATTTTCTTGAAGAACAACAGAAGGACCTTTATCTTTAGCACCTCCATCACAGCATAAGACAACAACAGGAAGTTTTTGCCCTAAAGTTTTTGTAAAAGTAATTATGCTTTGGTTATTTATATATACCAAGAAGTAAAAAACATACAAAAAATGAAGTTACACTTTTTTCTTTAAATAAATGTCACAACGCTCTCACAACTCAATAAATCTAAAACACAATCTTGAGAAACTGGGTTGGCTGCTGCCTGGAAACCATTACATTGTTGTTTAATGTTTATACAACAATAAAGAATAAAAGAATAAAGAACAAAACATATGCAACCTAAAATATTTAAAATTCTAGATGTTTTTTTTATACAAGAGTCTGTCACTTAAATGAAGAGGGTGAATATTTCAAGGACTATTATATCAATCTAACGATTGCATAAAAATAAAAACTATTTTATAAAAATAATCTAAGAGCATATGTTAATGGGCTCTTAAATTACTCTCTGCGCATGTTCCCAATACAAGTAGGAATGATAATCAACAATCTACTTTGATCATGGTGGCTTTATGCATTTGGATTGCATAAAAAATATACTTGTTTTTAACAGCATTCAATAACTTTAGGTAAAAATTGTAATAAAAATGATATAAATTTAAAAAGGAGTTTTAATATATAATATTTTATCGAAATAACAAAAAACAATGGAAATAACCGTGATAATTGTTTAAATATTTGAGATAAACAGACTGTCTGTATAAATTTCCATATTTATTCTATAACGTAAGTACAGTTATAATCTTTTGAAGCTTAAGGGTGTCTGGCATGCCACCAAGGGTGTCTGGCAAACAGTTGCCACCAAGTGTCTGGCAATGGATGGTATGATTTCTAATACTATTCCAAAAAAAATTAATAAAAAATTATATTTAAGCCGGTATTTTAAACTCTTTGGTACATAATATCAGTAAAAGCCACAATATTCTTAAGTACTTAGTTGACCATCCTTCATAATTGTATTAGCAGCATGCGCTGATAAATTTTCAGCTTTTATAAAATAATGTAGGCCTGGCAGCCATGGGCTCTTAGAATAAAACTAAAAAAAGCTAAAAAAATATTCAACCAAAAATACATCAGGTGGAAGTGAAAACACTCAAATTGCAGACCAAATAACTTTTCTAATTTGTTTTCTAAATTTTTATAATTAAATTTATTTTCTACTCTGTTTTTTTATTTTTTAATTTAATTAGAAAAGTTGTTTAAAAACAACGCTATTTAGCCAAATTTTGTTTTGGTAAAATTTAACTTACCCATTTTCTTTCAATTAAAATAAATAGCTATATTTTGTACTTGATTATAAAAGTGATTAAGTGCTAAACAAAATTCCAGTAAGCAGCATGTTATTGTTCAATAATATAATTACTAGTTAAAGTAATAATAATAATAATTTAAAAACTTAAAAATAATAATAACAAGTTAAAAATTTAAAAAAAAGAAATATTGCAAAAACATTTTCACAAAAATATTTGTATCTAGTCTGAAATTTTTTATGTAAGATTGATACCTTGCTTTGCTAAAAAAATCATTAACGTCTAATAATTAAATATAGTTTTAAATAAACACCATATTGAGATTTCATTGACAAACTGAAGAGAAAACATGAGATTTCATTACCAAATTGAAGAGAAAAACATCTGATTGAAGAAAAGAGAGCTTTGAAGAAAAAATGTTGCTTTTTCACCCTAATGTTTTCCTTATCAAATGTCAAATTTAAAACAGCTACTAGAGATAAAAACTGTAAATGTCTTATTTACCAAGCTTAATCAATTTAAAGTTTAACTGAATGTTCTAAATCTGTTAAGGATCAAACTCCCCATGAATGCGGCAAATGCTTTTAGTGCTTTTAAATGAGTTTAGTGAATGTGGCAAATGCTTGAGTTTAGTGAGGAAATACCAGTGCACACAGAACATGAAATGTTGAGTCAAAAAACCCATGAATGTGGCAAATGCTTGAGTTTAGTGAGGAAATACCAGTGCACACAGAACATGAAATGTTGAGTCAAAAAACCCATTTCCTTGACAAAATTTGTTTTCATGCTCTACTAACCATGGTATTACTGGTATATAAACTTAATGTCTATACTAACATACAGGATAATATAAAACTAGAGTTGTTAACAAGGCCAAAAGAAGCAAGGTCAAGGCCAAGGCTACACGTTACAAGGCCAAGACCAAGACCAAAGCCTAAAGATACAAGGTCAAGAGCAAGGTCAAGAGTTTTAAGGTCAAGGCTAAGATTAAGAGTTTCAAGGCCAAGGCCTACAAAAACATTTTTAAGACCAAAGACTTAAATTTTTGTCTTAGGTTAAGGCTAATTATTAACAAAACTGTAAGTAGCAAGTGCTGTGACAATAAAATCATATTTTGTAAAAATAGGTTATGCTTATTTTTACAAAATATGATTCAACGAAATTTAATATTTATTTATCAAAAATAATAAAATCATATTTTGTAAAAATAGGTTATGCTTATTTTTACAAAATATGATTCAACGAAATTTAATATTTATTTATCTATTTTTTTTTGTAATTTACATCCCCAAGACCGAGAAGGCCACTACAGATTAGGAGGCTACTTGTGGTTATAACCCTCTCTCAACTTTATAACTCCAAAACACGAACCTTGACATACAAGACCGCTGCACTGAAAAACAAGTTGAGCGCAGTACTACCAGGGATGTGGTGGGAATCGAACCTCTCGCTTATGAAGTGAGCGCTATACTACTACACCACTACCGCATAATAATAAGAAAATATTTAAGGCTAAGGCCAAAACAATAAAAGCCAAGGCCAAAATTTTCAAGGCTAAAGCCTCAATTTTTGACCTTAAGGCAAGGGAAAGGCCAAGGACTAACGAATCTACATAAAATCAGGAAGTTTCTTCCGAAAATATTTTAAACAACAAAAAATTCCAAAAAAGATCTTGTTTATATATAAAAACACATTTTTTTTTCTCTTCATTTATTTGAGATTTTATCTCACATAAATAAATTTTTGAGTATGATCTTAAATGTTCTTATGTTCCTTTAATGAAAATTAACTCAAGCACTTAAGTGTATACAAATAGTTATAGAAAAATTGTGCAATAAGAGTTATAAAATATGTGTAACTTGGTAGATGTACAAAGAAAAACTAGAAAAACTAAGTTTGATACCCTTTTTTGTTAGTGGTAGTTCAGCACCTAATTTGTTTATAAGGTATGGCATGTTTTACTTGTGACACCTTCAATCTCAGAAAGATGTCAAAAACAAATTTAAGATAACTCTTATTTTTAAACTTAAGTAACGAAGTTTATTTTCAGTGTAATGAACTCAGCATCAAAAGTTTTAATATTATTGTAACTTCTGAATAATTATTATCAACTTACCATGTTTTATAATAGCATGCTCTTTAGTCTCTGATAAACTTTGAAGCAGAAGAAAAGCGCGATATTCTAATGTTATTTTTTCTAAATTAAAACAAAAAAAATTTTTTATATATATATATATATATATATATATATATATATATATATATATATATATATATATATATATATATATATATATATATATATATATATAATTTAAATGAAAAAATACAATTTCATTATGGAACTTTAAGTTTCATGCTTTTTTAGCAATCATCAGCCATACTATTCAAAACTATATATAATAATAACTTTTATAAAAAATAAAATTTTAGCACTACAACAGCATCTGACGTAAAATATACATGATCCAGTATATGCTATACCGGATATGTATATTTTACGTCAGATGTTGTAGTGCTAAAATTGTATTTTTTATAATAGTTATTATTATATATAGTTTTGGTAAATTCACTTTTTTTTATTCACAAAAGTCGTAATAAAATACTTTTCATAAATACAAAGGTTACACTATTATGTAGATAGGTTGTAGAATTGGCATTCTTTTAAAATATATATATATATATATATATATATATATATATATATATATATATATATATATATATATATATATATATATATATATATATATATATACATATATATATATATATATATATATATATATATATATATATATCCATATATATATCCATATATATATATATCCATATATATATATCCATATATATATATCCATATATATATATATATCCATATATATATACACCTAGTTTAGCACTTTACAAAAAAAGTAACACTTACGGGGACATTAGCGTTATTGGGGAAATTTTAGTGTACCCGTTAATTTTTTGTTTCCATAAGCATGATTTTTTTTGTAAAATTATGCACTCATAACAAACTTTTAAAAAGAACGAGAAGTACATACATCGACTGACAAATAGCCTGACTGGCAAGGGAGTGCTGCTACATCGACTGAGGGTTTAGTTAGGCCAGGCATCAAGGTCAGGCTTAGGGTTAGGGTTATGGCAAGGTTTAAATTTGGTTATATTATTGTAATTAATCGTTTTTGTAAATAAATAAAGTTAAAAATGAAATATAAAATCATTCTGATTTAGTTAAACTTAAACATATTCTCCAAAAAAACCTTTACCCAATTAAACTAATTGATTGTGTTTTAAACACCTACCTAAACAGACTATATAAAAAAGCAAATATAGAAATTGTTGATTCCTCAAAAATGAATTACTTTAAAATGCAGTATATTGGTAAAATGTCAAAACAATTTCAAAACAAAATGTTTTATGCAAAAAACACTGTAAAACTCTTAATATTAAATTGGCATTCTTATCTGTTAAAATTAATAGACCAAAATAGACTCAACCAAAGATAAAACTCCTCAACATCTCTGCTCAAATGTCATATATAAATTTGTGTGTAAAAGCTGTAATGCTTGTTATGTGGGTTAAACCACTTGACATTTGAGTAAAAGAATTTAGGAACATTTAAAATTACAAAAAACTTCTCATATAAATCAACATATTAATTCAAAAACGAGTTGCTTTAACATAGCTAATAAAGACTTCACATCACTTAAAAATCAAAGAAGAATTACACATTGTGTGGGAAAAACCTGATCTTATTAAAAAGAATTTTATATATATATATATATATATATATATATATATATATATATATATATATATATATATATATATATATATATATATATACATATATATATATATATATATATATATATATATATATATATATACTAGATGTCTAACTTGTCTAACTTATAAATAATATATCATTGTAGCAAGTATTTAAGGTGCTTCCTAAATCATTTAGGTCTAGGAATAGATTTTTTTGTTATCAGAGCGACCCTTCTCAGGCAGCTCAAAAATTAAATTGCAGCCATCAGTATTTAAGTCATGTTATTAAACAAAGTTTATAAAAAATCTTTGCTAGACTTTACTAAAATCAAATTTTTGTGTCAAAACAAGTACTTCATTTTTAAGAATATAGGTTTTGTATAGGATAATGTGACATATTTAATGTTTACAAATACTATTTACCTAATAAATTACTATTTTAAATAAAGAATATTTATTCCTATGCTAATGATTTATTGGAAACAATTATATTCTAACAATGTCACATATACATTAGGAAGATTCTATTCTAGCAGTGTTTCATATACAAAAAAGTATTCATACAATTGGTAGTGTCATTGAAAAAGGTAGTAATTTTGTTTATCAAAACAAAATTTCAATAGTATCAAATTATACTATTACAATCATTTATTTTTATTTAAGAATATTTATTACTTTTTTAACATTTATATCAACTTTTCGATTTGTGTTTCAAAGATTTTTAAGCAGGTATAATAATACAGCCCTAATAATACATTTGGATATATATATATATATATATATATATATATATATATATATATATATATATATATATATATATATATATATATATATATATATATATATATATATATATATATATATATATATATATATATATATATATATATATATATATATATATATAGATATATATATAGATATATATATAGATATATATAGATATATATATAGATATATATATATATATATATATATATAGATATATATATACATAGTGGATAAATACTGAATAAATAGTGGCATTGGTTATAAATTCTAAAAAAATTGTTTTAAAAAATGAAGGATGGGTTTCCAACAAATATAGTATTAAGTGAATTATGTTAAAAATATTTGCTCAACTTTAAAAAACTATATATTGTCAATGTTAAAAAATTTACTCTGTGAAAATGTTGAAATAATATATTTAGTTATAAAATTATTTCAGAATGCCAAAATACCAAAATGTATATAGGTTTGTTTTTTTTTTAGTCTGTTTACAAACACAAAGTTGAAGATATGTTTTTCTGCTTATAAAAAGTAAAATGTGGCTTGAGAAATAGACTGAATCTGAAAAAAATAATCTCAGAATTGGCTTGAATATTTTTTACAGGAGAAGCATGCAGTTTAAATAGACTAGACCTAAATCCTGATATAGATACTTGGTATAACAATAAAAAAAAGGCTTACTACTGCACCTAATGGCTATCAGAAAATATTAAAAAATATATATAATTTAAACCTCAAACTTACCAAAAATAAGCTTCAACACTTCCAATATACTTCCCAAATTTCCACGAGCAACAGAAAACTGAAGCAAAATTAATAGTTCATCCGGCTCAACAGAGTCATTACAACTAAAAAAACAAAACTACTTTCATAATGCAACTTTTAATTAGGGGTCATCCATAAAGTACGTACGCTCATGGGGAGGAGGGGGAGGTCTTCAAAAAGCGTAAGAAATCATATTGAGGGGGAAGGAGGGGAAGGAAGGTTCAATTTAAAAGTATGTAATTTAAAACTATGTACATCGATTTTCTTATTTATCACAATTAACCAGCTAGAAAATTTAAAATTCTGACTAAAGATCCTAGTTCGCCAACATAAAAAAATGTATGGTACAAGGAGTAGTATAGTTTCCCTCTATGAATAAAAATGCATAGGCGCCCGCATTGTTTGATGTTCTAGATAGGAAACTTTCACATATTGTGCAAACTCCAAACTTTTAGAATTTGTATGTGTGAAAGTGTTATAAGTGTGGGATGTCTGCCATCCCAATTTTTTGAAAAAAACTAGGATGGCGGGAGCCTGGAACAAAAAAGCCCTAAAATGCTTAGAAAAACGTGAGGGCACTAATGTAGTAAAACTTTCAACTTAACAATCTTAAATTTAGACATTAAATTTAAATTTAAATCTAAATTTAAATTTAGACATAAAAATTTTTAATTAAGTAGAAAAATATTATAAATACCAAAAGTTATGACTATGCAAATTTTACGAACCCCAAAATGAGGGGGGTGTAAATTTTGCATAGTCATAACTTTTGCAATTTAAAATATTTTCCTACAAAATTTAAAATCTGTCGATAAATTTAAATTATAAATTTAGTTTTAGATAATAAAGTTGAAAATTTTACTACATTAGTGCCATCACGTATAGCATGGGGGTGGCAGGTGATCAAGAGTTTTTAGGGCTTTTTATGTTTTTTTTAGACACCCCTCTAGAGGGGTGCCTGAAAAAAATGTCTGCCTAATTTAAGTACTCTCTAAATAATAAATAATTCTTAATAACTCTTACAATAAAATTTACAATAATAATTCTTACAATAAAATTATAATAATTCTTCCAATAAAATAAATATTACTATTTAGTATTATTACATTATTAAATTTTGCGCCCTTTTGCTAATTTATACTTAAGCATAGTTTATTTTTATTTGATCCGTCATTAAAACAAAGAAAAGTACAATATAACTTGACCAGGAATCGAACCCCGGTCTCTGCCAACGTAGTTCATAACATACATAACAAGCATACACATCTTTTCCGTGGAATTTAACTTTATTAAAATTAATATTTGTATATATTTAAATACGTTTCGTAAATTTGGATCCTGTGCCGCAAACAAAGGGCTTTGGGATATCTAAGGAAACTCCACCCTTTTTTTTTCAATAAACTTTTTTATTGAAAAAAAAAAATAGGTGGGGGGGAGGGATTTGAAAAACGTACGTACTTTTTAAGGGGGGGGGGGTGAGGACTTAAAAGGTCGCATGGCAACAGAAGGATGGGGGAGGGTCAACTTTCAAAAATTTTAGTGTACGTACTTTATGGATGACAGCTTATGGTAAGTAATAATAATAACTAATAACAAACAACATAACCATATTAGTAAATAGAGAATAAAAAACCATATTAGTAAATAAAGAATAAAATTTTTAAAGGTAACTGCTAAGTTATGAAAATCAACATACCAAATAATAGTGTGGAGAAATTTCTCCATTTGTTCCATAACACTATTTGATAAAAACCCAGGTCTTTCAATTGATGATGCAGACAATGATAATGGACCCATGTGATATAAAGAAGACCTATATTATTAATTATTATAACAATTAAGTAATAACATAATAAAACAGTAATAATATAAACTATCAATTTATAAAAAAATTTACTAAAAAATTAAATAATTTATTAAAAAATTTATCATAATTATTATAATCAATAATAATAATAATAATAATAATAATAATAATAATAATAATAATAATAATAGTAAAAGTATTGAACTAATAATAGTTCAACACATGACTATATGTAAACACTCAGCTAAATTTAAACTTTAAAAAAAAGTTAGAATACTATTTTAATTGTACTTTATCATGATATATACCTTGTATACTATATTCAAAAGATAATATTTAATAAAATTAAAGAAACAAAATATAAAATAAACAAAAAATGACACTATTAAGTATGTTCTAATCATGTAAACATGTTAAAGTATATAAAATATAAGAAACTTTTTTAGATTTATGCCATATAAGAAAATTATTTCTTGTGTGTGTTTACAATAATTCCTTACAGAATTTATCACTGGCTGATCTACTTCTTCTTAAGTTTTTTTTGTTTGTTTTTTCAACAACACATAATTATGATATGTTTATAAGAAAAACTTATATTAAAGCCATTATTAAAAAAAAAAAACTTATTTGATATCTTCCACTCTTCTACTGTCATCTTCAACTCATATTGTTTCCTTTTTGTGGATTCATCTTAAAAATCTTAATTCATATAAATGTTCTAATTCATGTCAAGTAGTTATAACCATATATTACCTAGTATGCGATATTATAGATTCACGTAGATGAGGTGCAATAGGCAGAGCAGCTTGTGCTGTTGAAGCTAATACTGATAAATACCACATAGCTGTTGCATCCATCACACTAACTCCTTTTGATTTAATAACCCTAATAAAAGCAATAATAAAAGTATAAAATTTGTCATAACAATATCAAAACAAAATATAATAGTATTCTGGATATATTGATTAAATATTATTTACATTATATTAAATAATAATAAAAAAAATATATAAAAAAAAAATCAAACCTAAAATTAAAATTTAACTTTAAAAATAAAAATAAGAACATTAACAATATTGCAATATTTATTAATATATAATAACAGTAAACCACATTTGTTTGGGCTAAAAACTCACCAAACCACTTTTTTTTTTCTTTTTTTTTTTTCAACACCTTTACTTCCAACAAGGTTGCAAGCAACCACTCATCAGAGTTGGAAGTTACTGGAAGAGAAAAGATTATAGCTTATCGAGAATATAGAAGTTTATAGAGCAAGATAACAATTGAGCTAAATTTGGAGCCAAATGCAACCACAGAAATAAGATTACATTAATAATTAGCTGTTTCTTCTGAGCAATCTAAAAGTGATAACAATTATTCAAGACATAAAGTTGTTATTAACAAATTAAAGGTAAGGTATAAAAAGGACCATTAATGCAGATGAGTATCAAGACAAGATATTGTGGCACCCCAGAAATTACTGGAAATGTGTTGTCTAACATGGACAACTTTAATACTGAGTTAGAATAGAATGATTTAAAAATTTTTGAAACATTTCTAAATATACTATAAGAAGCGAGCTAATGGACAAGACCAGCATGCCAGATTTTAATAAACAACTTTGATATCAAGCGCAATAGCCATTACCTAGCCATTTCCATCTAATGTATAATAGAACTTTTTAATTTTCTTAATGAACTATAGAGCTTTTATCTAATGCTTGATAGAACCTTTTTGTTCAGTAGTAGAAAAAGAGGATTGAAATTCATATTGATTGTCAGAAAGTAAACTTAAGAAGAGATATTAGAAGTTTTTTACCAAACTACAAAGAAAGTAAAAACCCCAAAGTAAAGTTAAAATCTGCTGTTTACCACCCTAAGCAGGAATCAATGCAACACAGGTTTAAATCTACACCAGCCAATTAGCATTTACATCAGGCTAAAATCAGCCAATCAATCTAAAACAAGTTTTATCATGATACTCTCTATTTTTTGCTTATCCAAAAACTTTTTATAGCATTTGCCTAAAAAACTGAGTCTTAAAAGAATAGGAAAGGTGTGCAGGTTATAATAGATTACATGTTATTAGTAGCAGGATGATCATGATGATCCTGACCTGACCTATAATCAATATTTTAATAATCAGTTGATACTTAATGGTGATGGACAGAAAAAAAGCATAACCTTTTTCTGTTCATCAGCATTAGTATCAGCATTGGACAAAAATGTGAAACTGGTAAATCATTACTTAACATATACCTTTTCTAATAATACTTATAACTTCTAAAAACTTCTGAAATTCTGGTGTTTAGGAAACATCGACTTAAGTTTAGGTTTTGTAAGTTATTTAAGAAAAAGATTTACTTTACAAAAATATATATTTTTTATTAAAATTCTTTATTTTAATTTCTAAAAGTTAATTTTCAAATACTAAGTAATGAAAATCATATCTCAAATGCATATTATGCATTTGAACTTTTTTTTTTTTAATTGTATATGAATTTATTAAAATTATGCAAATTTTCAAATAAACAAATATGTTTAATGGTTTAAAAATTTCAAACTAAATTTTTAAATTTAGTTTCAATATATTTAGTTCTAAAATTATCATAAGAATACAGACAAAAAGATTTACTATAAATATACAGACAAAACTACAGATTAAAAAAGATGCATTTTTTTATTACAGCAAACATCAAATTATTTAGGTAATTTGACTATTTTATATTAACTATAAACATAAAAAAAACTACCTGTAGCCAATGGCTTTTATTTGTCTCACTCTTGTGTCACAGCCATCACTATGACAACGCTTAATAGCAATTTGAATAACTAAATCAAAGTATAACAAAATTGAATTTTAAAGATTAAAAGTATTATTATTATTTTTTTTTTTTTAACAGTTAAATAAAAATTAGTAAAAAATAAAAACTCTTTGAACAAGTTATTTGAATAAATGATATATATACATACATATATATATATATATATATATATATATATATATATACATATATATATTTTTTTTCAAGCAGCGTGTTGAAGCGAACAGAAGCGTTTTTTCTACAGCGTGTTAAATTTTAAATTAAACATGGAAACCTCATTTAAAAATATAGAAAAATTAATTATCAAGAAGTTGGAGGAACAGAAGATATGTATATTACAAGAAACAGAAAAGTTGTTGAAAGAACAAGAAAAAAGCTTTGCGTCGATAATGAGTGCAAACTTGAAAATATTAACGGAAAGAATAGAGAAAATTGAAATATATGTAAAAAATAATAAATCCAACATTATGAATATCGAAAAAGATCTGAACGATGTCAAAACAACATTAAACTTCCAAGAAACAAACCTTATAGATAAAATAAAACAAATTAGAAAGTGTTATGACAACAAACTAAATATGTTGACCAAAAAAACAATCGATCTCGAAAACAGATCTCGACAAAACAATCTGCGAATAGATGGAGTAAAAGAAAAAGCAGGTGAAACCTGGACTGAATGTGAGGATACAGTTAAAGATATTTTTAAAAACCAACTAAAAATAAATAGCGAAGTTGTTGTAGAAAGAGCACATAGAGTAGGCAAAACAAAAGATAGTAAATTACCTAGAACTATAGTTCTGAAACTTTTAAATTATCAAGACAAGAACAAGATTCTTAACGCTGTTAAAAACTTGAAAGGTACTGGTGTATTCATCAACGAAGATTTTGCAAAGGAAACTATCGAGAGTCGCAAAAAGTTATGGGAAGAAGTCAAACGTCTACGCGGTGAAGGAAAGTACGCCATTATCAAGTATGATAAAATTTTTTGTAGAGAATTTAAAAATCCCATCCCTTACTTTAAGTCTTAAAAAGAAGCCTTTCTAAAAGTAAATGCTCAAATAAAATTATCTTAAAAAAAAAAAGCATGGCTGGAATCAGTGACTTTGAATCCATGCGTTTTAACTTTAATGAAATAAATGATGTAAATATAGACCCTGATATAAACTATTCCTACGAGGCGCTTACGGATTGCTCATATCACTTTCCAAGCGATTTAGAAGGGTTTCTTTTTAAAAATGTTTATGACAAATGTTTAAATAAAATTATGATACTACACGTAAACATTCGAAGTCTTAATAACAATTTTGAAAAACTTTTAAACTTGTTAGAGGAAACAAAAAATCGTTTTAACATAGTTTGTTTAACTGAAACCTGGATTTCAAATAACATAGATAATATTCAAACTTTTATATTCCTCATTTTAAATTAATTTCGTTTAAAAGACAAGTAAATAAACACGGCGGAGGAGTCCTTATATATGTGAATGAAAATATTGTTTATTACGTTAGGAATGATTTAAGTGCTTCTGATAGCGATAAAGAAATTTTGACTATTGAAATTATGAACAATCAATCTAAAAACATATTATTAAGCTGTTGTTATCGCCCACCTGACAGCGTGAGCGAGAACTTGAGCATTTTTTTTGAACAAAGTATTTTCAAAAAAGGTATTAAAGAAAACAAAAAGAACTTCATTATTGGAGACCTAAATATGAATTGTTTTCTTTATAATGAAGATAACAAAATTAATATTTTTTACGACTCCTTTTTTGAGGCGGGAGCAATTCCTTTAATAAACAGGCCAACTAGAGTAACTAAAAACTCGGCGTCTTTGATTGATAATATTATTACAACAATGATATTCAAACAGGTATCCTAAAATCTGATATAACTGACCATTTTCCAATATTCTTGACAATTAATTCTGAAATTAAAAATAAAATACACAAAATTAAAATCCGCATTTTTAACCATGCAAATATAAAGTTGTTTAAAAACCAACTATCGTTACTGCACTGGAAGCATATTAACTTCAATGACAATGCAGACAAAATTTATGATAACTTTTATGAAACCTTTTACTCCGTTTAAGACGCAAACTTTCCTATTATTGAAAAGACAATAACTCCAAAATATAAAAATAACCCCTGGATAACAAAAGGATTTAAAAAATCATCCAAGATTAAACAGAAGCTGTATATAAAATATCTTAAAACAAAATCATTAGATAATGAGAAAATATATAAAAATTACAAATATCTCTTTGAAAAAGTTCGTAAAAACTTGAAAAAAAATTATTACACAAGACTCCTAGATAAATTCAAAAATAACACAAAACGCAATTGGCAAATAATGAACGAAATTACTGGCAGACAAAAAAAATGCTCAGGTTCTCTTCCCCAGATGGTTATAGTGGATAACAAACGCATATGCGAACCAAAAGCTATAGCTCATGAGTTTAATAAATTCTTCACTGACATTGGTCCTAAACTAGCAAATAAAATTCCTTATAACAAAGCAACATTTAATGATTTTCTAGTACAAATGGATAATTGCATTAGTTCCAACGAATTATATTCTGAGCTAACTTTTCATGAATTCGAAAAAGCATTCAAATCCCTTAAAAAAAACAAAGCAAACGAAGCAGATGACATAAACGGTAATATAGTTATAGAATGTTTTGAACAATTAAAAGATATACTTTTTAAGGTTTATGGAGCATCTATTCACCAAGGAATTTTTCCGGATCAATTAAAAATTGCTAAAATTACCCCAATTTTAAAAGAGGGAGATCAAACAAATATCAGTGATTATCGTCCTATCTCCGTCCTCTGCACATTCTCAAAAATACAAGAACGCATTATGTATAATAGATTAAACAATTATCTCTTTTCTAATAATTTGTTATACGCCAACCAGTGTGGTTTTAAAAAAAATAATTCGACGGAACATGCAATTATCCAACTTGTACGTGAAATTTCAAATTCTTTTGAAAAATCTAAATTTACATTAGGTGTTTTTATCGACCTATCGAAGGCTTTCGATACTGTAGATCATGAAATTTTGATACAAAAACTGAAATACTATGGAATAAATTACAAAGTTATAAAATGGTTCCGAAGTTATTTATCTAACCGTAAACAATTTGTTTTTAGTAATAGTTGTTATCCAAATGAGTTCCTAAATGTTTCATGTGGCGTTCCCCAAGGTTCCATTTTGAGACCACTGTTGTTCTTGATTTATATAAACGACCTAAATAAAGCCTCAAATTTAATGAGTATTATGTTTGCTGATGACACCAACTTATTTCTTTCCAATAATGATATTTACAAACTCTTTTCTAGTATGAACGATGAACTTAAAAACATATCAAAATGGTTTATATGCAATAAGCTAACTCTTAACAGTAACAAAACAAAATGGATTCTCTTCCATCCAATCGCAAAAAAACCTTATTTACCCCAAAATTTACCAGAAATCTTTATTGATAATACTGTAATAAAAAGACACTATGTCACAAGGTTTTTGGGTGTTTTTCTTGATGAAAACATCACATGGAAAGCGCATATTGACTATATTAGCACAAAAATTTCTAAAAGCATTGGAATTTTATATAAATCGAGAACATATCTATGTAAAAAAGATTTAACCCAACTATACTACACATTTATTCATACCTATTTAAATTATGCAAATATTGCTTGGGGAAGCACAGAAAAAAGCAAATTACAATGTCTTTACCGCCGTCAGAAGCATGCGATCCGTTTAATTAATTTTGCGGATCAATACACTCATTCCAAACCTTTTTTTATTGAAATGAAAATTCTTAATATTTACGAACTTAATGTGTTTAATGTTTTATGCTTTATGTATTTGTGGAAAAATGACTTATCCCTACCTATCTTTAAAGTTCTCTTTTGTGAAAAACCAATAAATAAATATACTCTTAGAAATAATAAATTTTTGCATAAACCTTTTTGTCGAACAAAATTTAACCAGTATGGTATTGCTTATCGTGCGCCATATCTTTGGAATAAAGTTGTTTTGCCAAATTTTGATATGTTTTACACTTTTCCAATTTTCAAACATAAACTCAAAAATTTTATTTTATTTTTTGATGACATAATAAGGTTCTTCTAATTGTAATTATGTACCTTTATTTATTTAACTTTTTAATTGTAAAATACGTTTTATGTTAATTGTAAAATACGTTATACGTAACGACTCTTTTTGTTTTACTTTTTATCTTTTTGTTTTACTTTTACTGTTTATTTTATAAATAGATTATATACATTGTAAATAATTATGCTAAATGCTTGTAAAAGGTTCTGATGATAAGATCAGTACGATCTTCTTTCAGAAACCTTGTTTGTATTTGTTAAAGTATTGTAAACTTAAAATGTAAAAAAAAAAAAATATATATATATATATATATATATATATATATATATATATATATATATATCTATATATATATATATATATCTATATATATATCTATATATATATATATATATATATATATATATATATATATATATATATATATATATATATATATATATATATATATATATACATATATATATATATATATATATATATATATATCTATATATATATATATATCTCTATATATATCTATATATATATATATATATATATATATATATATATATATATATATATATATATATATATATATATATATATATATATATATATATATATATATATATATATATATATATATATATATATATATATATATATATATATATATATATATATATATATATATATATATATATATATATATATATATGTCAATGAGAAGGTATATTACCTAAGAAAAGAAAAACTCTGATATAAAACCCTTAATTTAATCTATTATAGGGTAATGGTAGGAGGAGCTCATAATGTAAGAGCTCATAGGACGATAACCTTCCAAGTGGAAGTATTGCAACAAAAATACTCAGTCCTGATCTGCAAAACAGGGAAGGGCAACTGGTTGTAAGAAAAATGCTTTAACTCCTCCTACATCATATTTAAATCAGAAAACAGCATATATGAAAGCTATTAATAAAATTTATTAATAAATACAAATATATAATTCATTAATAAATACAACTTATTTAGCTGCAAAAATACTATTGAGAAAAAGTTAGCATATTTAGTATTAAATTTGCTGACATAGAATATTTAATATTTATTTATAAAAGTAAAAAAAAATTTTCAAACTATTTATTTATTTGAGTTACATAGAATAGAAATATAAAAAAATATCTTTAAAAAATAGAAAAAAACAAAAATTGTAACTTATACTAACTATGGTAAGGCACTTTAAAATTTTCTAGCAGTGTAAAATCACCAGTAATATGACTAAAAAAAAAATAAGGATAAAGAATTGATAAAAGCTTGTTCAGGCTATAAAAGCCCCAAAAACCTGAAAATAAAGTCAACACTCTAAACACTGCACCTTAGCTGTTATGCTAATAATATACATGTAAAAAAGATTTTATCAAACATAATAAAAATAATCACTTTGGGATCTGAACATCATTTAGCTCTCGTAAAGTAGAATCCGAATTTCCACCATATATTACAACATGATTAGGCATATAACTCTGATCAGATGACGCAACATACATAGACAAATGCTTAATAACAACATTAGGCGGAATTTTTAATCTGAAAAATAGATATTAATTAAGGTTTAGACATAAACATAAAACTAGAAATAAAAAACAACAAAATAGCAACATACTAGATAAAATTGGAAAACTTTGTGTAATGCAGGCTTGGTCGGGAAGCGGGAGCGATCGCTCTCGAATACTGACCACGGAAACTATATTTAGTTGCGAAAAACTGGCCAGGTTTTTTAGTCGTTTTGAGAACATTTAAGTTTATTTACGAAACAAAAAATTTTTGTTTTATAGACATACATGGAAACATAATAAACTTGAATGTTCTCAAAACATCTTTGTGCGAAAGAATAAAAAAAATATTCGCGAACACTAAAAACCCGCTAAATTAACGAAGAAACTAATTCTATTAGTTCAAAAATTACGCTGATTTAGCAAAATAGTAATTTATATTATTTGTTTACAAAAATAAATATTTTAAATATATATTAAATTGTCAAAATTTCAAAAGTTTATTATAAATTATAGATCTTATTAGTATATTCTTATTTTTTTATTTAAAAAGTATGTATTCTTTATGTAAATGTAATTTTGTGTATCTGTTTTTTATCGTAATGTATCTTTTAAAGCAATTTTTATGATTTAAACAAAGACTTACAAAAATAATTGCGTTTTCAATGAAGTTATAATCGTTATAGTTAATAAAACTAATTGTGTAACAAACTTATAAGAAGTTTCTGGTTACTAAACACAAACAACGCATTCAAAGTAACTCGCGGATGAACAAGCACCGCGCCAGAGGTCACGACAGAACACAAATATA
This sequence comes from Hydra vulgaris, assembly GCF_022113875.1. Lineage (NCBI taxonomy): Eukaryota > Metazoa > Cnidaria > Hydrozoa > Anthoathecata > Hydridae > Hydra > Hydra vulgaris. Next base: position 14,853,845 of record NC_061166.1, read on the forward strand.
TATATAGCAAATAATTAAATATAAAGAAAAGTTTCTATATATTGGTTTACCAACTCTAATTATTTTCGCTTAAGTTACCATCCTAGAAACTCGTTATACTTTTTTCTGCTTTAAATACTAATTAAAATTAAAAAACCTACTCACTAAACATCATCAGCGATATTGTGAAGCAGTTTCGCTTCCTCGTCATAAAGTATTTTTAACCTTTTTAGTTGATTTCTATCTTGTTAATTTAATTTCTATAGTAATTCAATGATTTAATTATTTCATTTGTTTATCTTACTAAGAAGAATTGCTTCAAATATGTTAAACTTTTCAAACTACGCGAAACATAAAATAGGTATTGAAAAAATTAACTTTTTTATTTATAAAATAATTTCGCTTAAATAAAACTAAAACTTGCGAACTTTGCTAAATAAAGAGCATTTGTTTCTTTTTTAAACAATCGCAAGTTGTTACTTTATATAAAAAACATTGCTTAATTTTATTAAAAAAATTACAAAAGAGCGATGTTTCGAAAATATTTGTTCTAAACGTAATTTATTTAGCTTTAAGTTTTTTCGCGTCTAAAGATATTTTATTTGCCTAATTTTTTTTTTTTTTTTTTGTAATTGTTTCTCATCGATCCAATTAATCTTTTGCGCTTTTTTTTTTTTGCTTTTTAAAATGTTTTCAAAACGACTAAAAAATCTGGCCAGCTTTTCGTAACTAAATATTATTTACGTGGTCAGCAATCGAGAGCGATCGCTCCCGCTTCCAGACCAAGCCTGGTAATGCCATTTTTTAATATTAAAAATAAGAAAAATGAAAGATGAAGCGATAATCAAACCTTATCCAATGTGAACGAGCTGGTCCATCTGACTGCCAATAAGTTGCATTATCATTATCCATTAATCTAAAATTATATCGAAAAAAACAACAACATAAACTTGTTTGTTTAAATGGCATGTTTTAATTAATATATATATTTTATATATATAATAATACAAACAAGCGCACTTAAATGCATTATTCTTATTAGTTGAAACTTCTACACTAGTAAAACAGCGTGCAATAGGCTTTAAAACTTCGTCAGCTTGCAATGTAGGCTCTTGTTTTCTGCTATCTGCTTTTTCTTTTAAAGCTTTTAAGTGTGCTGTCAGAACTTTCATTCTCATGTCTGTCTTTGTAATAAAACATTTTAAAGCTGGAAGTGGTAGAGATTGACTTGATGCACGATTATGAGAAAGATACTGAAAAAAAAAAAAGTCAAAAACCATTATATAACTCAAGAAACCATAAAACGCAGGAAAACATGTATTACGACAAAATAGTTTAATTAATGTTAATTTATCTTAAGCAAAATAGTTTAATTAATGTTAAGTTTAATTAAGCAAAATGTTGATAACATTAATGTTACGCTAAGCAAAAAGACTGAAGTCTAGAAACAAAAAATTGTGTTAACCTCTTAAACTAGAAGATTAGCTTTTTTTTATGTTATAACATGGTAAAAATGAACAGGTTTCCATAATGCTATTTTCATATTTAAATATATAACAAAAAGTTGAATCAATTTTTTACAACAAGATACCCTTCTCAACATTAGTCATTGCAAAGTATTTTTATTGTGATTCTACTATTAGAATGATTACCATTTAAATTTACAAGTTCTACCTGCATTAAAAACATTGGCATTATATCTGATTTTTTCTTCTTCTAAGTAAGTTGTTTTCACAACAACTAATAAGCTCCCACATAGGATCAGTTTAACATGAACAAGACCTTGAACAAAAAATGCTTGTTCTTTTTTTCTTAATGACAATTATGATAACTATTATGATTTATGATGACATTTTTAAAAAATTTTCAAATTCGTTTGGTTTCTTATTTTTTATTGTGATTTGCAATTTGTTATTATTTGCCAATTATTTTAACGCAAAAAAAAAAAAAAAAAAACGATTTTCAAATACAGTCTGTTTACTTACCTTGACAGAATACATTAAAAAATGTTCTATGCAATAAAGAAGTATAAGAATGAGGAATTTTTCTCTTCATTAAAAAAATCTCTAACATTAAAATTACTTACTAATCAAAATTCTAACATTAAACATTAAACTGATGAAAAAATTTAATGTATTAAAACCATCAATGAAAAATCTAACAGAATAAAATGGTCAAACATTAATTTTAAAATAAATATGAAATTTTAACTAAAAAATTATATTTTTTAAAAAAATATTTTTTTAAATATCAGTTGAAATAATAAAAATAACAACATATTAAAAAAAGGAAAAACGAGAAAAATAAAATTAAAAATTAAAAGAAGAAAAATGTTTTTAAAGTAAAGAATAAGAAATAAAAATAAAAAATTTAAAAAACAAACACTATAACACTAAACAAATGTAAATTATCAATCTTTGCCACAAAAATAAAAAGTGATCAATAATTTAAGAAAATTTATACATGAAACTGTTAAAACATGAAAAAAAGACATGCTTAGCTCCACCAAAAAATATTTTGATTTCTTTAAATATTTAAACATAAAAACAATTAGAAACTAGTAAATATGTATTATGCATAAAGTTGAAGAAAAGATAAAAAATTATAAAAATAACCTTGTAGAGTCTTTCACTGTGGTTGAGCTGTTCTGTTTTATTATCTGTAAATGCATCAATGAAACCTAATAAAAAATATATAATAAATAAAAAACTAATAATAATTGAAATTACCCAACAGTTAAAGCCATCTATTGAGTGTCTTTTTTCTGTTTTATTCTCTTATTTATTAGCTTTATATTTTTGTAAATTTCTAATTCAAAGTTTGTACATCTAATTCAAAGGGTTACATGTAAAATACTCTCCTAATTAAAAAATTTTTATAAAACAAGAGAAATAAAAAAAGTTAGTTACAACTTAGTTATAATTCAAATAAAGTATTCTTTTCCCCAAAGCCTTAAGTTGTGTATAATTTGTGTTATAAAAAAAACTATTATCATAATGAAAATTTTTATCATATATCAATTATAATTATATACAAAACATTTCAACTATATACAAAACTGTTCAACTATAGTTATGCATAAAAGTTTTAAACGCTGATGCTGATAGTGCAAGTTTAAAAAGGATTATAAAAATAACAAGCTCAGGTATACTTAGCATTTTGAGGTGATTTCAGAAATTGCTGGAGATTTATGCACAAAGAACTCTAAATTTATTAGAAATGATACAACCTTTTTTTAATGATGCAAACTCCAAAACTAATTTCATGGGATTAGTTAAAACATAACAAGCAAAATAAAAATAAACTTAAATGCTCTGAGAGTAATAGTAAAAGGTTAATCTTTTTCAGTAAAAGGCTGCATGACACCAATAAACCATTACCGGTGTCTAGGAGCACCGGTGATTATCTCTGATTCGTAAGAAAACAAAATGTAAGAAAAAAAGTAAAAGAAAGTAAATGAAAACAATTAAACCAATCTTTACAAAAACTATTCACACATATATGATGTGGAATGATATGGAAAAGAAGATTCTTATAACAGATGAAATTAGTTTTTATATGAAACTATTCACCTAAATTGACCACAACCCTTATAAGTTGTTATCATCTAATGCAAAACATTATCCTAACAGAACTTGCAAACATTTTCTTATTAAATGCCAGTGGCAGTATAAACAGTAAATGGCAATTTTCGGAAGTATGTATACTTTGTGAGGAACTTGCAACCATTTGCTATCATCAAACAATAAAAAGGTTTTTATCATAACTTACCCCCTTAGATTTTGAGTTTTAAATGTGCAATCATTTTTTTAAATAAAAAAATATAAAAATAGTTATTTGCAATCCGTTTTTATTCGTATTTTTCATCACAATATGGTATTCGGAATTATAATGTAGATAAATACAATTATAAAAAACTTATTTTTAAAACTACTAATTTATTTTTTGAATTTTAAAATTTAACTTTATAATCTGACTTTAACTATAAAACAGAATATTTATAATTAATTATAAATATTATAATCTGACTTTTAATATGAAACAGAATATGTAACCAATCAGGCTTTCACAGGAAGACGTGCGATTTCATGTTATTATATGACCACGCAAAAAAAAAATGTTTTAACGATTTGACCACGGCATGTTTTTAAAATTTAAAAATGCGCTACAAAAACTTACCTAAACTTATCTAAAAAAAAAATTAAAAAAAATAATAAATATTAACGAAAGAGAAAATAAAAAAAAAATACTTAGAGCAAAAACTCACAAAAATAAATATATATATATTTATATAACGCAACTAAAACAAAACTCATCAAACTAAAATGCTTAGTTTATTTTTATTTACGCATTAAAAAACCTTTTCAACCTTTGTTTTAACATTTTTATATATTTTTTATTTGTTTAATATGTTCCAAAGGTAAACATTTCTCATAAAAAATACATAGTTATATAATTAAATAAAAAAACATTTTATAAAAACTTTTTTTTTAAATTAATTAGAAGTGTTTTTTTTTTTACTTCATTAAAATCATTTAAGATCAAACTTTGTAACAGTTTTCTAAAACTTTTTTTTTTAATGAAATTTTGTTTATCTTTTTAAATGCATTAACTTTAATCATTCTTATATTTAAATTCGTTAAAGAGACTTTCGTAGTCGTAGAATGTCATCGTTTATAAAAACAAAACAATTTTTTATTTTTTAATAAGATTTATTTTAGAAATGAACACTTTAACAATTTATATGCTTTAAATTAAAAAAAAAAATACACAACTGTCATTTATACTTAAAAAACAAAACTTTTTTTCAGTAAATTGTTACTTTATTTAAAATCGTTTCGCTAATATAAAAACATTTGTTAAGAAGTTTTGATGTAATTAATTTCACTTTTTTAGAATATTTTTTATTTAGCGCGTTTCTAAAATGTTTTTTGAATTAGCCACGGTCAAACCGTCATAGCAAAATGTAACTTGCGTGGTCATATAAAGACGTGAAATCGCACGTCTTCCTGTGAAAGTCTGCTAATTATAAATATTTTAATCAGACTTTAAATATAAAACAGAATATTTAAAAGTTACCTGGAGATAAAGGACAGTCTTGCAAAAGTTTGTTTACTGTTCTCATATCATCTTTAACACTCATAAAACCAGAAAATGATCTATTAGACAAGTCTAGCATCTGAAAAAATAATTTATAGTTTAAGTACTTTATAAACAATATAAATACAAAATTAATTTATAAATAATTAAACTATTAACATCTGCCTTTTCTAGAATAAACTGCAATGCAGACAGGGAATGCCATTGAAAAATATATAATTGTCTCATTAATAAAGCCAAGTTCTATGTTCAACCTTCTATATACAGATTTATGATCTCTTGAAAAGATAAATAAGAACTATTTACAAAGAACTTCACTATATTTATTGAATCTAATAACACACTTCCTCACAAAAAAAAACAGGCTAATTAAATGCCATTCTGATCACTTCAACTTTAACTGCTAAATAGAACACTTAATTCTTTATTGACAAGACTAAGGTGTCTGTCAAGAAACCATAGTCTATTATAATTAATAATCTTAAATGTATATAAATTATTCTTAAACATATTATTATCTTAACAAATCTTTACAGACTTTAAAGTAAGGTATTGTGCAAACATCTAAAATATGTTTTTCATTAACTGTAAAAATATAATTAAGAAATTAAAATTATAATTATTTCAGCAGTGCATCTGAATCTTAATGATATTTTTTAGTAATAACAAAATTTCTTATTAGTTTATAAAATCTTTAATTTAACTCATAAAATCATAAGACCAATTATTCTAGGTCTACTAATTTAAAAAAAAAAAAATACCTGTGTTCATTTAAGAACCAGATTGAAATTTTAACTACATCAAGCTATAACAAAATCATTTAACAGTTGTAGAGTGGTAGCTATGGTAGCTATGGTAGTTATATACATTTTTAGTGTTTTGAACAACACTGGTAATTTTTGAAAAAATGTCAATATGAATATTTATTATTAATTTATTTAGTTAATAGTTCAAATAAATAAACTCTTATCAAATAATCTTTTTTTAACTAAACAATGCTATTAAATTTAGAAGATTTTAAATAAGAATTGTTTGCTGCATCAATAACATATTTTTAGACTTCAAATGTATTTCAGGTTCTTTAACATTATGTTACCAAAAAAAATGGGGTAGAGTTAAATGATTAAAAAATACCAACATACACAACAATATTTATCTTACCTCGTGTAAGTAATCAAGATCAACTACTCCGTTTTCCTCAACGTCAAATTGACGGAAAATCTATAATAGAAAATAAAACTCTAACTCTAAATGTTTCTTACATTATTTGGTGAAAAAATATTTATAGAATTTAAATTTATTGTGTATTTTCAAAATATATAGTCCTTTGAATTTTTGAATTATTATCAATTTAATCAAATGTAATAAAAAATTGCAACATTTTATTTTTTTATAACTCCACTCCATCTGATAAATACTTATTTAGGCTCAAAGAAGGCTTAACATTATTGTCAATGAGAAAGAGCCATTAACATTTTTGTTCGCAAAGTTCACATTGCCTTCTTATTGAAGTTGCTTATACAAGGAAACTTGATATTAGACAACAATTGCCTTTAATGTTCTTGCCTCATGACTAGGCAATTCACCGGACTTAAACCCCATTAAAAACAAGTTATAATTGAAAGCAGAGGTTTTTAAGCAGATCCCAAACTCACTAGTAGATCTAAGAAAAGCATAATGAAACCATATCATAAAATAACAAAAATAACACTAAAATAACACCTCAATATTGTGATTTTGCCTGAACACCATGAAGAATAAAAGCTGTTCTAAAAGTTTGAGAAGCCAATTCAAGGTTCTAAAACATGTGACTTCTTTATTCTTTTATGTTTATCTTCACGTTTTGCTTTGTTTTTTAATTAAAAATTTTTTAGTATTATATTTTATGCATAAGCTATACAGTACAAAAATATTTTTAACAGGCCAATATTTGAATATCCACCAATTGAAGAATCTGCAAAGTTTTCATGAAGCTCAAGGTTTTCATAAAGTTCAGGTTTAAAATCTTGTAAATGTGACAAATGCTACTAATAAGTCTTAATGCAATCAAAAAATATAATGAAAACTTAGGAATTTTTTCATTTGTTACTTGTCTGGCTTTAGACAAAAACCACAAATTATGTTTAGATAAGTGGTATGAACCCTAACTATGAGGTTCAGCCAAGATATACTGTCATCATTATGTTTATAAAGAAAAAAAAAACAATTGTTTAAAAAAATAAAATTATAAAATTGATTTTAAATATTTTATGTTCTACAGTTTTTAATAAAAGCTTTTATCTCCAATCCTAAGCTAAATCTGTTATTAATTAAATAGTAAATAATAGTCTTACTGTTATTATTTTAATATAATATTTTAAATTTTACCTAAAACCATTTCATTATGAGAGTAGCTATTTGCTTTGCTGATAAATGTTTACATATAGTTGCAATTGCTCTAAAATTGGATCAAACACTAAATACAGTACGGGACTGGAAAGAAGATTTTATTTAAAGTTTTGGAGCATTTTAATCAGACTAGGTTTTAGATTTGAAATTTCTCTTTTTTTTGTAAATATATGTGAAGAAAGATGTACAAAAAAAAAAGATTACTGTGTCCTCCGGAGTTAAGTTAAATTATGCTTTACTCTACTTTTTTGGTTTTATTATTATTAAGTTTGGTAATGTGTTTAAAAGTTTTTTTTAAATTTAAACTAACTTTATAATATATTTTTTTATAAACACAGGTTTAACTATTCAACTTATGAAGAGTTAAGGTAGGGGTTGGAGGGGTGGGGTGGTTGGCTGGAGGTAAAAGTCATCAGAATATTTATACAAGACTCTCTGTTATAATATCTTTTTATTCTTTAAAATTTTAAAACTTATATACTTTAAAAAAAAAACTTAAAAGAGCAGTATACTTAAAAAAGAATCTTTGTTCAAAAAACAAAGATTCTTTTTTAACTTTTTTAAAACTTTTGACTTGAAAATAAAGATCTTGATAAAATCTAAAGTCGACAATATAGCATTAATAAAACCATGACAACAATATAGCATTAATAAAACCATGACAACAAAAAGTTTACAAAATAACATTAATAAAACCGATATAACAAAAAGTTTAACATTGAAAAATGAAAAGTTTAACCTCTTGCAACTTAACTTTTAAATAACAGTTATTTGATGACTTCAAATTTAACACTTATAAAAACAAATGAACAAAAATAAAAAAAATAAGAAAATGACATGTTGTCAAAACTTGTTATAAACATGTTATTATAAACAATGTTTTGTTTATAATGAACTCAATCAGAGTTGTTTTTTAAGTTGTTAATCAGTGTGTTTCAAATAATGCTTGTAATGCTCCCATATTTGATAGTGGTATGAGTACAATTTCTTGTTTGCTCAGCAAACACACCAAGCCCAAACTGATTATATTTTAATAAAAGGAAAAAGATGACATACTAAAGTAGAACTCTCCAGCTAAAATTAGGCTAAATTCAACTTTTCCAGAAGATGAAGTTGTTTTGATGTCCATGAAAAGTGTCCTGAAAAACAATCTTTTAAAATACCTAAACAGACTACATGAATGGTTCTGTAAAATAAGACTGTATTTTTTTAAAACTTTCTCTATTCTGATTTACAACCAAAAAGGCTGCAAGCATATTAAGTTGGGAGTTACTAGAAAAAAAAAGAATAGAGTTATAGAGCAAGAAAACGGTTGACAGAAAACTTGAAAAGTTGTAGGTTGTATGAGTCAGGAAAACATAAGAATGGTAGAGAGTTCAAAAGGGTTGATTGCAAGGAAAAAAAAGATTTAAAACTTTTTTTTAATAAAAATTATTTTTTAGGGGACCCCTAAAATTTTTGAACACTTAATGAGTCTCTAATGTTATTTTTAAGAAATGCATGTGGTTGTTAAGTGTTAATATCATAACTTTTCTTGACAAGTGTAATTATGATAAAATTATGATAATTATGATAATTTCTTTAAAAGATATTATGATAGATCTCAAATGGAGCAAAATTATATGAAATTATTGTTATATTAGTTTATATGCATTAAAATCTTTTATATTAGTTTTTTTATAATTATTTTAAAATTATTACTGTTATTATAACTAATAAAACCTAATATACTTTTTTATATTGATTATAAAAAATTAATATATTAGATTTTAATGCATAAAAAAAAAACTTAACTAAACATGAAAAAAGTGCATTTTTTAAAAATTTATTTGACAATAACTTTTTATTCAATTTTTTTTTATAATATAATTATTGTTTTACTCATTTTATATCATAATTTAATATTTTTTTAAATATAATTAATATTTTCAAACCTCTGAATTAGGAAAAATGAGGTCGGCAATAATTTGCAGAGTTCAATCTTTTAGAGGTCAGCATCAAGGCGGCAAAAAAATTTTGATACTAAAGTCTCACCATAAAACATAGAAACAATTAGGTCGGCATTGCCGAATGCTGACCCTAATTCCGAGGGTTGTGTATTATATATTTTTTAATAATATAATTATATAATTAAATAAAATAAATATCGCATTATATATTTTATGAATAATGTGATATTTATTTTATATAATTATATAATTATGTAATATTAAATTTATATATAATTTTATATATTTTATAAAATAATTATTGTATTATAGTTTTTTATAATATAAATATCATTTATGAAATTTTCATACAACTTCAACTTCATTTGAAGTCCATCACTATTGAAAAACTTTTTTTTGATAATATAAGAGACCCATTAAATGTTCAAGGGTCTTGAGGGGAGGGAAAAAAATTGTTTATTTTTGGGACACCCTAATGAAATTTCAAAAGCTTTTTTAAAATCTAAAACTGATTAAGCTACATGTTGCAGAAATATCTTATTTGGTAGTATAAAGGCTGTACTTAGAATATCATATTTGATGTATGGAGGGTGCACTTAGAAGATAAACTTCTACTTTGTGCAAGTGATTTGCTACCATTCAAAGCTGCTCAATCACCAATGGTAACTTTTAAACATAATATACTCTGACTTTGGCTATATATCAAAATCAGGCCACAGAGTAAATAATATTTTCACAAACATAGAAGTAATACTAATTCAATAAAAATAATCAATAAAATATATAAGAATAGTTTTTAAAGGTTCATAAAGATTCTGTCAAGGATTAAATGGAATTTGACATTTTCGGAGAGAAAAAGTAGTTTAAATTTGTTCATGTCTTTTTCTTACGTTCATATGCAACAAACTTGTTACAGTTGATATCAATCAAAACAAAAGTAAATATATTGGATATAAAGTAAATATATTGGATAGTAAAGTAAATATATTGGATATAAAGTAAATATATTGGATATAAAGTAAATATATTGGATATAAAGTAAATATATTGGATATAAAGTAAATATATTGGATATAAAGTAAATATATTGGATATAAAGTAAATATACTGGATATAAAGTAAATATATTGGATATAAAGTAAATATATTGGATATAAAGTAAATATATTAGATATAAAGTAAATATATTGGATATAAAGTAAATATATTGGATATAAAGTAAATATACTGGATATAAAGTAAATATATTGGATATAAAGTAAATATATTGGATATAAAGTAAATATATTGGATATAAAGTAAATATATTGAATATAAAGTACTCTAAAGAGAACTTTTCTCTTTATACTAAAACAGGTTTGTTACTTGCCATTGTGAATGCTTAAACCAAACAAAAAATTACCACATTTTAGATCAAATCCTATGAATACATTCTATTTGGATTATTTAAGAAAATCCTAGCTGATTTTAATTGAAGTCCTAAATACAGTGCAATAAAGATTTCATTAATAATTTAAAAAAATTCAGCATTATCTTTAAAAAATACAAAACTGTAACTTAATTCCTCATTTACTGAAACAAATAATTCAGTTTTGACATCATAAAATACTGACATCGCGTTATGGAG
>NC_061166.1:14869887-14872387 GCF_022113875.1 Hydra vulgaris
GAAATTATTTCCACAAAGTATTTGTTTATGAAATCAACAAATTAGCTATTTTGTGGAGAAAATGTTAAAAGCGTTAGTTTGTCCGCAAACTTTTGAACTTATCAAAAATCGCCATTTTGTTAACCAATTTTAAAATGATAATTAAATATTTATTATTATATATATATATATATATATATATATATATATATATATATATATATAATATATATATATATATATATATATATATATATATATAATATTGAAGTGTTAGATTGCTCACTACAAAGTCCAGACTTGAATCCTATAGAAAACCTATGGAAAGTAAAGAAAAAAATTGGCAAGCTTAATATTTTTCTATAACTGTAGATGCTATTAAATTAGGTATATGCCAAACCTAGAGTTTAGCTAAAGCCTCTCTGCCAAAACAGAAGTTTCAGTTAAAACATAATTATACTTATTTATGTATGTGTATTTTGTAGAGGTTAATAACTAAAAATAAAGCTAGTAATTTAATCAGTAACAGATAATAACAAAACTAATTAGTAATAAGGTACATATTAATAGATCACAAATAAACTGATTACTAATAACGTACATAACAATAAGTGTAAAGGAAAGACTTCAACTTTGACTCTGTGGTCCTGAATGTATGACTCACTTAGACACTGATACTCAGTGTACTCTATAGTTTATAATAATGTGGAACTAATTCACAAAATAATATATTCATAAATAAATGTAAATAATAATTAATTTAGTTTGAATATTTGGACTTGAACTAAAAATTTGAAAGTTAAATCTATTGAACATTTGAGCACTTTTAAACATTTGAGCACAAAATTTAAACTTAGATTTTGAACTTTAAACTTTATATTTATAAAGACAACAATTAGTATTTAATTAATAATAGTAATTGTTAATTACTAATTGGTAATAAAAAACTGAATAATTGCACTAATTAGTGAACTTGGTTGTTCATCACATCAACTTAACCTAGCCTAAAACCATTTTAAAAACATTTGTATTTTGATATGTTTTTTAATAAACAGTGTAAAACATCTGTAATTTTATTTTTAACACCCTGTACTGCATACCAAATGTTATGTTCAACAGCTTGTGCTGCATACAAAATATTCCTTTATATTGTCATTGGGACTGGCTAAATAATTTTATTAAAAAAGAATGAATAACTGAAAATCTATTAAAAATTTTATTGCAAAAATTTTTTTAAGTATGTTGTAATGGAACCTTCACAAATAGATATTGCATAACTACCAAAAAAATATTTTAAAAGAATTAAACTTAAGAAATCTTACTTTATCTTATCTGAAACAGTTCGAAGTTGTTTAAGGTCAAATAGTACATTTAAATCCAGGATTCCATCATCTTCAACTGAAAAAATATATAAAATTCAAAGCCATAAAAAATTTGAAAAAAAAATGAATTAATGAAAACCTGAACTTTTAACACACTTAGGTTTAGATTTTATTAAAGGTTCAGTGTTTAGAAACAAATAAAAAAGTTTTCCAATATTTTAGAACGAGTTTAAGAGAAAAAACTCTTTCTAAAACATTAGGATTAATTTTTCTTGATGACAAAGGTTTTAAACATAAAAGTGAGGAGATATTAATATTGATAATAAGGGAAAAGGGTGATAAGATTGACTTGACGACAAAAACTAAATCCATAAATGCATTTTTTACCCTTATACCTTATTTATTGATGTCTTTATATTTTAATTTATAAATTCATTATAAAAATAATTATCAAAAATCGGAACTTTTTTTGCCTCAAATAAAAAATAAATTGTTAAAAAATTTCAATGAACAGATTAATCCTTAATAAAAATATTTCAATAAAAAAATAAGAAAAACATAAATAACAAAAATCATAATTAATTACAATTATTTTGTTATTGTATAGATTTCATTTAATCAGCAATTATTGTTATTATTTGAATTTTAAATATTATAAAGATTTTATAAAATTAAAAAAAAAAACTATATTAAAGTTACATTACAAAATTATCAAAATATTAAAAAGGTAATTTCTGGACTTGCATAATCTACATGACTAGTTGTAGACACATCTACACAACTAGTTGTAGACACATCTACACAACTAGTTGTAGACACATCTACACAACTAGTTGTAGACACATCTACACAACTAGTTGTAGACACATCTACACAACTAGTTGTAGACACATCTACACAACTAGTTGTAGACACATCTACACAACTAGTTGTAGACACATCTACATGACTAGTTGTAGACACATTTACACAACTAGTTGTAGACACATCTACATGACTAGTTGTAGACACATCTACACAACTAGTTGTAGACACATCTACACAACTAGTTGTAGACACATCTACACAACTAGTTGTAGACACATCTACACAACTAGTTGTAGACACATCTACACAACTAGTTGTAGACACATCTACATGACTAGTTGTAGACACATCTACACAACTAGTTGTAGACACATCTACACAACTAGTTGTAG
>NC_061166.1:14877387-15052549 GCF_022113875.1 Hydra vulgaris
AGAAAAAGTAATTATTTGATATATTTTTCTTTTAGGCTATTAGGGACCTCTAGAAATTTCCAAAAATATCTAAAATAGGTTTAAAATGAGGGTAATTGTGTCAATAAAAAGATATGAAGCAATTTTTTAACAAAATATTATAGTTTTATAAACATCATTTTACAGTTTTTGGCCTTAATAACGTTTATCAAAAAATTATTAATATATATTTTGATATGTGAATTTATGACGCTGTGCACACTACAAAATCTGGAAAATTTACTCATTTGTAAAACTTTTTAATTGTCTTTCATTGTCCATTTTTCTTATTCTTTTTCAATAAAATTTTTTTTTTTTTGTGATGTGGTGATAAAAGAACAGCCATAGCATTAGAAACAAGAGATCCAGTGCTCGAAGTTTATCCATATTTAAATGTGTTTATTTTCAGAGCCTTTCATCAGAAAATGACAAAAATTACACAAAACCTTACTAATTGACCATTTTATCATTCACTATAGTATTTTTAGCATTCGCGCGTGCACAAGGGAAATATTAGGATTTATGTGTTTTTTGAATAAAAACGTAACTTTTGGAATATCGCTTCTTTTTTACTGAAGAAAAAGAACTATTGTAAAATCTCCTGTCATAATTGCTTTACTATTTCCCGACTTTTTTTCAACAGTTGCCATTTTTCAGGATCTATAGACTGTTTATTGAAAAAAAGGTTTTTGGGGTAAGTCGGCAAAATTCACGAGATAAGTTGGCTTATAGCATTTACTATGGAAAAAAAACAACATGTTTTTATAAAATTATTTTTTTTTTTTAATTTTTATATTGAAAAAAATAAGCTTTTATTCGTATTTAGACGCAGAATCGGACTGAGATTTAGGGGCTCGGGGATTTGGGGCCCGGGGGAAGATATAGATGCAGGGCCGCCCTATTTATAAAAATTTCTCTATATTACATATCAAGGAACTTTTTTTTTGTTGTTCCCTTTTTTAGGGGCCCAGAGATAGAGAGGGTCTCAAACATAGTAAGAGCCCGGGGGAAAAAACCCTCCAACCCCCCTCGCCACTCCGAACCTGTTCAGACGTATAGGTAGACGTATTCAGATTCTTACAGAAACAGAATTTAAGAAAAATTACATTTAAGTATGTTATCATTTCTCTGGATTTTTAAAGCATGAAATGTAATTTTATGAAATATTTTACATTATACTCTGAAAGCCTGGTTTAAGAAATAAAATAAAAGTTTGAAGTTATTGTTTTTTCACTAAAAAATTGTTCTTTAAAAAATGACAACTTTAAGCATCTGCGGGGAAGCGCCAAGTAGTCTAAAAAGAAAAAGTTATATCAGAATATGAAAATATAATTTGCAACAGTCTTGCATAAACAGAACTAGATCACAATCCTATTTATATCGGATTTTTGCGAATCTGGAATTAATATCGCTAATTAATGCGATGATTTATAATCAAAAATTCTGAAACTGAGTTTAAACTTTGAATGATTAATTCCTTTGAATACACACTGCAGCCGTTTTTCAAAACGCCTTAAGGTAAAAAAAAAAAATTTCGACTTTTTTACAAAATAAGCTAGTTTAGATGTCTACTAACCTTATTAAATATATATTTTCAAAGAGTTCTGAAAAAATTCATAAAAATTATTCGTTTCAAAAAACGTTTTACAAAGAGTTCTCCTTATAATTTTTTTTTTTTAATTACATTTTTCTCGAAATACGTAATAAGCATATTAAGGCGTTTTGAAATACAGTGGTTTGAAATAATCAAAAGATTATTTCAAACCTAAAAGAATATCTAAAGGAATTAATTATTCAAAGTTTAAACTCAGTTTCAGAGAGCTTGATTACAAATCATCGCGAACGTTTATTTACTGAAATCTTAGACATGTTTGGGACAGGGCAATTCAGTGATATGGGTATAATGTTAGTCTTCAAAAATTCTGTGCAAAAGATATAAAGCAGCATTATGTTTGAAAGATATTTATTTTCGATCACAATTTGCGAAAAATAATTTCATAAAGAAATAGTGAAGGCATAATCTTGACCGAAAATTCAGTTGAAAAAGTCAGTAACAAGTTTTTAATCTCGGCAATTAAAGATTTTTTCACGATTTCAAAATCAATTCAAAAAGAAAACAAAAGAAATAAAAGTGGAGTTAACTTTGATGCAAGAGATTTATCAAAGTAAACTTATTGAAAACTTAAAGTATAAAACGCAAATAATTAAAGCGTAAAACGCGATTATTATGAACAATGTTAAAATAAACTTTTTATCACATGTAAAGTGAAAATAAAAATTCTGAATTTCCTGCAAATGATACAAAAGACGTTTTTCAACAATGAATTTTTAATGATTGTGGTAAAACTATTGAAAAGATCTATACAGAAAGGCAATCACATGATGTAAAAGCCTTTTCAAATGTTGCGACTCAAAAACGACAAAAAAAAGCCAAGGTTATTATTATGGAATCAATTAAAAAATAACTATATAAAAATTTTGAAAAGCACTTTCTCTTTTAAACAACAAATGAAATTGCATCTCCCTAATTTCTGACATATATGTTAATATGTTTGTATATGTGTGTGTGTTATGTATATGTATATGAGTGTAAATGTATATATGAGTATGTATGCATACACGAGTTTTTTTAGTCTTCATAATTCTTCATGTAGTATTTTTAAGAAAAAATATTTTATTGTAAATTTACTAAAGCAATGTGGGTTTTAAATGTTATTGTTAAGGGGCTCTATGAAAAGGTTGTGGTGACACCAGTCATCCGTATCTTCTTTGATCCTTGGTCTGTTTTATAAATATTCTTTGTGTTACGTAAAAGTTTCATTGTATTTTTATTATTTTATTTTTATATAAACAGCGAAGTATATTTTTAAAAAAATGGCTTCAAACACCACATTAAATAAAGAAAAATTTCCAAAAATCGCACAGCTTGTGTACTTTTAATTGCAAGGGACTTAATTCAAATATCAAATATATAAAACCGAGACTAATCTCTAATAATAAACACCGAACAAAACGCTGTACGAACACTGGGTAACAAAACTCTGTACAAACACTGGGTAACAAAACTCTGTACAAACGCTGGGTAACAAATCTCTGTACGAACACTGGGTAACAAAACTCTGTACGAACACTAGGTAACAAAACTCTGTACGAACACTGGGTAACAAAACTCGAATATTCTGTAATTAAAAATATTGGTAAAAGCTCATACTCATTATTTTTCAGCCAGGCAAATAAACACGAACACAGTCGACCTTTCAAACACGAACACAGTCGACAAAAGAATCAGTTCCTTCAATAATCACATCTTTTTATTTATTGTAAATATATTATCATCTCACCAAGGTGATAATTCGATGATATTTGCATAAAATTAGAAAAAAAATATATTAACATTATTGTAATAGTAAAAAAATATATTAACATTATTGAATATATGTAATCTCGTCACGTAACCTCGTCACGAAACAATCAAACGTCATTAGAAACATGCTCAAGTTAATTAGACATACATAAAGGAATTAGGAATAGTTATGAGGGTAGTGGCAAAGTAATTATACTTAAAGGTTTCCAATTATTTCCTAACGGAATATACAATCTACTAAAGCGATCTAGCCCCAAGAGAAACAAGTATTCTACGATTTTATCGTAATTTATTGAATCAAATAATTTAGAATAAGTCTATGTAACTAAAATTCTGGTCCTGCAGTCACATATCGACATTTTGCGTTACCAAACTCATCTTACATTGATCAAATCCAACTATGTTTACAATGCGCTTTTGCACCTTGTCTTAAAGAGAAAGAGCATCATTGGAAGATCCGCCCCAAATTATTCCGCCCCAAATATGGCAACAGTATTTTACTCAAAGACGGATTTGAGGTTTATAAAGATGAAGAAAAACATCCTGAGTAAGAAAGTGGTGAGCATGATAAAGAAATGCAGCCTTAGCAGATGCTAATTTTGAAATTGATATACACTAGCGTGCAAAAGTCTTTAGTCAGTATGTGAATCATCTATAAAAAACAAATAATGCTTTATTATTTCATCAGTTTATCACTAATACATTTCTCAACAATATTTTAATTTAATAATTTAACAAGATTTTACTCTCATCAATATGACCACCTTTAGCGTGGATGACAGCCTAACAGAGATTTGGCATTCGAGAGAGTAACTTATCTGATGTTTCAAAATTTAAGTTTTTCTAGACATCTTGGAGACATTCCAGAGACTATTTATTTTAGTTAGGAACATTATGTGTATTCTTCTGTTTAGGTCATTCCATAGTTTCTCGTTAGTGTTTGTATCAGATAATTGTAGAGGTCAAGTCATGATTTTGAGCACTTTCTGCTTTTACTTTTGTCTTCTAATAACTTGAACATAATTTAGAAGTGTGTTAAAGGTGATTATTTTGTAAAGACAAACCCTTTACCAATATTACAAATACCAGATGGCACTGCATGATGAATCAAAATACGAAGGTACACTTTTTTATCCGTTGTTGATTTGTCTTGAACTTAATCACTAACTTTTCCTCTTTCAAAATCACTTCAAATCATAACATTACCACCACCGTGTTTCACTAAATAACTTAAACAAATATCATTAGTACGTTCACTTTACGTTTATATGTCCAACTAATCGTTGGACATATAAACGTATTTTGGTTCCAAATAGTTTAAACTTTGATTCATCAGTCTAAAAGACCTTTTTCCATTGATTTAATGCCCACAATTTTTAAACTCTTGACAATTTAATCCGTTTTTGTTTATTTACACAACGAAGCTGAGGTTTTCAAAACGCTATACGACCATTTAGTCTTACTCTACATAGTTGTCTTTTGACTGTATCATTTAGTTGAGTTAGTCTCTGTTGTTCTTAATCGTGTTAACGTGTTTATGACACTTGACTTAGGTTTTTTGAGTCTTTTTGCTATTTTATCACACGAGTACCCTTCTTTAGATAACATTTGAATTTTTGCACGTAGTTTAAATGAAAATTCTGTTCTTTATTTCTTATTTTGACTCATGTTAGCACAAGTCATGCTGAAAAAACTCATTATCAAGTTGTTAGTATGCGCAAAAATTTAGAAATTATATTTGGTAATTACGCATAAAAAAAACCGGTCTACAATATATATTCAGTAATAAAACTTGTACTTTAAATAAATATTCTAAACAATGCAATTTACTCAAAATTTAATTGAAAACGTTAAATGCTAAACGCGAAATATACTAACAGAGACACAAACAGAGTGGATCAAACTCAAGACTTTTATTGAACTGAGCGTACTTTTGCTTTTATACATAGGTAGAACTTTCCAAAACAGACTCAAAATTAAGAATTATATTCAGTAGTTACGCAAAAAATTGATCTACAATATATATCTAGTATTAAAACTTGTGTTTTTTAATAGATATTATTATTACATAATATTTACATAAGAAATTAATTACATTAAAACAAACTTCAGGCAACTTGGCTTTACGCGGATTCAAGACGTTTACATAAATAAGCAAAAATTTTTGCTACAATATTGAGTACGGTCAAAGACTTTTGCACGCTAGTGTATGGTTTTCAAGAAAGATCGGATATAAGAGTTCTTATGAGATTTTTGAGTTTTTCCTTCAAGGCAATAAAATTATCCAATTTAGTAAGTTAAGGAGATAAGTCCTAGAAATTTAGTTAAGGAGATAAGTCCTAGAAGATGAATGGTAGATGACTCATCGAGTATATTACCGCTCATATAAAAATAAAAAATAATTGAGTTTTATCTGAGTTAAAGTTTACCAGCCACCAGGAGCCCAATGCTGTAGCAGAAGAGACATTTTTTTCAAGTGATACGTTGGTCAGGCAATGGATCAACCTGTTTTTTAGCTACATCAGGTAGAACGCAACTAGTGGAATTAAAAGATGATATTGATAAGAAGTTCTTGCAAACAATTTAGCTTTGTCTTTAGTTGAGGTGACAAAGTATATATTACTGATCAAATTTGTTCGTATAATTGAATTTATAGGCTCAATTATAGGAGCAAATTTGAGTATTGCTTGTTTTAAGAAATAGAATTGCTTCTTTTAAGCTATGGAATGTCTATTAACTATGTCAACAAAATAGGGGAGGGGGGTTCGAGTCTAAACAATTTTTACAATTGCTAACAAGGGGGAGGAAAGGTCAAGAAATGTTGACGTCAATAAATTACTTTTTAAACAAATTTAATTACTTTAAAAAACGGGGGGAAAATATGTTATTTTTTAATTTTAAATTTATGGGGGAGGGGGGGGGGTGAAGGAGGAGGGTTATAGTAATGTTGAGATAATATTGTTGGGAAAAAGGAAGTTTGACAAGTTGTTGACTTGGGGAGGTAAAAATCACAAAAAAGTTGTTGACATATTTATGTAAAGCCTCCTAAATAATTAAAATAATCAACTTTCTAGATAAAATTTATAATTTAATATGTAAGGTAACAGTACCCGTAATTGACTGTTTAAGAGAAAAAATTCCGTATGACTGCCATATCTTTAAGATTGTTATGACGCATGACTGCCATATCTTTAAGATTGTTTGCCGATTATTAGTCTTAATAGTTCTAACAGCTTTAACTTTTAAGCAATTCTTTACAAAGTACAATTTTTTACATGTTTTAGTAGCTGTTTTTAAAAACTATGATTTTGCGTTAGTAATTGACCACCTAAAAAAAAAACTCAGTATTTGACCGTCCTAAGCTTTAATAGTTGACCATATGTTAAACAAAAGAAAAATGAAAGCCATGATAATTTTTTTATTTTAGTTCAGTTAATATAACATCCCAAACACATAATGTATATTTTTTAAACGATGCAACACAAATACAACATTTTATAAAAAAATGAAATATTGAGTAAGCGTTAATTGCTGGTATAAGGTATGACACATCAAAGACAACATTTTAACTTATATATATATATTTCTTTTATGTCAACAAATAAAAAATTTTATTACATATGAAATGACGAATAAACATTCATTTCCGGTATAAGGAATGATCCACAATGAAAACACAAGTTTGTAGGGTGGATTTTCCTTTGTATTTGTTCCCTTAAATATACAAGTCTATCTTTCTTATCTGGCTAATAATAATAAGAAATTCCACTTTGAACCATTGTGCCTTGTAGCCATTAGCCAATATTTGAACGAATTTTTCCGGAAAATGACTTCCTTCATACTCTACAATTACAAAGTCATCCGTTTTCAGCGTAGTTAAAACTTCATTTATAGAATACTTATACCATTCAGATTTTTTTACCATCGCTTGGCTCAGGATTTAAAGTAGAAAATCAGGCTCATCATACTGTTTCTTTTTCTTTAGTTTTTTCAATTTTCTTTTGGAAATAAAATTGGCTAAGTTCCCCAGACACTATAGTGGGTATCCTTTCTTTTGGGTTTTTCTTCTGTGGCTTTTCACCTGGAATCACTTTTTCCTAGTGCCCAACTGGAAAAAAAATTTAGCATTATTTCCATAGGCAGCCGCTCCTATTTTTAGATCACTAATGTTGTTACAAAACTGCCGTTGGCATTGCCAGTAATCAGTACTGTGAGACACTCCCTGTCATCTGAATTAGTAGCCGTGGCGCAGCGATAGCGCAATTGCCTCAGAAACAAAGGAACCGTGGTTCAAACCCCACCTCTGGGCAAGTTATGCGACATCGGTTAGGAAGGAGGCGTGAACTTCCAATTAAATGCTCATCCGCGGTGCTCTGTGATTAAACCGTGAGGACTTCTTGGGGCACCTAAATTAAACAAAAAAAATATTAATAATAACCTGTTTGTATATTGTCTTATCTCTCTTTCGTGCTAGGACTTTAGTTTCTTTCGGGTTAAGAAAAAAGGCGGTCTCATCGCAATTAAAAATCCATTTTTAGGATCTAGTTAGCAATAACCATTTCCTCCTCATAGCTTAGGACGGTTTGAGGTCTTATTTTTCTCTCAATGGGTGACTTGCGTTCCAATTTATATTTTAGAGTAATTCTTGACAAATTATATTTTTTAGCTGCTGCCTGAACTGGTGTTATTATTTCTTGGATGACTTTCTTTATCGTTTTCTCTAATTATTTTTAAAATGATCTTTTATGGCAGGCATAATGAATCTAAAACAACACAAAAATAAAATAGATTCAGAAGTTGATGCATCATAATTCTAGTATTTGACCACCTGGTTATCTATTAGATAAACCTAACTTATTATGTTAAGAATATAAAAAACAAGTGAAGTTTGCTAAAAAAGCATGAAGTATGGATGTTGCGATGAGTTAAGGTAAACGAAGGAATAACTTAGTAACTGACCACCCTGGTCAAATACTAAATTATCTAAATTTTCTAATCCAATATATGACCACCCTCATAACTGACTAATGATAGCAGTAAGCAGATAATAATTTTTAATTAGTATCAAACATACTTATTTTAAAATAAAGTTATGTAAATAGGTGGAGCTTACCTTTTAAAATTTTTCTTCTAAATGGTCAACTACTGGCACATAGTCAATTACTGGTACGTACCTTATATAATTTATATACATATTATCTCTTTGAATCTGCAAACGATTTTGAAAATCTCTTTGAATCTGCAAACGATCACCTTGAGAGTCTAAACATTTGGTTTAAAGTAAATAAATTATCAATAAATACAGAAAAAACAAAATACATATTGCTTCATTCCAACCAGCAAAAAAATAAAATACCAAGCATTCTACTATTATTAAAAATTGATAACATAAACATTAAAAGAACTGAAACTATTAAATTTCTTGGGATAATGATTGACGAAACGATTTCTTGGAAAGTCCATATAAAAACATTAAATACAAAAATAATAAAAAATATTGGTATACTTTACAAAGTCAAACCTATACTTTCCCAGGAGAATCTAAAAATACTCTATTTTTCTTATATACAAAGTTACCAAACATATGCTAATATTGCCTAGGGAAGTACAAATAAATCTAAATTAAGTTCTCTATATATACACCAAAAACACGCATCAAGATTGATTTATAATAAAAATAAATTCATTCATGCCGATCATTTACTTAAAAACTTGAATGCTTTAAATATCTATCAAATTAAAATCTACCAAATTATTTTATTTATGCTCAAATATAAGCTCGGACTTGTCCCAACTCATTTTACTAATAACTTTTTTCAAACCAACGCCAACAGATATATCACACGAGAAACCGGAAACTTTACGTTGCTCATAAAAAAAACAAATTTTTCGAGATTTTCAATTGTATACTGTGGCCTTTATTTATACAACAAAATAATACCTCAAAATATAGAATCTACTAAATTGGATAATCTTATTGCCCTGAAGGAAAAACGAATGAAGCCGTCTCCGTCTAGCCAAACCGCTAACTTTATCTGAAGCTTTGGTTAAATTTCATAGCATTTTCCATGCCATACTCCTTGAGTATGGTATGGAAATTGCTACACACCTGGAAGATAAACATTTGATTAACATTTCAATTAGATTTTTATATGAAATATGAGCGATAATTGGAGGTTCATTTAGTTCAAATTTTATCCAATCAAGCAGGTCTTTTGCTTCAAAATTGATTTCTGGTATAGAGAATCTCAATTCCAGAAATCAATTTATTCGTCTTCTATTACAATTTTAAATTCAAAAAAAAGTTTTTTTTTGATATACCCTATTGAAAAAATACAAAAGATTCTATAACTATTGCATTATTTTGAATAATGAATAAATAATAATAATAATAAGTTAACATTAATATACAACAAAGACGTGAATTATTTGTGGTGTCCGGCTTTTCAGATTCTCAAATGGTCCATTAGGTACAAGGTTCATTTAATATTACTTTAGCGCATGTCTTCAAATCGACCGCAAAACATTTTGCGGCGAGTTCGCAAAATCTGGGACGCGTCCTGAGCATTGGGTATTCTGAAAGACACAAATATTTATATAAAAAAAATCTGTGCTATTTACGATCTTACCATGTCTACCCTTGATATAATATACCTATTAATACTTGTGTTGAGCATTCAATATGGATTTTTAATAAAAAGAGTTAATAGTATTTTGAAAAAGAAGATATTATGCCTCATGGCTGGTTTAGTAATAGTTTTTTTGTTAGTTGGAATTAATGGGGCTGTTCATTCATTTTCTACTATTACAATCAATTTTTTTATACTTAAAATATTTGGTTATAGGTATGCATATTGGCTATAACAATTTAATAATGTTTTTTTTTTTATATATTAAAAGTTTGTGTGCTTTCTATTTATAAATTCCTTTGATTTAAAAAAAAAGTGCTTAGTATTAAAAAAATATTTAAATAGTTTTAATAAAAAACTTTCATTTCTTTCAAGTCTTAACACAATAACTTACAGACCAGGCTTGGTTAGTTTGAAGCCACCAAGTAACCTAATGGCTGCAAGTTATTCAAGTTTTGGTAATCTGGCAAGTTAATTATTTATTTTCAGTTAAAAAGTTAAATTTAGCTATATTTACAACATCATTTAGGAGACACAGTAAGTATGGTGTTGTACATAGATATAAAATATCTATATATTTGCTATAATATTACAATAATAATATTATTCTGTAAAAACATTTCCAAAAAAAAAACTTCAACTGTGTAAAATTTCAAAATAAATGAGTTAAAAAAACAAAGTAAAAAAATATTTAATGTATAAACCAATAACGTTATAATAACAATAAATTAATATTTATCAATAACTCATTGATAAACAATAATGCAATAAATTTTACTTGAAAATATGCCTTAATTTATTCTTTAATAAAATTTACATTTTGTATTATTCTTTCCCAAAATATACTCTTTTTTTTTGTTGAAGTGTTTTGTTTTCCATTGAAAAAACTATAATATAAGCAAAATATGATTAAATCATATCCATATATTATAAGTATGTATATTATTAGGTCACATCCAGGTATATCTTATCTTGTATTTTATCTGTGTGTATCTTATCTCTAGAAAAAAAATGTATTTGACTGTATTAAAACTTATCCAATTACAAGGTTTTTATTAGTTTACATATTTTGCTTTTTCACAAGATTATAATCAATGTGTTCTTTTTAAAGTAAAAAATAAAAAAATCTTTGAAAAACGATATTCTCCACTAAATTTCTGAACTAAGAAATGCATTTGGAATGCATTATCTTAGTTCAGATGCCATTACATAATATGAGTTTTTATTATGCTTATGACACTATACAAGGACAGAACTGCTTACTTCTCAGAAAATGCTTAGATTAAGGAATAAACAACATTCTAAAAATGCTTTAACCCTTTTGTGCTGATGGCGTACATATGTGCGCCTATTATATACTAATCAAAATCTCTCTAAAAGTTATTGTTCAATCCTATTTAGTGTTAAATATTAACCTTTTGTGCTCTTTGACATATAAACTAAGTCTAGGAGAATAGGAACTATTAATTTACAAATAAACATTAAAGACACCTGGAGACAAAAACAATGGTTTCTATCTCATCTTTTAGTAAAGTAATGTTAAAATAAAGTTTTATAATTGTGGAAGAAAATTAAGTAAATGGTATAGTGATTCTTTTACCACCTATTGGAAATATGTGTTCATAATACTTTTGTACTTGAGTCTTTGTTTACTGACCATTATGCTCACAGTTATCAAAGTTTTTGTGAGGAACTTATTAAACAATTAGTAGGAAAAAATAAATCTAAAAATAGTTGAAAATCTAGTAATTCAAATGAACACATTACGATATACACATATTGGAGAATGATAAGCCAAGCGGTTGCAAAAGTTGTTCTGAAAAGCTACTTTAGTTAGTCAGTCCCAGCGCCATTCAAAAGGTATTAGTAGATCACATGTTTTTTACTCACTTTGCAATGTCTATTTATGCCGTGATTTAGTCTCCAATTGTTGGAATGTGTGGCATTCATAGTTTTATTGTAAAAAATTTATGTACAAATTTACTACTGTATTACTGTGTTGACTAAATATAATAAATAAAATGGCTTAAAAAATATTTTCTTTCTTTGACAAAAGTGTAAATTTAATGTTTTCTACCATTCTAAATAAGGAAATCAGTTAGTTTTCTTTTAAGGTATTTTTTATATTTTTAATGATTAACGAAAATTAGGTTTAAAATTAAAAAATTGACATCAGAAAAAAGTGTTAATTATTCATTTTCTAGTTATCTAATTTAGGAAAGCAACCCATCAAATAAAAGCCTAATAAATATCGTACCTTTTTAAAAGCCATTAGTTACTTCTAAAACAATATAGCTAGCTATTTAAAATTTTAATGAGCAAATATTTTAAATAGGTAAAGCTTGTCTATAAATATGATATAATGCAGGCTTCATCAGTTGATTTTATTTTTTTACTTTTTTTATTTTAATTTTTGGATTCCAAATTTTGTCTGCTTTCCAATTACAAAACAACTACTTTTCAATCTGATTGCAATCATTACATTTTGAAATTGTAAAACATAATTTTTGTTATGCAGAAGCATAACTTTACAACAGCTTTCTTTATCAGCTGCAAGTTGAAGCAGACTATAGCAAGTTTTTATTGAAAATCATTTTTTATGTGCATGTGCCAATCATTTCTCATATTTTGCAAGTTATTTAATCTGGTAATTCTGGTTAAAATTACATTTTGATTGGTTAAAATTACATTTTGATTGGTTAAAATTACATTTTGATTGGTTAAAATTACATTTTGATTGGTTAAAATTACATTTTGATTGGTTAAAATTACATTTTGATTGAAACTTTTATTTTAGTTCTACTCTTACCATAACTTAAATTTTGCCATGGTATAATAGGCCATAAACTAATAGGCCATGGTTTATATCTTGTTTATACATCCTAACAAGACTTGCAATACAGCTGTGTGTATTTTATATTATATATAATTATGGCTAAGTAGTTTGTCCTTGTATTAAAACTTAATACAATAAGATTAATTTGATAAAATATCAAAATGAAAAGTTTTATATAAATACCAATAATAATTTTTATTTTGATAATTTGTTATATTTTGCAATCAAATGAATGAATGCCTACATCAACTGACTTGAATAGGGAGAACATGAAGGGAGTGTACATACATTAGGGTAAAGGTTATAGTTGGCATTAAAATTGTTAACCCAAACCCTTAGTTAATGTATATTTATGTCCTAATTAAGTAAGTCAATTTATATGTTCATTAAATAAATAACAAAAAAGAATCAGACAATAAACCAATTATTATTTAACATTATAATAAGAAATTCAGTTAACAGCAGGGTAATAATAATACTAATCTAACAGATAAATAAGATTACCGGGAGTAATCCACGAAAATAATTTCGATGGCACATGATGGCGATCTTCCACAATCTTGCCCTCTCCCCTAAAAATTAAAGTTTTTAAGGGAGAGGGCAAGTCAGTATACTTTTTAGGGGAGAGACAATATAAAGTTAAGCATTTAATAAATTATTTGAATTTACTTAATTTACTTAAAATTGATGAATTTACTATAGTTTAAAGAATTTTATATAAGTTCTATAAATTAAATGTTTGAATTTAATTTGCATCTTTACAATCTTTGATGCTATATTTTTTTAAATATATTTTTTTAAATATAAAAACGTTTGTTTAAATTGATTTAATATTTTTTTGAATTTGCATTCTTTATGAACATATTAGAATAAATTTATTTAAAAAGCAAATTTATTTAGAAAATAAATTTATGAAAAAAAGAAAAAAAATGTAATTTAAAGTCAATATAAATTATAAATATAAGTATAATGAATAAATAAAATAATATAGATAAAATATAATAAAAACTAGATGAACTCAAAAAATCTTTTAATATCTTTTCTTTTATTTTGTTCACATGTTTTTATGATTTAAACAATATTTAAAACTAATCAAAAACATTAAAATTTTAAAAGCATAAATTTTTGGTAATTAACATTTCGAACAATACCGAATTTGTACATTTTTACAATACTATAATTACATCTTAGAATTTATTTATTAATTTATAAAGTTATAAATTAATATATTTTATATTTTATATATATATGCATATATATAAAATATAAACTATATCAAGTAATATATATTGGAAATTGGGTGGCACCCAAATCTGTTTCAAATGTGTTTTACGCTGTTGAAAAAGGCCTAGAATAACCCCTGGATATTTTTTGATGTAATTAGCACTTTATATATATATATATATATATATATATATATATATATATATATATATATATATATATATATATATATATATATATATATATATAAGTATATGTTAACAATAAAATCTTATTTTATCTTATGAATTGTGACCACTTTGTTATGACATTTTACAACTTGAACCTTGGCATTTTACATTGTGAATGTTATTTAGTTATAATTTTTGCAGCGGAATTATTGAGCACATGCATTGACTGACTGACTATATACACTCGTTGCATGTTCTGCCTATTTAAATCTCTCTATATATGTACCAAAAAAATAATGATAAAAATAATAATAATGAAACAGATTAAGTGACAAAAAAATGTAAACAAACACTTTGTAAATAGAATTGAGTTGTTTTCCCACAAAAATAAAAAATTATCAAGATAGATTTTATGGTAATAAAAATTATAATAATAATACCTATCTGTCATGATCTGTAAAATATGGGTCTTGGGAATCTATTCCCCACCGACCATTTCTATACTTAATCCTTACTTCAATATTTTTTTGTAAAAGGTAAAAAAATAACTATATACATTTAAAAAAACTATATTTATTGTTTACTTTTTAAAGCTATAAAAATTTTTTTTCTATTATAAATAACTTTAAAAAACTTTAAACGTTTCATAACAAAAACATAAAAAACGGAGACGGGGATTAATTTTTTTCTTTGATAAATTTCTATAATTTTTTTTTTTAGATCTGCAGCTTATTAGAACTCTTGCCCCTTGAGTTTTATAGAAAATTACAATTTACATGTAAAATCTTTTTTCTATAAGAAAGAAAGTTGTCTCTTTAATGTGCAGTCTTAACTAATTACTTAGCACATTAATAGCTTAAGCCATGACATAGCTTTGTTAAATTAAAGTTATTTTTATTTACACATTTATTAATAAATTAGCAAAGCATAATAATTTCAATAGTTTTAAATTGTATGTCTATATTGAACAAACATATGATTTATCTAAAAAAAGTAACCCAACTAAAACAATGAAAATATATGCGTTTATCAACTGAATATCAATTTATTTATACATATTAACAGAGCAAAATATATAAAAAAAGTATATGTTTGCAAAAAAACTAAATTTGCATTATCAATTAACAATTGGTAGATTAACCAACTACATAAAATACTAATTATACAGGATACACACTAAATATTTAAAAAAATATGTAAAAAAAAAGGGGGGAGAGCTTTTGCCCTAAATTTAAGCCCACACCTTATGTGCCTTATAAGATGTGGGCCCTCTGTATGTTCTGCAAAATGCTGAAAAAGCATTGTAAGATATATTTGAAATAAAAAAAAAGTTATGACATGATAAAAAAAGTAAAATTATTAAAGATTAACACTGCAAACCAATTTTCCTGTTGCTGATGTTTTTCTAGAGCATTGTTAAAAATAATCAAAATCTGTAAGGAAAGACATTTATTGCAAATACATTTAGCTATTACTCAAAATAATAAATTCTTTTTAAAAAGTGTTGAGAGACTCTTTCTTGCTATCATCTCAGATTGAATGGCTGCCGCAGGTTTCGTGCAAACAGGCACAAATGAGCATTAATACTACTATTAAAGCTAAGTTCAACAATAATATATAGTGATAATTATAATAATTGCAGTAGTAATAATAAATTGTTTTGAGCAATTTGTAAATGATGATAATAATGCTATTATGTAATCAATTTGAACTTTTTTTTAGAAACTGTCATTCTGTATCAGTACTGTTTACTTTTACATATTTACTTTTTTTCCGAACATGTGAATATTTTGGTTTTCCGAAACCTCCTCAGCACTCTAATGCAATTCAACTTTTGGTTACAATTAGAGTAAGTTTACATTAAATATGTCTTAATAAAATTTTATGGTTTTATAACAGCGCAAACATTTTAAACTGTTTACATCTTTAAAAATTATTTATTAACTTAAATATATTTGAAAAATTTGTTAAATAATTTAATATCTTTTTTATTTTATTTTTTGCTATTGCCTATTTTGTCGTAATTAATAAAAAATTGTAAAGTCAATAGTTTTTGCAGGTGTGTGGGCAAGCACAAAAAGACTTAAGCGCGAAAGCACTGCCTAAACGGAGAAGGCAGTGCTTTCGCATATTTTGAATGCTCAAAGTTTAAAAATTTTAGCTTAAATCCAAACAGTTTATTTTTTTCTTCAGAAAAAGATGAAAAAATATAAGAATAATGAAAAGAAAGGAGTTTTCTTTTGCTGTAATAAAAGTTCTTCATATCTAGATAATATCTGTGTCAATCCAAGCTGTCAATCAATATATGTATTAAAGCCCCTATAGCTCTCTATTTTAACTGCAGTAGAGTGTACATTTCTTAAACTGAATTTCTTGAGAAAGATAAAATTGACTTTTTTAATATATTTTTTTAATTTAATAAGGATTTTATAATTCATTGTTTTAAAATTATCCAAAAAAAATGTTTTATCCATTGAAAGAAGTTTTATTTTAATCATTTTCTTTTGTAATATGTCATGGTTTTTATAAACAGGTTTTTAGAAATATCAAGATTTTAATATTTATGTGGATTAATAATTTCTGTTTTTTTCTTTTTGTTGATGGTTTTATACTAAAATTCTTTGGCGAATTTGATTTTTATCTTGAGCATTAGAGTTTAGCAGATCTGCCACATCTTCCTTTAGAAATACTGTCTTTTTAGAGATTCAGGTAATGCATCTGTCTACAAATTTAAACTTTTTTGAGTTGCTATGAGTAATACCATATATGGTATTTTCTGCTTGTATAAAGTTAATGTATATTATAATTGATGTATGGTTTAAGATTTTGTTGTGCAATTTATTTTCCTTTCATAATTTTTAGACAACATTTACATTTCTCTTTATTAGTAATAATTTGTAATGTTTAGCAGATCAATACAGTTTTTTATGAGTTTGTTTTAGTAATAATACCATGTGTAAACAATCTTGAAATGTAACAACTATTTCAGAATTAATTGATATTTTGTTAAAGCTTTGCTACCATTTATTTTTATAAGGTATTAGTTATACAATCTTCTTAAATCATTATGGTGATTTTGTTTTTAGAGGATTTTATGATAGAATTGCATAAAGCGCTGCTCAGGGTGCTAATAAAATTTTTTTTTCAGTATTTAGATTTAATTGGGTTCATAATTATTTGTTTTTGTACCAAAATTAATTGTGACCATTATGTTTATTTTTTCTAATTTATTCATAACATTTAAAATATGAGTAATTAAAGGTAATAATTTATCAGATAGATAATGAAGATAATGACTTTGATTTATATATATATTTTGATTTTTTTTAATACACCTACTAAAAACATAATTTACTTTAACCCTTTGAGCGCGTAATAAATAAACGCCATACAGAGAAACTGAACTTAAAAAAAAAAAATCTAAAAACAAATATTTTGAATTTTTTTTTTTTTTTTTTTTTTTTTTGTAGTTTTTAAAAGAATTTAAGAAATGCGATGTATTTAATTCATAGCTGTTGTGTAGTAATTTGAAAAGCATCCAGGGCACAGTCCAACACAACATGACTGACACTGCCAACTGGTGCGAACAGGGGTTTGGTGCCCAGCTACACATTTTATTTTTTACCTGAACCAATTTTGACAAGGTTATGACCATATAAAGGATTGTTAATCGTTGTTTGTTGAGGAAGTGGATATGGTACAATTGTACTTCTTGCCACTTCCATCTCCCTAGATGTTCGTCTTTTTGTTACTACTTTTACTGGTTGATACCCTCCAGCTAAACTTTCCACAATTGTCATCATAAAACTTATTCTAGACATAGGCTTACTTTCAATAGTGTTAAGCTTTTACAATAAGTAGCTGTTACAGGCTTTCACAGGAAGACGTGCGATTTCACGTCTTTATATGACCACGCAAGTTACATTTTGCAATGACGGTTTGACCGCGGCAAATTCAAAAAACATTTTAGAAGCACTCTAGATAAAAAATATTCTAAAAAAGTGAAATTAATTACATCAAAACTTCTTAACAAATGTTTTTATATTAGCAAAACGATTTTAAATAAAGTAACAATTTACTGAAAAAAAGTTTTGTTTTTTAAATATAATTGACAGTTGTATATATTTTTTAAATTTAAAACATATAAATTGTTTAGGTGTTTATTTCTAAAATAAATCTTATACAAAATAAAAAATTGTTTTGTTTTTATAAACGATGACATTCTACTACTACGAAAGTCTCTTTAACGAATTTAAATATAAGAATGATTAAAGTTAATGCATTTAAAAAGATAAACAAAACTTTGTTAAAAAAAAAGTTTTAAAAAACCGTTACAATCTAATAAGTTTGATCTTAAATGCTTTTATATTATCGAAACGCTTTTAATGAAGTAAAAAAAAAAACACTTCTAATTAATTTAAAAAAAAATATTTATAAAATGTTTTTTTATTTAATTATATAACTATGTATTTTTTATGAGAAATATTTAACTTTTGAACATATTAAACAAATAAAAAATATATAAAAATGTTGAAACAAAGATTGAAAAGGTTTTTTAATGCGTAAATTAGTTTGATGAGTTTTGTTTTAGTTGCGTTATATATATATTTATTTTTTTGTGTTTTTGCTTTAACTTAGTATTTTTTTTTTAATTTTCTCTTTCGTTAATATTTATTATTTTTTTAATTTTTTTTTTCAGATAAGTTTAGGTAAGTTTTTGTAGCGCATTTTTAAATTTTAAAAATATGCCGTGGTCAAATCGTTAAAACATTTTTTTTGCGTAGTCATATAAAGACATGAAATCGCACGTCTTCCTGTGAAAGCCTGCTGTTAAGAATAGCCCTGCCAAATAAAGAAAAGGCAGCTTTTGTAGTCCACTTTATTGTCTTACGCTCTGACAGGTACACATAAAGCTGTGCAACTGCCAAATCTACCCCTCCCATGGTTCGATTATAAAGGGCAACAACGTTTGGCTTCATAACTAAATTACCTCTTCTGTTGCGCAATTCAGTAAAATCTGCTTTGGCAACAGTCGACAGTAATACAGGTTTTTTTTAACATCTTGATATGCTACACATAACAAAGGACCTTTTCTTTATTGGCAAACTTCTTTTGTTTTTTAAGGCAGATTTCTGGCAGACCTTTTCTGTTTACTCTCACTGTTCCTGTTGCTGTGGTTTGATATAGATATAGATCCAATAGCAGTTGTGGAGAAGTATAATAGTTATCAATACCTAAGTGATAACCTTGATGGAGGAGGTTGGCTTGACACAAAAGACGAAAAACCAAGTTGTAAGTCAACCAAGTTGTAAGTCATATCATGGCAACAGCTGCTTCATCTGGATTTTTTCCTCCCTTGTAAATTTCAAACTGAGATAAATACCCATTGGTGCTGCCTGAAACACACCATAACTTTATTCCAAACCGAGAATGATGCTTGTTTGGCATATATTGGCAGAGATGTGGTGTCTTTTCCTTGAAACCAATCATGCTCACATCTATAGAAATATCTTTTTGAGGAATATAAAAATAGAGAAATTTTTTTGTTAAAATGTTTAACTAAATACTGAACTTTATAAATCTTATTTAGTTGCTGTTGATTAGGGATAGAGATATCAGTAAAGTGAATAAATTTAAGTAAAAGTTGAAAACGGTCACGATTAAAGTGAGTAACAAACCAGGGAGTGGAAGCACAAGGATGACTAATATCCCAATATAGTTTAATACTAGCTTTTTTGATTAGACCCATATTGATAACAACACCAAGGAATGCCTTTATTTCTAAAAGATTTTTTTTTTCTTGCTTTATCCATACCTATTGACAATGGATGAGATCTCAAATGCTGTTGGTTACTTTGTATCCATGCATCAGCATACTGGTTGGTATAAGTTACTAACTTTTCCAAAAACTCTATAGTGAAAAATAATTCAACATAGTAAATGGGTTTTGACTCTGGTGAAATAGTATGTTTGGGTCCTGGTACACCAGTTAAAGCAAAAACATTAGGGCCATTGTCATCTCCTACAACAGGAAGCCACAAATCTAAAATATCATCAACACAAGCATCATCATCAGAACCGGAGTCTACATAAAAATAAAAACTTCAAATGCTTAGATTTGGTGATATATTTAAATTAAATAATTTTGTATACAATTTTTCAATAAAAAATATTGTGCCTTCATCAAATAAACTATCATCACTGCTACTTAAATATTCTTTGCTTGTACAACTTTAATACAAAATCATCTTTAATACAAAATATACACAAACAATATACCAAAAGATAGAAAAAAATGTTTTTAAATTATGAACAGCGGTATTTCTGTAGAAAAAGTCATAGTTCTGATGAACACTTTTAAAGCCACGATCGTGGCTCTACGTGCTCTGACGGTATAGACACGATCGTGGCTCCCCGTGCTCAAAGGGTTAAGTTATAATAATTATTTCATAAATTATAATAATTATTTCAAAAAATTTGAAGAACTGTTAGATATCTATCAATTAAAGTTCTTTTAATATTTTGAAATAGAACTAGAGCAAATAAGCACACAGATCAAAAAATATATAAGCAATTACATATTTAAAAAAAAAAATTGTTTAATAACTGTGTGTTTAAAATCAAAGCTTAGAATGTTGTTTAAAATAAATAAGTATAATTAATAAGTGAAAATGTTGATTAGTAAATAGTAAAAAAACAAGTATTTAAAATGCAGTTAGTAAAGTTTTTTTTTTTAGAAATTTTTTGCTTTTTTAAAGATCTCTTCCTTTTCATTTGTTACAGTGTATATTTTTGCATATGTTATCTATATGATATCTATGAAACTTTAAAAGTGTTTATTATGTTTTTAAAAAAAAAGTTCCAGCGATAGGATTCAAACCATAGCACTTTGCTTCAGAAACTCTTCAAACCAACCACTCAGCCACGCAGGCGTTTTATCTAAAGTAGATTTTAAAACTATTTAACAAACAAAAGACTTCATAAGACTAAAATAAATGTTCTAGATCAAAATTATAGAGATGTAGCTTCAATGCAATTTTCAAGTTAAAGTAATACTGTAAAACTTGATAAATGTTTTAACATTACATAATTTATATATATTTACATAAGTTAGATATTTGCATACACTTTCGTTCACATTTTCTTATAAAAAAACGGGCTGGAACTCTTTCTCGCCATAACCTTGGCTAAAATGTTCTTTGTCAAACATGCTTAAAAGGGCACTACTGCTACTTCTATTAAGTTCAATTTTATTGTATAGGATAGCTGATATATGGTTCTAGAGGAGTTTACTTTACATCTACCTCTATTTAAATACTTGTTCAGCTATTTATTTGTTCCTCTATTTCTATTTACCTCCTCTATTTCTATTTATCTATCCTGTATTTTTTTGCCTTAATGTTTTTTGAACAAATGGTAGAAAAACAATTCTTTTAAACATTGCTTTTAGAGCAAAAAAATAAGTATGCACACTTTATTCACATGCTTAAAGCTCATTAGAACGCTTACCCCGTTTATTTATTTTAAAAGAAAAAGTCTGAATTCTATGAAAACATCTTCCTGCTTTAAAATAGAAAATCATCTTTTTACTGTCTTAGATGCGCAGATTAACCTTATTGATTGTGTAAACATTTAACATAAGCTTCTCTAACATAAATGGCAATTGCGTGCTATTTTTTTACTACGTTTTTCAAAATTCAAGGCTTAGAAAATAAAATTTCAACCATTCATCAAGACTATATCAAATTTACAAAGCAAAAGAGGCCAGGAAAACCAGGAGCTAGATATGTCGAATCCACCCTTTAATACAAAATTTTATTTCATATCATCCACAGCTTATCAGGGCTAATTAGCTAAGCACATTAACATCATTACAATCTTAACATATGCGAATAAATTTCTCCCGGTGTGTAAATTGTAAAGTTGTTTGATAAGTGAAAATGTTGATAAGTAAATCATACAAAAAAACAAGTATTTAAAATGTAATTAGTAAAATCAATATTTTCAAATATTTTAAATACTCTTGCAGTTTTGCGCTCGTCTACACCCTTGCCAATACTACGGCTGGCGCTTTTTTAAGCGCTCGCTAAAAAATTTCAAGCGTGTTTTTAAATTACAACAAATCTTTTTTCTTAATAAAATTCTAATTAAAGAGGTACAAAAACAAATATTTTTTAAGATTGCGCATGCCAGACAAATAATTATTGTCAGACCAGTGCTTTTCTGTGCACTGGCGGTAATTTTAAGCGGAGAAGACTGATTAGGTCGACATGTTGAGCTCTTTTAAAATTGCACTTAATTACTTTAGAATGCAGCGTGTTTAGGAAAATGTTTCATTAAAACTTATTAAATTATATTTATATATATATATATATATATATATATATATATATATATATATATATATATATATATATATATACAGTGGTGTACACTGGATTTTTAGATGTTTGAGTTTTGACACTTACAGGCATTGTGCAAACTCCAAACTTTTGTATGTTCATGCTTATGTCAAATGAGAATATTTTGCAAAGAGTTGCGGTGATTGGAACTTGGGGACAAAATTGCCCCAATTTTTGGGCCCACCCAGCCCTTAACATGAGAGCAACAAGTTTATAAAATAATTTCTTTAGTATTTTTATCTAAGTTTATATTCATCAACAAATTTCAAATTTCATGCAATAATCTCTTATTTTTTGAAAATTATGACCATGTAAAGTTTAAACCCCCCCCCCCCTCAAATTAAGAGGGCTGTAAACTTTGTAGGGTCATAAAAACTAAACACTTTTTTTGTGTACTGTTTTTATTTTTGTTTCTTTAGAGTGGTTGTTACATTCAGCAACAAAATTAGATAAGGCAAAGCAAGAAAAAACAGTTTGAAGTCTACAATAAAAAGAATGATTTTCTTTTTCTAAACTTTTTTTTTTAAAGGATAGCAATAATACAAATTCCAATGTGTTTGTAAAATTTATTTGTATAATTTTAATGTAACAACAAAGGTTGAATTAAGCGAATGCGAAACGCAAAATCTGGAAAAATATCTAGTATTCAAAATTTTAGTTTGTACAAAACCGTGTTCCTTGTTTTTATGGAGAGAATCAACTTAAATTTGTAAGCGAAAAAATAAAAAATAAAACAATAAACTTACAATTACAAAAGGAATAACATTTTAGTAACTAACTGCATTACAAAAGTAAAAACACTATAACAGTGTTATTACTTTTATAACGCACTTATAACTTTTAAAATTCATTCTGTTCAAGTAAATTGTTCAAGTAAGAAAAATATCTAGAAGAATAAAATGGATGTTCAAATAATATTTAAAACTTTAATAACTTATAAAAATGAGACAAACAAACAAAATAATATATATATATATATATATATATATATATATATATATATATATATATATATATATATATATATATATATATATATATATTAGGATGCATTGAAAAAAAGAAATTTATATTAAATAATAGCTTTAAATATATGCGATATAATAAATTATAACTGGATTTAAAAAAATTTTGGAATAAAAATTTTTTTTAGAGGTGCCCCAAGTCAATTAAACATTTACATGGTCCCTAAAAAATAAAAAAGTTCTGCAAAACTAGGTAAACTTGGTATTCAAAAGGAGCAAAATTTTATAAAAAGTTCAAAACTAATATTTATTTCATTTAAAAATTATTATTTAGACTTTTATTGCATATTAACTATGGTTTTTTAACTAAAAATTAAAAGTCCATTTTTACAAGTTTTTTGGTATATATTTTTTCGATATGTTTTTTTATAAAAACAGTTATTATTTTCAAACTTTTTATAATATTTCACTTCTTTTGAGTACCAGATTGACCTACTTTTGAAGAATTTTTTTTCCCCCAGAATATTAGGGACCCTATAAATGTTCTTTATAAAGGGACTTGGGGCACCTCTAAAAATATTTTTTTTTCCAAATTTTTTGTTAATCCAGTGATATTTTATTATATCATATATATTTAGAGCTATTAGAAAACAATTTCAAGTCTCTTTTTAAATCTACCCTTATATATATATATATATATATATATATATATATATATATATATGTATATATATATATATATATATATATATATATATATATATATATATATATATATATATATATATATATATATATATATATATATATATATATATATATATGTATATATATATGTATATATATATGTATATATATATGTATATATATATATATATATATATATATATATATATGTATATATATATATATATATATATATATATATATATATATATATATATATATATATATATATAAATTTATATATAATTTAAACATACATTATATAAATTATTATTATATATATATAAAATGAACAATAAATTTACTGCAACAAAAATAGCAAAGTTCACTCATAAGACACTCACAACTATTATGTTTGAAATATTATTTATAAAATGTTAATCCAGGTAATACAAATACAGGATAAAAATACTTATTGCCAAAATTAAAAATAAATAAATAAATGAGTTATCAACAGTTTTGCAGTCTATAAACTTCCAAATCAGCAACAATCAATAATATCAGCCTCTTTCATACACTTTTTCTAATTTTTTTTTCAGATGATCAGTTTTGCATTCGAACATCATGATAGTTTAATTAAAATTGAGAAAAAGGAAGAAAGACATAAAACTTGTATCTCTGCTTTAGATGTTTTTACATATGGTTACTGTTACATTGGATTAATGACTGGTCCTTTTTACACTTATAAAACATTCACAGACATGTTAAAGCAAGATGGTAATAAGATAAACACTGTGTGGCCAACAATTATGAACCTAAAATACTTGCCTATAATAGTTGCAATTTATCTTTTTTTGAACAGTTACTTCCCAGCAAATTATTTAGAAAATGATGAATGCCTAAAACATGGTTTTCTTTATATTGCGTTTATCTCTGTTGTTACTTTTATGTGGTTCCGCTGGCGGTTCTACATCGGTTGGCTTTTAGCAGAATCAATGTGCATATCTTGTGGGTTGGGTGGATATCCTAAACATTTAGTTTGTAAACCAGGTGTTGGGCCAACTGGAGAAATTATTGATTCAAGAAATTTATCAATTCATTCAGCTGATAGTTACAAGTTAGCCTTGTTTATATTTCAATGTTTTTGTGCATTTCTTTATTGTCATTTTTACTTTTTAATATTTTTGTTTGTACAAAATATTAATATTGTCGGTCATTTTATTCAAAAACTTCAAAAACAGATGACAGATGTTACTCATTCAGGTTTTTTATTAAACTTGAAAACTTTTTTTGAAGATGTATAATTAATAAATTTCAATGTTCTAGACTAGACTTTTCATATTACAAAACATTCAATAAATTTTTTTTTAATGAATTGAAAAGAAAATTTTAAAATAATTGCTTTACTTAACTCTTTTTATAATTATTTCAAAATTTTGTTATAATTTATTATCTCAAAAAATTTTTAGAAAATTTTCATTGAATTTAAAAAAAAAAAAAATTTAATCAGATTTCAAAGTGATTTTTATAATTGTTTTTTAATTAATTTTATTGTTTATCTTATTATCGTTGCTAGTATTATATTATTATTATTATTATTATTATTAGTAGCATTGTTGTTATTATCATTCTGTTGTATGTATAATAAATATATATATGTGTATGCTTGTGTGTGTGTATGTATGTATGTATGTATGTATGTATGTATGTATGTATGTATGTATGTATGTATGTATGTATGTATGTATGTATGTATGTATGTATGTATGTATACACACACACACACACAGTCATGGTATATATATACACAGTTGTGGCAGCTATGTTGTCATAATAATAGTTATTTTTTGAAATGGATTAAATATTTTTTTTTAGCTTTGACACAATTTGCAATATCAGCATTAGTGGTGTTGAATTTTCAACTTCCTTCCAAGCAGCATTGAGAAACTGGAACATGACCATTCAGTGGTGGATGAAAGAGTATGTTTACAAACGTTTGCCTTTTCATTCTCGTGCACTGAAGTAAGTTTATTAAATGAATTAGTTCTTTTTATTGTTTACTTTTTTTAAATATCTTAACATATTGTAATACTTTTAAATATGATATCAGGGTGTTACCCAGGAA
The DNA here is from genome assembly GCF_022113875.1 of Hydra vulgaris. NCBI lineage: Eukaryota > Metazoa > Cnidaria > Hydrozoa > Anthoathecata > Hydridae > Hydra > Hydra vulgaris. Next base: position 14,903,787 of record NC_061166.1, read on the forward strand.
AAAATTTTATACAGCATTTTTGCGAAATTAGGAATTTAGGTGCGGCTATAAAAAAAAAAAAAAAAAAAGGTTCTTATATTCTGAAATTAAATTTTAATCAAAATGAATTTTCTATTTTTGCTGGGAGTTACATTTATATGTGGTGCCATCAGGCTGGGTAACACCCTGGATATTGTCATACTTTTAAATATGATATTGTCATATTTTTAAATATGAGATTGTCATACTTTTAATACTTATATAACTTTTAGTCTTTATACTATTTATACTTATATCTCATACTTATTATGGAGATAATAATTATATATTTATACTTATATCTCATACAATACATCTTATGCTAAACTTAACTTTTATCTACACTTATACTAATCAATTTTTTACTATACATCGTATTGTCATATTTTTTAAATTATCAATAAAATTGATAATTTAATTATTTATTTAAAATTTAATCTTTAAGATTTACTCTATAAAAAATTCTTTAAAAAGAAAAAATAGAATGTTATTCTATAAAATTATATAAAAGTTAAAATATGCCAAATTTTTATGTTTAAATTTATAAAAAAAAGGAAAACTTTCTATTAAATTCATATTTAAATTTACTCTTTCATTTAATCTGCTTGATTTTTCTCATCAACATTTCCTAATTTCAAATTACACTATTATCATTGTCTATTAGTATGGAAGCATCACTTGTACAATTCAAAAAGCTCTTCATCTAATCTATTATTATTTTGTTGTTTATTCAAGTTGTTTTTTTAAAAGTTTTGTTTTCCTCTTTTTTATTATACTTGTGTTCTCTTAAGATATTTAATCCTAACATTTAAATGGTAAAGTTGTTTTAAGTTTCCTTAAAGTTGTTTGTTTACTTTTTAAAGGTTATCATGTTTGAGATATAAAGAAATAAAATGTGGTGATATATTTTATTATTATATCTGAATTTTAATTATGGAGATAAATAAAAATAAAGTAATAACTAAAGTAAAATATTTTAAATAAAATAGTTTAAACTACATTTTAGTCTGTTGATTTTAAAGTTTTTTTAATTTTCAAAATTAAAAATATTTTACTACATGTTAACTATATAACTGTAATTAACTATAATTTGGATTATTACATGTTATAACATGTTTTAACAGTTTTAGTATTTTTTTAGGTTATTGCTGTCTCTGCTAATTTATAATGTCTCTACTACTTTTTTTTTTTTTTTTTTTTTTTTTTTTTTTTTTTTTTTTTTTTTTTTGTAAATAAATTTTATTGTATATTATTAATTGTAAATAAATTTTATTGTATAATATTATAAATGTTATTTTATTTTAGTAATGTATTAAATTGGTTTGCCTTAATTTTTAGGATTGCTGTTTCATTTTTTGTAAGTTGCTACTGGCATGGCATTTACAGTGGATATTACTTAACCGGTATTTGTTATGTATTTGCCATTGTAACTGATGTTCGATTGAGTCACTCAATAAGCAAATACATTAGAACAGATTTCCAAAAGATTTTATGGCTAACATTTAAGCAAGTGTATGTATATAGTGCAACTGCGTTTATGTTTGTACCTTTTCATTATTTGACTTTTGACATTAGTTTAAAAATTTGGGAAGCGATGTATTATTGGGGTCTTGTTTCCATGGTATTTTTAAACATAGTTGCATCTATTGTTTAAATTGTTTTAAAATTCTTTTCAAAAAGTTTTTGCATTAATTTATTTAAGAAGTTTTTGAAAATGTTTTTACTTGATAAAGATTATTTTAGTTTCTTTAATAGAAAAATGTTATTATGCTGTTAAGTGTTTGACTTGACGTAAAATTAAAAAAAAAAAGTTTAATTGTCTCTAATAACTTTCCATTTTGAAATCAATTTTTTAAAATACTAGTTTTACCTAAATATACTTAAATATGTTTTTAATTTTTTTTTTCTTTTATATTTAAAACTTATTTATGATATATGTATATATGTATATATACACATTTTATTGTGTATTTTCTAATGCTTTTTATGTATTTTTTTAAATGCTTTTTATGTGAATGTTTTTCTATTTATTCAATTTATTGTTTTTATGCTTTATTATTTTTATTATGCAAAAAGTTTTTGTTTGCAACGGGATGAAGGTGTGTGTATATGGAGGGAGGGGGGTGTTGGTATCATTTGAAATTTTTTTTTACATAAGTATCAAAAGATTAAATAAATGTTTTAATATTTACTATTTCATTTAAAATATTTGTCTTAATATTTATTTTGAAGTTTATTTATATTACACACCAATATTTATTTTTTTATTAATTTGAGCTGAATTTGGTTATGAACATGAACTTTGTAACATTGTAAATTATTTATGCAATTTTTTAAATATATTTTTTTACTCAATTTTTTATTTTTTGTGGGTTATATTTATGCAATATTTAAGAATTTTATTGTAAAAAATAGTATTCATAGATTTTTGTATTTTTTTCTATTATTTATCATGTTCATGACATTTTTTTTTTTTATATATAAATTCATAAAGTTGATGATAACAGTTTCAAAATGTTGATAATAACTTTGAATTAGATATAGCCATTAATTACCAAATCTTAAGTTAAAACCATAAAATGTATTACAAATCTGAAGTTATAACCACAAGTTGGTTATAATATAAATTGGTTATAACAATAAGTTACTTAAGTTATATGCAAAAATTGTTACTTTAGTTAGTTTCTTACATAGTTACTTGAAACCAATTGATTTATTTTACTTTTAATTTGATTTAAATGAAGTTTTTATTGATTACTCAAACATCAACTTAATTCTTAGCGTTATTTCGCTATAGCGTTAGTTCGCTATCGTTGTTGTAAAAAAACTATTTCACAATATTTAATAGATAATAAATTGATTTAAAAGCAAAATGACAGAGCATAATTTAAATTAATAAAAATTGGATATAATAATTTTTTTTTTTTTTTTTTTGCTTTTCTGTTATATATTTATTTTGATCCTGTTGATGTGCATAGTGCATAGTAATAATATTGCTGGTATATCTTTCCTAAATTATACAAGCTCACAAATAAAAGAGAGTGATGTTTATATTAAGATTAGAACCTATTAAATTTTATTGTTGTTGCACTATTTTTATTGGTTATCAATTGTTAATGGTAAAAGAGTTATTCGTTATAAGTAAAACATTTGCAAACAGATATTGAACAATTTTGAAATTATTTTTTAGCACAAGACACTACACTTAATTGTTGAGCATTAAAAATGTCTTGGATTGATTTTGTATATTTGCTTCTTTTAATCTTATGTATTCCTTATGGACATCTTGTTAAGCTATCAGGTAGTGCCTTCAATAAAAAGCTTATGTGTCTTGGAGGTGGTTTATTAATTATATTCCTTCTTGTTGCTGAAAGCAGCTGGCATTCTGCTGTTACTATATTTGGAAATTATCTTATAATAAAAGGGTTTGGGTATAGGTATGTTTAGATTTATCAAGTATACCTTCTTCTATTTAAAGTTTTTTGGGCCTGAAGCAGGGAATTAACCTTTTAGCTTTTTCATTTCTACTTAATTATACCAGTTAAAAAATTGAGTGTCTAAGCTCATTAGGATCTTGTTTGCTTTCAATTACACATGTATATATTAAGCTTATTAAGCTGTTTAAAGTACCTTAGTGGTAAGTTTATTATTACAAGTTTTTTGTATTATATATATGTTATATTTGAAATTTTAAATGATTTTGTTTAGGTATTGTCGAATAGCATCATTTGTATTTACATTTGGATACTTATTTTTTTTCCGAATATGTTCTTATCTTGGTTTGCCTGATCCAGATGGTCAATCAAATGCCCTTCAATTACTTGTTACACTTCGTGTAAATATATTAGATTTAGAAATATATATATATATATATATATATATATATATATATATATATATATATATATATATATATATATATATATATATATATAATCCCATTCTATTAATTTAATAATAATTAAATTCGTGTAAATATTTAATTGTAATAGAATAAAATTATCAATTTCATATTAATAAGAGAATTTAAAATGACTTATTTAAAATGCATTTTTATCAAACACCTTTTGACAGCATTTTGATGAAATACTTAGTATGAAGTATTAGTAAGGGTTGTCAATGCATTGGGTCACGCTTGGGGAGAGGGGGTTAGTGGTTTTGTGACAACATATATGGGACTTATTACTAAAGAGTTATGATGTTATGACAAAGATGACATAAGATTGTTAAAAACGATCAAAATTTGCATAAATTATTATTATTTTTTTTTTGTATAAAAACAACATATTTAATAAAAAATTAAAATTTGAATATAATAGTTTTAAATCTTATTTTACACTTTTCCATGTTTTCTTATATTATGAGACTAGTTCAATAAAAAGTAATGAAATTTACTGTTATAAATTTTGATAATTAGTTATTATTTATTAGTTGTTTTTTTTTCAGATGGTGAGTTACTCGTTTGAATACCATGATTATGTAAGTAAAAAAATATCAGAAGAAAAAAAAGATGATAAAAAATTTGACTTCACATTGTTTGATATATTCACATATGGGTATTGTTATATTGGACTGATGACAGGCCCTTTTTATACTTTTAAAACATTCAGTGATATGTTACATCAAGATGGTTCAAAAGTTTCTACTGTCTGGCCAGCAGTTAAAAACTTAAAACAACTACTTTTTTTGGTTTTACCATATTTGCTTCTGATAGAATATTTTCCCTTGAGTTATCTTGAAAGTGCTGAATGCTTGAATCATCGCTGGGGAGTGTTGCACATAGTATTGGTATTAGTGCCAACATTTACATGGTTTCGTTGGAGATTTTACATTGGTTGGTTGTTAGCTGAGAGCATGTGTATGACCAGTGGGTTAGGAGCATATCCATTTGAGTGTAAAGCAAAACCAGGTTTGGGTCCAACCACTGTGCCAACTCAGAATAATGAAGAAACCTTGATAAGGGAACAGAATGATTATAGTGATACTCACAGGTATTTTTAATGTTTAATTTTTAAGTGAACTTGATTTGAATTGTTAAGTTTTAAAATTATTGTTCTAGCAATTTGCATGATGTATTTTTTAAATCTGTTACCATGGGTATATATTTTTAAAGCTGCATACTGTTACCATGAATATATATTTTTTAAAGCTGAATACTGTTACTGCAGAGATATATTTTTAAATAGCAAAATATTTTTTAATCAAATAAATTTCTGCATTCTTTGTATACTGTTTTTACCAATATTGATTATTTTTATTAGCAAGTATTATTTGTTATTTTAAAAAATATGAATTATTATGGACAAATTATGTCCATATTACTATGAAAAAATAAAAATCTTGCACGTTTATGAGATTTTTGTTTATTTCAGTTTTGAAACTATCCATAACATTTCTATTTATGATGTTGAGTTTGCTCCAACGATGCGTTCGGCAATGAAAGTTTGGAATATGACAGTTCAATGGTGGATGGCGAACTATGTTTATCAGAAACTCACTTTTAAATCGTCACAATTAAGGTATCATTCAGAATATGTTTATAATACATGTGCAAATAGGATCCTTTTGTATGTGAAAAAATATTTTTTTCTCTTTATTAAATTTTTTTTTTTAATACAGTAAATTTTTTTTTCGAAATCTCAAAATATTCAGAAATCTAAAAGCATTATTAGGCGTTTTCTACTATATGAGTACCAAATGGGACCAAATGAGTAAGAATCACAAATGAATGTAAAGACTATTTAATAGGAGGAATGAAATTTTACTTAGAGAGCAGGAGAGCTATAACTCACACTCTAGTCATCCTTAGCAAATAATAAGACAATGGTCTATGAGTAAACAAGTCTATATAAATCCACTTGTGTGTTAATGGCTACCATGACTGAAAATATTGTACAATTCAAAACAAAAAGTTCAAAATATTAGCTGTGCAATCACCTCCGACCTCTAGGTCCTACTCTACAACATCAAATTGGTTTTAAAATTTTAATGAAGATAACTATAAGTTAGAACCTAGGCCCAAACATTCTTTGGAGTTCGATCTGGACCATTAAAAGAGCTAATTGAGATTAAACCACAGCAAACTTCACTCTTCTTGATGAGTACTCTTGGGTGCAAAAACTATGTTACTCTGGACGATCAACTGATCATCCAGAGCAACACAATGTTTTTTTTCCCATGATAATGCTCAACCACATGTTGCAAAATCAATTCAGCAAATAATATTGGAATTTAAATGTGAGATTAACTGACCCTGTATACACCTGACTAAGCCCCAACGGATTATTACTTGATTCATTTGTTGAGCAACAATGTACATGGTAAAAATTTTGAAAAAAGAAAACCCAATTCAAAACATGCCCGAGTAACTTTTTTGCCTCCAAGCCTAAATAGTTCTATTCACAAGGCATCCGTTCTTTGCATACATGTTGGAAAACATTCATAGACAGTAATGGATCACATATAAGTTTTAACTACCAGACAAGTTTAAGTATTAAAATTATGCTTAGTCTTATTATTCTTACTGTTTTGAACATTTTGCTTTTATTTGTTTAAAATCCTTTTTTCTGTAATCTTAACAACTTTGACATCAAAACCAATATTTGAGCAATATAAGTTAACTAAGACGCCATTATTATTTGGGGATAAAGAAATTACATCATTTAGAGATTAAAAGTAAAAATTAAAATAAATAAGTAATAGTACCATTAATAAAAGCATAATTAAAAATACATAAAAGTTGTTTTTATTGGCTTGATTTTTTTTATGGTTCTTTTTTGATTTGGTTCTGGCTTGGCTTCTAATAAGGGTATTATAAGATTAAAAAAAAGATGGTTTCTAATTGTTTTATTTTATTTATAGTTAAAATAATATTTGTATTAATTTTGTTTAGTGATATATAAATCATTTTAGGATGTTTGTGCTGTTATTTGTAAGCGCTTTTTGGCACGGCGTTTATCCGGGGTATTACTTTACTTTCATATCTGTTGCTTTTGTTGTGATTGCTGAAACACGCATGTCAAACTCAATTAAGCCATATTTGACGGATTCTCAAAAGTATTATTGGGATTGGATAACATGTTTCTGTTTATACAGATCGTTTGAGTATCTTGGAGTTGCATTTATGTTATTAAAGTTAGAATCGATCTGGAGCGTATGGAGAAGAATGTACTTCATTGGACATGCTTTTATGTTATTTTTTATAATATTGCCAGTATTTATACCAAAAAATAAACACATTCCTAAAACATCTAAGAGTCAATAATTTTATTTTATTTAGGTATTTTTTTGACATATCTAAATGATATATTGCTGGTTTTGATTTTAATTTTCAGGGGGTTTTTCATGTAAATTTCTAAAAGTTTGTTTCAAAACTACATTATCTAACATTATAGTCAGGTGATTACCTTATTTCTTTAAATATGGTTATGAAACTATAATAAAAAGCTTTTTTATAATGATTTTATAGAGAAATTAAAATATAGTATTTATTTTAGTATTTATAAATTAAAATTATGATGGAATAATTATGATATAGAATAATTATGATATAGAATAATTATCATGGTGTTTTTTATTTAAAGCTGTTGTATTTCCTTGCGCGAATATTTGAAAAAGATGAGTTTAAAAGTTAGTAAACCCTTTATATAATTTATTATACCCTTTATATAACAACATTTAGCAAAATAAGTTTTTATTTTTTTTTTAATTTTTTTTTTTGTTTGTTCTTTATAATTACTTGTAGTAATATTTTTAAATAGCTGCGTTTGTATTGCAATAGTTTGCAATGGTAAAACGGTGTGCACATAGACGAATAAAGATTTTATTCTCAGCTACGCCTCAGCCTCTACGTTTCACTAGGTAGAAATAGGCCGACGACACGGATTTTTTAGTGGAAGGATACAATCGTCAATTTCTAAAAAAAGTCCTTTATATCTAGAATTTTATTTTATTTTTTTTTAAAAAAGTGGAGGAACCAGTGCCCCATCCCCCTCCCGTGTCGTCGACTCTGAATATTTTTTTAAATTAAAAAAAATAACTTTTTAGAATTAAAAAAAAAACATATAGGTTTATTTTTTTCGTTTTTATAACTATTATACGTTATAACTATTATTGTTTATTAACTATTCACGGTCGTTTACAAGCGCTATGTTTAGGTACGCATGCGTGAGAAAATATGAACTTTTAAAATGGCTACGGTTCTTAACTACAGAGGCAACCGTGTTATTTGTTATTTGGTTTCTAAAAACTCAATGTTGTAGCCTTATTTTTATGTAGATCAGTATATTATTACAAAATTTTCACAAAAATATATTTAAAAAAAGGATAAAAAAAATCTTAGAGTGCTTAAACTTTATTTTCAATTAACAACTTTTTAGTGTAACTCATAAATTTGTTTATTTATTTGAAATCGATTTTCTTATTTTATATGTATATATATATATATATATATATATATATATATATATATATATATATATATATATATATATATATATATATATATATATGGTTCAAAGCTAATAAATTAACTTTAAATATTAACAAAACAAAATGGATTATTTTTCACTCCTGCGCAAAAAAACGATTTTTAACAAATAATATGCCTCAAATTTACATTGATGAAACTATAATAAAAAGAGATACTGTTATAAAATTCTTAGGTGTTTATCTTGATGAAAATATTACTTGGAGAAAGCATATTGATCATATAAGCACCAAAGTTTCTAAAAATATTGGCATTTTATACAAAGCTCGAAATTATCTAAACAAAAAAAACTTAACCCAGCTCTATTATTCATTTATACATAATTATATAAATTATGCAATCATAGCCTGGGGAAGTACGGAGAAAAGTAAATTACAACATCTTTATCGCCGTCAGAAACATGCAATCCGTGTAGTTAATTATGCGGATCGCTTTTCACGTTCGAAATATTTTTTTGATTATATGAATGTACTAGATGTTTATAAACTTAACATATTTAATGTTTTATGTTTTACTTTTATGTGGAAAAACGATTTATCTTTATTTGTTTTCAATGACCTTTTTTCTTTAAAACCAATAAATAAATACACATTAAGAAGTAATAGTTTTCTAAATGAACCATTTTGTAAAACGAAGTTCAATCAATTCTGTATTGCATATCGTGCATCCCATCTTTGGAATAAAATAGTATTACCAAATTTTGACCCTTCTACTACTCTTCCTGTTTTTAAAACTAAATTAAAAAACTTCATTCTCTGTATGGACAACATTCTAAAATTCTACTAAAAATTTATGTAAAATGTATTTTTCAAATCTTCAGCATATTGAGTATTAAAATGTTAGTATATTGTATATTTGCATTATGTTATATTGTATTAGTATATTGCATATTTGCATTATGTTAAATCTTTGCATTATGTCTTTTTTAAGGTTCCGGTGATAAGATCCTTCTGATCTTCTTTCGGAAACCTAGTCTTATATTGTTAGTACGCTGAATTGTATATACATATATATATATATATATATACTCATTTTTTTTCTTTTTTCTTTTCTTTTCTTGTAGAAGTCTTAATTATTTTTATGTATCAGACTTATATTATTACATATCACGACTTATATTATTATATATGTATCAGACTTATATTATTATATATCACGACTTGTATTATTGTATCACGACTAACATTGTAAACTAAAAAAAAAAAAAAAAAAAAAAAAAAAAAAAAAAAAAAAATATATATATATTATATATATATATATATAATATATATATATATATATATATATATATATATATATATATATATATATATATATATATATATATATATATATATATATATATATATATATAAAATATATATATATATATATAATATATATATATATATATATATATGTATGTATAATATATATAGTATATATATATATGCTTTTGTTACCTGAAATATGCAAATATTCACAGTAAAATTCTTTGCAAATAATATAAAAAAATAAATTATTAAAGACCTGCTTGTTATAATTCAAGTATGCATTTTTTAAATGTATAAGTGTATATATTTGCATATATAAACTGTTTAAATGCGTATATTTGGATACTTATACTTAAAAAAATAAAAGAAAATGCTAATAAGAGTATTCTTTTTAACTGCATTTTTTACTTTTTTGTTGCAATATTCAACAAACTTAAGTACAATGTATAATAAAATATTTTCATCTAATAATAATCTCTATGCAATTTTACTTGTAGGATAATTTTTTTTTTAAAAATTTTAGTTTTTAATTATGTTAATATTGATTTGATTTATCTGACTTACTTATTTACAGTTAAACAAAAACTGCAAAGGGCAAAATATAAATAACTTTTCGAAAGGAATGGCGTTAAGTCAGGAACATCTTCAACACATGAACTAATGAAGGAAACAGTTCTAAAAGTAGTTCTATATTATATATTTGCAGATTGATCATTATTTGTATAATTCTTTAGTGAGATAATTATTATAGATTTTTTACTAAAGTATACAGAGCAAAAATTTTATCTGCAACTATTATTTGCACAACTTATGTTAAAGAATTGTGCAAATCTTGTATTGAAACTATTTTAAAAATTAGCAACTCTTATTTATGAACGACAATTGATGAAAATGATGCTTCTGGGAGATCACAAATGCTATGATTGGAATATAACATTAAGAGCCAGAAATCAAACAAAACCTTTTAGACATATGAGCATGTGAAATTTTATGGAAAAAATTTTGGAATTATTATGTTTTTTATTTCTGCAACACCATACATAGTGCAGAAGAAATAAATAGCAAAACAATTTCGTTTTTTATTTTGTTATATATATATATATAAAAATATATATCACAAAAAAATATGTGCCTTTTTAAATATTTAATTCAACATACTATTGGAACCGTTATTGCACTGTATTACTATCAGCTTATTTGTTATTAAGATTTTTTTTTTTATTTTTGGCAACTATATTTAAAAAATATATATATAGCTGCCACTTCCTAATGTATTTTATATGATAAAATTTTTTTTTGAAGAAAAATCATTTTCGGAGTCCCTTAAACATATAAAGAGTTCCTATTATTATCAATTAAAAAAATCTTCAAAAGCGTATCTTGACATTTCCGCTCAAAATAAGCGAAATCATGAAAATTTCAAATATGAATAAAATATTGCCAAAAATTGGTATAAATTTTTCTTTTTCAGTTAATAAAATTCATTTTTTATGGTGTTAAATCTAACATAGGAATTTTCATATAATCTTGCTTCATTTAAGACCCAACATGATACACTCAAATAAAACATAATAAGTTCATCAAAATATTTTTTTTTTCAAAAATTTTTAAAAACCAATTGTTTTTTGTTATATAAAATACATAAAATACATTTTTTTAACTTTAGATAAATATGTTTTATATTGATAATCTTTTTCTTGCTATTGCTTCAACTTTATTTCAATATAAAAACTTACTTTTACTGTTATGACTTTTTCCTATTATATTGAAGTGTTTTTTTACTTTATTATTTTTGTTACTATATATATATATATATATATATATATATATATATATATATATATATATATATATATATATATATATATATATATATATATATATATATATATATATATATATATATATATATATATATATATATATATATATATATATATATATATATATAGTCAGAAAAATAGTAAATAACAAAATAAATAATGAAATTGCACTTATATAAGAAAATAGTCATAACAGTATATAAGGAAATAGTCATATATATAAGTCAGATATATAAGGAAATAGTCATAACAGTAAAAACAAATTTTTATATGGAAAAAAAGTTGAAGCAATGACCAGAAAAATATCGTACATATAGAACATATTTATCTGAAGTTTAAAAAAAAAATTATTGAAATCCTGCAGTCAGATTTTTAGAAAATTGATTTCAAATAAATAAACAAATCTATGATTTACACTAAAAAAGTATTAAGTAAAAACACAGTTTTAGCGCGCAAAGATTTTTGTTACCTTCATTTATTTATATTTTTGTGAAATTTTTGTATTATTTTATTGATTTACGTTAAAAATAAGGCTATATCATTGGCTTTTCAGAAATTAATTAACAAATAAACTGTTGCCATATAAAATATTCTCTGTAGTTAAGAACCGTAGCCATTTTAAAAGTTCAAAAGTTTTTCGTATTTTCTTACGCATGCGTACCTAAACATAGCGCTTTTTACTAATATCTAAACGACCGTGTATTAGAATTTAAAAAAAAAATTAATTTATTTGGTGGAGCAAATAGTTTATAAACCGACTGATTTTTAGCGAGAACGCTCAAAGCACAGTGTGCTAAATTGACCGCGAGGTTGTATGTCTGCCCACTCTGATTTTTTTTTTGTTTCATATATAGATACCTACTAACTAATTGTAGAAAACAAAAAAATTAAGTTCACGCCAATCAAAGGGTCTTTTTTTGGTATTAATATTTTTGAATTTATTTAACTCATTTGACATTGTCTAGATGTAAAATTTACAGTAAATGCCCCCAAAATTATTAAAATATTAATAGAAGGAAATCCTAAAATACCAGCCTAGGAAAAAACAACGAATGGACGATAGCCAAAGTATTGTAGATTGTTAAAAAAAACAATAACTAAATCTCTGATAAGCAATTTTCCTTTCGATTTGTTGATAAAAAATTTAATGTCACATTTAAATATTTTTTTTAATGATATGTTTAATTAATTAAAATTCAAAAAGAAAATTTTTTTTTTTCATAATAGTTTATCAGTCCGCAAAGATTAATGGATGGAATCAGGGTCGGCGCGAGTAGGTGTCACGTTTGCCGACTAAAAATCATTAATAGGGAGGGGGGGTTGACACCCCCCTATCGCGCTGGCCTTGGATAGAATCATGTTACTACAAAAGTAGTTAGATCTTTATTTAATACAAATATTTTGCAACAAATCGACTTTTTATGCTCAATAAAATGCTACCTATTCTGCCTGTAGTAAGTTTATTTTTACGAGTGTGAACTGTATAGAGAACCGACTCTTTTAAAAGATATTTTTCTAAAATCTTTGTTATTCATTGTTATATAAATAATAATTAATAATGATAACAAAGTAATACAATAAACAGACATGCGTTATGCTATATGTTCAATAAAGAAAACTATTGGTTTACAACTCTTTTTTACGGGTAAACTAAATTATTATGTGAAAAAAAACTCCGGCTTTCTTAAAATTTGATTTTTTTAAAATATGCTCAAAAATGAATAAATATTTGTGTGTAAAAATTATTTCTAAATATTCAATGGTTTTCGGATTAATAAGCTGTGGAAGTGTTACGCTAATTGCGCCTGTTGAAAAACAAAATTTGAATCAAATTAGATAGCTGTTGTTATTTTTGCCTCCTGAGATACTTGAATTTTCCACCCATCTGACATTGATATGTTTTTTCAATAAAATAACGTATTGCGTTTAATAGAAACCTTGTGTTCACGTTTTGCTATGTTAGGATTGAGATTGATTCAAACCTTGCAAAACTGATATGTAAGTTGCACCATTGCGTTGCGCTAATTAAATCTAGTGTTGCACTAATTAAATCTAGCGCAGAAACCAGTCAAGCGCAGTACAACCAGCGACGTGGTGGAAATCGAACTGATGCGCTATTTACTTAAACATAGTTTTCTTATTTTATAATCATCTATTGACAATAAACGTTGAAATATATAGCATAAATTATTCACTTGAAGAAACATACAACATAAACTATTCTCTTAAAATTAATTCTCAAACAACAACTGTTTAAAATTAAATCATTAAACTCGTTTTTAAAGTTATTTTAGTAAAATTCATTTTTGTCGGAAGTAAAACAACGGTAAATCTGTCATTTTTGTCGGAAGTAAAACAACGGTAAATCTGTCATTTTTGTCGGAATACAAACTTGTCATAAATCAGAAGTTTGTAAACAAGCTTTGTTTAAACAAAAAGTGTGAATAAAAAGTCAATTTAATCAAAATCAAAAAAGTGAGTTAGATGATTACAAACAAGAAGAGTAATTAACAGAAAACTTTCGAATTGTTGAAAATTATATGAATCTGGAAAACGCAATGAGCAGAAAAATTGTAACGCGCTGATGTTTGCGGGAAAAAAAACTTATTGAATTAAAGTTTCTGTTGCAAAACCCTAGTCAAAAAGTCCTTTAGGATTCTATAAGAATTTAGAACAATAAAATTTTCAAATTTGAACCCTATCAAATTAAAATTAAAAATTAAAATTAAAATTTAAAATTTAAAAAGTGTTAATAGTAATCAAACTTTTAATTTTCTTTTTTTTTGATCCAAAAAAAAAAGTCAGGAAAAAATTTAAAATATTAGTTTTTAACTTAAAAATTTCAAATCTAATGTTTTTTAGAAAAATAATTTATGGTATACAAATAGAAAATTTTAAATAGGGTTAAAATATTTGATTGAGATAAAATGTTAGATGGAGATAAAATGTTTGATGAAGATAATATGTTTGATGGAGATAATAAATGTTTGAGTTGTTAAACCTATTTCTTTTTTTCATTAGTCATTAAGGTGCGTTAAAAAGTACAGAGCATCGCGGAAAAATATTTAACCAAAAAGTTCATACCTCTTTTCTTATTGATGATGCATATATGGCCAGAGCCGGCTTGGAACAACAGACCTTGAGCCCTAAAGCTAGAACTCAAACCACTACACTATGGCTACACGAGGTGCAGTGATCAAATTAAATATGAAACTTAAATAAACTTCGTCAACTAAAATTTAAGAAAACTGTTGATGCGATTTCACAGTGGGCCACTGACTGAACAAAAGTATAAAAATCAAAGTCAGAATTTTGATGTTGTAATGGTTTTAAACTTTTTTATAGATATTATGAAACAATTTAAAACCTTTTATATACATCTAAAATTGTAATGAATAGACTAATTATGTGGTTAAAGTATATGCAAACGTAAATTAGAAAAAAAAAAATATCAAGCAAAAAATGTTGTTTACAAAATCTATGGTAATAATGTAACACTGTATTAAATATTACGCATTGAAAATTATTTTATTGTTGAACTGTCTATTTTCTGGATTTTAAGAGTTGTTAGATTAAAATAGGTAAGAAAACAAATAAGTTATAATAATTTTAAATACTTCATTAAAAGAATATTTGTAGTGTATTTTTTGGTTTAAAAAATACAAAATATAGAAGATCTTGTAATATCCTGTTATTTTATATACATATTTTGAAGCTTTTATATCCATATTATGAAAATATGTTTGATTTAGCTGCTAATATTTGCTAAATTAATTTTTATTTGCAATGATTTGCAAAAATATTCAGGGGCGGATCCAGCATTTTTTGGTGTTTGAGGTAACAAACTTAAGCTAACTTCCAGACTTGGAGCAAACTCCAAACATTTATATGTTTATACTTATATCAAATAAGGATGATTTGCAAAAAATTGCGATGATTGGTGCCTGGGAACAAAAAAGCCCCAAAATTTGAGACGTACCTGCCCCAAATGTGAGAGCAACAAGTTGATAAAATATTTTTTGTACTATTCTCAACAAGACTTATATTTCTCAATAAATTTTAAATTTTATTGTAAAATATTTCAGCGTTCAAAAATTATGACCATGTAAAGTTTGAATCCCCCTCAATTCGAGGGGGTTACAATTTTTATATGGTCATAATTTTTGAGCGCTTGTTGAGAATAGTACAAAAAATATTTTATCAACTTGTTGCTATCACATTTGGGGCAGGTACGTCTCAAATTTTGGGGTTTTTTTGTTCCCAGGCTCCAATCATCGCAATTTTTTGCAAATCATCCTTTTTTGACATAAGTATAAACATATAGATGTTTGGAGTTAGCTACATGTCTGAAAGTTAGCTATCTCAAACACCAGAAAATGCTGGATCCACCCCTGATATTATATATAAAATATAACATCGCGAACAAAATAATACAATATTTTATAATATAATGAATATTTTGATTCAAAAATAAGACTATTTAATTATAGTTAATATTATAATAATTAAAAGAAAATATTTCTACATAAAACAAATGAAAACCTATTGATAAATTGTTTTATTTTTAACTTTAGACTATTTTTATTATGTCAAGCATTAATGGAAATCAAATCCATTTATTTATTAGAGAAAACAAATTATCATTATCAAATGAAAAAGATAAGCTGGTAGTTTTTAATTTTATTAGTGAACAACTTGGCAATTCTAAATGTAAGGTTCAATTTTCAAAATTTATTTTTAAATACAGAAAGCGATGGGCTGCAAGTGAACGTTACAATGATATATTTTTCGATAAAAATTTAGCCTGGCTTTGCAAAGACTTTATTAGTCCCCAACAAACCTTTTCTTTATGCAATACAGAAACTACATCTAAATTATCTCTTGGCAGGCCTTGTAAATCATTTGAAGAATCATCTGATAAATCTAAAAAAAGGAAAGTGTCAAAACTTGAATCATTGGCAAGTTCTTCAAATGAGCTGTTGTTTGCTAGCAGTTGCAAACTTTGGAAACAAGGAAGGAGAAAGCATGCTAAGGTAGTTAGAAATTTTTCAAAATACTCAAATGAACTTGTTCAAAATACTCCCAATGAAGATGATGAACATGTTCAAAATACTCCCAATGAAGCCTTAGCACTCATCTTAGATAATAATCTGAGCAAGTCTGATGATCAGCGCCTAAGGAACAATGCTGTAAGAAAAGGCTGTAATTTATATCCAGCTTATAATAATGTACGGGAAGCAAAAGTACTTTGTCTTCCAGATAATAACCTATGGACTGTCACAGACTATTCTGCAGAGGTCAAGATGCAAGCATTGGTCAATCATACAGCATTATGTTTAATAGAATGTCAGGCAGAAGTTATTAAAACCTTAGAAGATCTTCAACGAATGACCCTAAAGTCCAAAGTTGGCTTTGATGGATCAACTGGCCAAAGCCTTTATACTCAAATAACAACAGAAGAAGAAAACAAAAATATTACAAATAAAGCCAGCTTATTCCTCACTTGCTTTGTGCCTTTGCAGTTATCTAATTATTGTAATGGCGAAAAGAAGATTATTTGGTCCAACCCTCATCCATCATCCACTTTATTTTGCAGACCAATAAGATTCTCCTATAAAAAAGAAACATCAGATGTATTAAAAGAAGAAGAACAATTCCTTTACAACTCAATAGAAAAATTATTTTCTACAAAGTATGACAAATTAACAGTTAATTACAATGGTGGATGGGAAAGTTGCCACAGCACTATCCACAGCAACAAAATCATCACAATGCTGCTCAGTTTGTGGTTGCAATCCAAAAAAAATGAATGACTTTAATACTACAAAAAATCTCCCAATTACTAACACTGGACTCAATTATGGGCTTTCAACTCTCCATGCATGGATCAGAACTATGGAATGCCTTCTCAAAATAAGCTACAAATTAACAATACAGAAATGGTCAACACAAGAACCATCAGAAAAAAAAAAAATTCAAGATAGAAAGACATCTATTCAAAAGAAACTTCGTGATGAAGTTGGGCTTTTAATTGATTTTCCAAGGACTTGTGGTTCAGAATCTTCAAACACTGGCAATACTGCTCCACAATTTTTTCAAAATGCAAAGAAGACTGCTGAAATTCTCCAACTAGATGTCATCATTATTAAGATGTTGCATGTCATTTTGTGCACTTTATCGTCACAATATGTTATTAATTCTTCTCAATTTAGAGACTTCTGCAAGCAAACAGCTGAACGATATGTGAACCAGTATTCATAGTACCACATGCCACAGAGCATGCACCGAATTCTTATTAATGGTTGGCAAGTTGTGGATCGAATGGCTTTGCCAATTGGCATGCTCAGTGAAGAGGCGCAAGAAGCATATAACAAGGACTTCAAGAAGTTCTGGGAGTCTTTTTCAAGAAAGTGCTTCCGTTCTAAAACAAATGAAGACTTGTTAAGGAGATTGATGTGTTCATCTGATCCAATTATTAGTAATTTTAGAACACCACATCATCCAGAGAAGAAAGACTTTCCAGATGGATTGCTAGAGCTACTAAAAGAAGTACCACTTGAAGATTTTGTGTAAATATGTTATATTATTACATTTTTACTGCAATGCTACTTGAATTGTGTTTCTGTTTTCATTTTTTCTGCTTATCTGTTTATTATATTTTTATTGCTGCAAATTAACGATGTTATAACGACATTTTGTTTACCCCATTGTAACTACGGATATTGTAACTAAGCAATATAATTATCCATAGCAACAAAATAAAAAAATAGCACCTTCATAAAAAATGTACACATCATATTAGTACTCATGCCAAATTTAGTGAGTATAGCACTTGTAAAATATCTGCAAATACCGAAAATAGGTTGTTGCTAAGCAAAATAAAGGTATCCATAGCAACAAAATAAAAAAAAACACCTTCATAAAAAGTGCAGACATCATATTAGTACCCATGCTAATTTTAATAAATATAGCACTCGTGAAATATCTGGAAATCCCAAAAATAGGTTGTTGCTAAGCAAAATAAAGGTATCCATAGCAACAAAATAAAAAAATAGCACCTTCATAAAAAGGGCAGACATTATATTAGTACTCGTGCTAATTATAGTGATTATAGCCCTAATGTTAAATTAGTTATGAATTTTGTCCAGTAAAAGTGAATTCTGGCCCACTGTGGATTTGTGTAGTTCAGCGTTTTTTATGTAACAAACTGTTACGTCGATTTATTAATCTTGACACTCGTCAACTAAAATTTAAATAACATATGTTAGTTAAAGTTTAAGAAAACTTTTGATGCAATTCGTGTAGTAACAAACTGTTAGAATAACCCTAGTTTTATCTGGACACTAACCTGTTTTGAGTAATTGTTTAAAACAACCAACCTGGTTCTGCATAATAGTTCTGATATTATTTAATTCTATTTAATATCAATTTCCGGATTATCCCAAAGTATAAAAATTTATATTAATATATTTAGTGAAATAGAGATGCAGACATTTTAATACCTTTTAAATTTCTGCATAGCTTACATGTTAAAATTGGATGTTTAATTTGTTAAGATTACCAAAATTTAGGGTTAAGAGTTATACTTCTATTTGCTATAGAAATTTAAGGTTTCAAATAAATTGAACGCAACCAAGTAATTTTATCACTTAAAACATGCATTTATATAATAATTGGCTCTAATAATATATCTAATTAGTCAGTTTATATTTAAATGAAAACTAAAAAAAATGCAGAACTGCAGATAGAGGTTGGTGGAAATCCTAGGTACATTTGAGACAGTAAAGGTTGTGCAAAGAATGTACAAATATAAACAAGCATAAAATATAAAGCAAATATAAAACCAATCTAATACTTTCTGCATACTTGTATTCATGATTAATGTTAGTATTTGGTTGAACACAATCCTGAAAATGTGAAAAAAAATGTTAAAGAGAAAAAAAAAACAAGGTGCAGTTATTTACCCACGTCCTTTAGAAAAAGTCCATTAAAAAAAGTAGGGGGGCATGTGCCCCCGGCGTTTTCGGTACTTGGCATTTGCCTACAAGCTCTAACTCTAATTCGAGAAATAAATAGTTTAATTCAAATTCTGATTAGATCATTTTTTTACGCAATTTTTTAATTTTTTTTATTACAATTGTTCATCTTATTGTAATTGTTTAGTATTTACATAATATTTTTATTGTTTATTATTTTATATATTTATTATTTTAATATTTTTATTTATTATTTTCTTCTTCTTATATTATTATTGTTTCGTAATTTTTTAATTGATTTTCAGAAAGTATTTTGAATAAGCGTTTTGCAAAAGTAAATTTTGAGTTATGTACAAAAGTAAATTTTGAGTTATGAAATTATTCGGCAGCAGATTTTTCAGAATGTTTCTATAGTTTTACCGAATACTCTATCCACCCTTGTAATAAGGAAGATTTCCCATCATGAGAAATAACATATATTTCCAAATTTAAACGGATATTTCCGTAAACACATATCGGGTTTTTACGTAAAATAACAAAATATTTTAAAGTCCGTAACCTTAAAATACGGATCTTAATCGTATATTACTTCAGTCACAAGTATAGCGGCATTTTTTACTTTTTCAAGAGGGTATAGAGTAAAGAAATTATGAGAAAAATAAATTATAGGAAAGTTAGAGGTTTTAAAATATTTATATGAGAAAAATAAATTATAGGAAAGTTAGAGGTTTTAAAATATTTATATTTACATTATTAGAGTAAAAGAACCAAAATGTTTGTGTAAAAAATATATTTATATAAACAAGTTTATAGCACCCTACTCAACCGGTATTTGGTCCTAAAAGACGTCTTATCAACGTTCAAAAAACGCTCTGAACGTGTTTTGAACGTTCAAAAGACGTCTTTTTAGAACCAAATACCGGCTGGGTAGCTCTAATAAACTGTATTGTACTCTATAATAAAGTACATATTTTATGTGACACAAAAATGTCATATAAAATGTGTCCTTTATTGAAGCTAAAGTGCTATAAACTTTTATTGAAATGTGTACTTTAAATGTGTACTTTAATCCACGTAAAATATGTTCATATGTAATATGTTCTCTTTTTTCTTCCTACTGAAAATTTCTTTGTCTGAATTTCGAAGCATTTTGCAAATTATTGAATGAATTATAATTCGTATAATTATATAGTTCGTAAACTTTTATTGATAATTATCAATAAAAGTTTCGGAACTATATAATTATAACATAACATATGAGAAAGCTAATGTTAAATCATAAGCATTAGGGTTAACAATATAATGATATAAATGTTTACAACATAAGCGTATACATAAGTTATAGCAACATATTCCCAGTGAGCACAGACATCAATAGGACAACTTTACAACATCTTATGGACGTCATAAGTCCGTAGGACGTCTTTAAGACGTCTACAGGACGTTCTGGGCCCGTTGGGTTTGTTTTTAGGTAAGTTCAAGAAAGATTTTTGATAAAAGAAAAAAGATCTGCGCCTTTTTTGACTTTTGGTAGATTGATGATCCGAGATATGGTGTGATTCTAGAAAACATGACGTCTGGACGTCTTATTTTTTAGAACTGCACGTTTTGGGCGTCTTTTGATTGTTCAAAACACGTCCAAAACGTTCTAAAGACGTTCAAAAGACGTCCAAAACGTTTAAAAGACGTTCAAAAGACGTCTTTTTAAGTCCGTGTCCATTAGGTACTTGTGTTAACGCTTAATATATAATTTAATTAAAAAAAAAACACTTTGCATTTACGTTTTATGGAGTTTTTGGTAACAACTCAGTCCGCTACCATATTTGCTTAGAGACAAGGTTTCCGCAACCTCGCTACAAAGTGGAAAGTCCGCGTGTTCGTTGTTCGTGATCTTTTAGATTATTTTTAAATATAAAATCACTTAAAGAGTCTGTAGAAATTTAATTAGCAAACTTTATCTTGGTATGATAAAAATTGTATTGCAAATTAACAAAAAATCTAATTTTTAGCTAAATTATTTTATTACACTTTTAATAAAAATTATACAAATATATTTAAAATTTATCAATAAAAAACACCGCATTTATATATATATCGACATTAAAAAATAGCCAATCTTTAACAATTGACGTCAATAATTTTCAATATATATTCAGCAGTTTTGATAAACATTACATTCGCTGTCGTTTTTCTTGACACATTTAAAATTGAGATTTGTTTGTTTAATTTTTCCAAAACTAAGAAGTGCGCGCTTTCACGAGACCACGACGCTCAAGGTGACCACAATGTTCTGATCTAACAATAATTAAAAACCATAAAAAATATTTTTTTTTAATATTCTTCTGACGAAGACACAAAGAAGATAATTAACGAGTTAGTTTCATTAATATATTTGATTGCTAATAATTATCGATTAATAATTATCGATTAATTTCTAATAGTTATCGAGTTTGACGTTTTGCATAAGTTCGTTCATCAAGAGTCTTTGTTCAATTTGGTCATCTTTTCTAAATTTTAATCAATAATATATATATATATATATATATATATATATATATATATATATATATATATATATATATATATATATATATATATATATATATATATATATGTATATATATATATATATATATATATATATATATATATATATATATATATATATATATATATATATATATATATATATATATATATATATATATATATATATATATATATATATATATATATGTATATATATATAACTAATGGTATATTTAAATAATAAATAAAAATTATATTTTTTTATTTAAAAATAGTTAAATAACGAGTATGTTGTTACATGTTTGTTTTTGTGCTAAAAAAAATTCGTTACCTTTTATGATTACCAAAAACTTTTACCGTGCGTCGACGAAAATCCGTTATCTTAGCAGTCTGTTATCTGTAGATGATGTAAATGTCTTATTCCTTTTATACTTTTATCCAAATGTCTAATTCCAAAATTATTATACGCAAAACAACAACGACCTCTCCCACACTAAAAGATTTCATTCTCTCCTAATTGAAACTTGAACATAGTATTTTCATTTCCTCGTTCTGCTTTTAAAAAAATTCAATCAACTGATTGAGGGCTGGGATGAGGGGCAGGCTGCACCCAAAAAAAGTAATCAAGTAAAAATAAAAATAAAATAAAGAAAGACAACAAAAAAATTTAACAAATAAAGGGTGGCGACTAATTCATTTTACTCACGTTAAAAAACAAAAACATTAATGATCGCAAATTATTATTTTTTTAAAAATACTTACAAAAAAGATTTAATAATGAACTTTTATTTTATGATAAACACGTATAAAAACAACTTGCTATAAAAAGCGCCAAGCTTTTAAAAAACTCAAAATAAAATTTGATAAGCCAATTTACCTGCATTTACACGCATTCAAGGTTATGGAAACTTAAAGGAATTTTAAGAAAAAGTCTCTTCGTGGAAGTTTGATACTTTTTGTTGAATTACATTTAGATTTTTAAAATTTCCATTAGTTTTCTTGTTTTATTTTAAGTAAGTTTGTGCATGGTACGTCCTGAGAAACTTAGAACTAGTAAGTATACCTTTTTATTGTCAGTCTATAAATTTTTCAGTCTGCACTGCGAATTATGCTTTTTTCCTCTCAGATTTGTCTGTAAAGGTAGTCAATGTTTACAACAAAGTGACTAAATTTACCTTTTTACTCTTTTTCTACTTGGACCCATTCCTGAAGAACTTGGCTGTAGTTTATGTAGTCTAAATACCCAGTCCATTCTAAAACCTAAATATCGCTTTAATCCACTTGGAAGTGGCAAATCAGCTAACGCTTCAGAAGATGAAGATATATTTTTACTAATTTCTTTACAACATAAATACTGCAATGAAAAGTTTATCTTATAACTGCATACTAACTTCATTTTGGTACGGGCAGCAGTTGAGGATATCATAGGGTATAATTTTTTACCTAAAAGACCTTCAAAAGCAATGCCTAATGGTTCTCCATTTTTATAGAAAGATAAAGTTCCTTTCCACAAATCTAAATGACATCCTATAACAGATCCTCTTTCAAATTTTTTTGTAAACTCACGAGTTTTTCCATTGTGATGAACCGTTCCAAAATAGCTTATACCCCAACTGTTTGATTCTTTACCAATGATACTACAAAATTGCGATTTATATTTATTTAAATCCATTCCGTCACAACCAACACCAACCATCTAAATATAAATCATAATTATTGACCGACATATTTGTAGAAATATTTGTATAACTTAAAAAATTATAAATATATGTTTTTTACAAATATATTTACAATTAAACATTCATTTGAATAATTTAGAGAGATGTTAAAGATACATTGTCACAAGTGCGCCTTTAAAGGTTTATAAGAAAATGTTTTGATTATTCCACAACCTAGCAAAATATAGCACGGTTGGCCATGGTTTGGCCAGTTAAAATACAGAATTTAGAAATTTTATATTTATTTTAGTAAATAAGACAAAATAAATGCATTAAAATAACTTTAGCACATTTTACATACCATATCTGTTCCATAAACTGCGCTAGATAATTTTATTTCCCAGTAGTGCTCTTCTCCTTCTTGGAACTGATTTTTTCCGCGAACGGCAGCCGTCCCACAACTGTAATCTGGATGAAAGTAAACTTCTGAGTTATTGTTTTGAAAAACTACGTCATTTGATTTGCATTCTTCCTCCCAAACCCAGCAAAAATCTAAATGCAAAAATGTTCAAGTAACAAAACCGCACAAAAAAATTTAAAACAAAAATTAAAAAAATTTATATATCAATATACAATTAAGAAAAGTATCTTGTAAACATAAAACGTGTTTTAAACGATTAAAAGACGTATAAACGCTTTTTAGGCGACCTATTTTAGATATATTTTAGATATTTAAAGTACATTTTTGTGTTTATTTTTTATATAAAATGCCAACCAAACACGATAAAAAAGAAAAACGTAATTAATGAAATAAAAACAATATTTATATATAATATAAAAGAAAAAATATGCAATAAATATAATATATAAGAAAAAATAAACAATGAGTAACAATAAAAAAAAGTCAATAAAGTTTATATAAACACGTAAAAATTTGTATAAATAAATATGAACTTGGTTTTAAAAAAGCAAAAAACAAAAAAACAAAACACAAAAGCATGTTGAAATCTTTAAAATAATAAACTAGATTTAATGTCTAACTTACAAATCGTTTTAATAAAATAATAAAAAAACAAATAGTTTGGTTCTTAATTCTTAACAAGCGATTCTCAATTTATTCTCGAAGATTGTTTAAAGCCCTAAACATCTACGACTTGATTTTAATTTAAACTTAAACCTTAAAAAAAAAGTCTCTTAAAAGCAGCTGGTCTACTATTAAGCAATTTTAGGTGACGGCAAGTAGAGGCATTTTATAAGCCGCAGTAGAATTAATTTTGAAATAAGAGAGCAAAAAAATATGTAAACTAGAATAAAAAATAAAAAATAAGCATGAAAAAATAGAACGAGCATATCGTAAGGATAAAAAAATAATAACAATAAAATACATCATCATAACTTAGACAAAACTTTGATTTAAGTGCTACCAAATGGCTACCAAAGTGCTACTAAATGATTACCAAATGAATACTAAATGGTTACCAAATGGTTTAAACAAAAAAAAAAAAGATTTTTTTATCTGTTCTTTATTGAACTATTGATATCAACTGTACAAATGAATTTTATTATAATTACTTTGTGATTTATTAAATTTAGCCTATTTAGATCAGATTAGATTATTAAAATCAGCCATTTAAATTAAGTAGCTATTTGAAAAAGTATTGCTTTTTTCAAAAAAATCTTTATTAAAAAATAAATTTGTTAGTTATTTAGTTATTTTTTACAATTTTCAAAAAAATTAATTTGGCTTATGAAGAGAAAATAAAATTTATAAAGATATTTTATTTCATCTCTAGTAACCTTTTTCAAAGGATTCAATAGCGTATTAGTAGGATCAATACATATTGGTCAGATACTCTGTTACCTCTTTATTTTTTTATTTATAATCTAAAACTATTATTATCTATTAGTAAAAGGAACTTAAGAGAGTGTTTAATATGTAAAAGGGAGTAAAAATGACTTAACAATTTTTATTCATATCCACCCTGATATTGCAACCCTGATATCTACCCTGATATCCACCTTGATATTGCAACCCTGATGTATTTCTTAGTTTAATTTAACATATTTATTTATTTTTGGTTTTTTAGGAGAAAAAGGTCTTCGAAAGCACACACTTTGTTAGAAACGAGGTTTAAGAACTTCAGTTGAAAAAGCCATAACAGATATAAAAGTACTTGCAAAAGGCGAAAAAACCTTCTAATTAATCTTTAGCAAGGTTTTATCTAGATTTTATTTATTTTTATTTATTTTTGATAACATTAATAAAAAAACATCTACCATTAATCAATAAAAATGTTTGAAGCAAAACCAGCAACTTGTACAAGCAACAGTATAACTAGCAACTTGTAGTACAAGTTTATAGTAAATATAAATTAAGGTTAAATTAGATTTAAAATGTAAGAGTTGCGCATTAAATATTATTTTAGTTTTTTGCTAACGATATAAAATGACTTCATAACATCAGTTATAAAATTACTTTACAAAATTAGTTATAACAGCAGACACTGCATTAAGTTTTCAAAACGAAAACGACTATAAATTAAGAATTTTAGAAAATATTTGTGTAACATTTGTCATCGACTATGCATTGTGTGTGTATGTATGTATGTATGTATGTATGTATGTATGTATGTATGTATGTATGTATGTATGTATGTATGTATGTATGTATGTATGTATGTATGTATGTATGTATGTATGTATGTATGTATGTATGTATGTATGTATGTATGTATGTATGTATGTATGTATGTATGTATGTATGTATGTGTGTATGTATGTATGTATGTATGTATGTATGTATGTATGTGTGTGTATGTATCTATATATGTATATGTGTGTATCTATGTATGTATATGTGTATGTGTTTGTGCTGTGTGTATTTCGTAATTTTGCAATATTATTATTTTTTAATTAAAATATGACCCAAAACAGGAAGAAAACAAAAGCTTTATCATTTAATGTTTTGTACATATTTCAAAAATAAGTCAATAAAATTATAAAAATAAAATTATATTGTAATTTTCATTATTTATAAAATATTTGCAAACAATAATAAATATTTTTAAGTTAAAAATTTTATTAATTTTAAAATTTATTTTAATACAGTTTTTTTCCTTCTAAAAACAATATAACTTAAGATTAAAACTTCAAGATATTTGTGATAATTTTTGTGAACAAGCGGATGAGGGATTTTATATTTAAAATAAAAGAGAGTTGGAGATCAAGCAATCGTTTTTTTTAAATACTTTTAAAAAGTTTGAATCGAATTTATAGTTTTACTATTATTTAGAAAAAATAAATTCCATAAATGTAAGTCATTGAGATTTCATATTGTCTTAACATTAGGGGTGTACCTGATTGGAAATTTTGAATTCTGGCCGGAACTGGATTTGCCGGTACTGTAAATAAAATTACGACCTTAACGAGAGTTATATATAAGGATCGTCCATGAAGCACGTAGTCTCAGATGAAAAAAGGGGGTCTGCAAATGACGTATATGAGATGGATGCCAGGGGGTCAACTGTAAATGTAAGAAGACTAAATTGAAAAAAAATATTATAAAATCTTTGGTAAGTAGGTTAAAAGCGTATGTACTTTAAGGGAGGTGAGGAGTACTCAAAAAAGCGTATAGCAACCTATTTCATTAATTTGATTTTTGTTGTATTTAAATCTAATACGTTGTTTTTATTTGTTTCTTATAAATTTATTTATTGAAATTTTTAACTTGCATAATATTTATATTTAAAATTATTTCTTTTTTTTTTATTTTTTCATTTAAAATTGAAATATTTTGTATATTAATTTTCATCCTATACTGTTATTTGTTTAAAACTAAAGTAACATTTAAAACTATTCTCAGAGGCAGGTAACGTTTTTGATGAAAAAAGAGCTAGTTTAACTGAATAGCAACTCTTTTTGCACCACAATATTCCTAACCTTCTAAAAATCATTCATCTTAATTCATTACTGCAAATAATATTACATAGTGTTTGTTATCAACTTTACATTTTTATCTAGGTTTACCTATATTTATTTATCGCCCTGTATTTTTTGATTTAATTTACAGAATCTGTGTCACATGTCTTAAAAAATAAAAATAAAAAATAAATTCTGGCATTCCGGAATTTATTTATTGCCTGATAAATGTTTAATCCGGCCGGAACCGGAATGACGTAACATTAATAAAATCCGGTACGAATTCCAGTCGAAACGAAATTCTGGTACATCCCTACTTAACATGCATACAATAATAAATATGTAATAAATGATAATTATAATCATAATTATGCAATAAATGCTTTCTTTGATATTTAAAATCTTTAATATAGAAAAGATCTTCAAAAATATTTTGTAACATAATTTTGTTAATCTAAACATAAATAAAAGAATATATATTTAACACTCCAAGCTCTCAAAACAGTGGTCTGGCACTGATATATTTATTTGAATTTAATATAAGGCGGTTTGTTTGGTTTTGTTCTTTATAGATATGTGTTAGATTTGACGAATAAGTGCTTGCCTAGACAATGTTACAATAAGTATTATAACTATGGATAACTGAATAATAAATAGATTTTAAATAGTTTGTCAAACTCCCTATTTATAGTGGAAAAGATTGTCGTGTTGTTAGAGTGGATATAAAATACGTAAATGTCGTCAGCAAAAAGATTGAACTTTAGTATACTAGATAATGAATAAATGTTGTTTATATAAATAATAAATAATAGAGGGCCAAGAAAAGATCCTTGGAGGAATTAAAAAATTAAAATTTTTTTACTCGATAACTTATGATTCGCAGCGTCGCAGTATGGTCCACAGTAAGTTAAGTTAATAATAAAGTCATTTTTGAGCTGGCTAAGTTCTTGAAACTATATAAAAGGTTTTCAGACATATCCAAACTATTACAAACATTCTTCCACCTTCTACGTCATAATACGTCTCCTAAAATCAAAATTAAATCAAAATGTAAATTTAAAATTTTAAAAATAATTATAGCTTTTAGTGAAAAGTTTCTAAATATTTTTAATTTGCAAAGGTTGTAAAGTTGCCACTTGTAAAAATTGAGTACTCGCAAAAATATTAAAAATCTATCCACTCGCAAATATAATGCAAATGATATGTAAAATTTAAAACGACATACTTATTTTTAATGAAAACATAAATGATATATATAATAACAAAAGTTGGCAATCGAAAGTTATATGGCTTGGTTATGACAACAAAGTGGTAAATTTTTGATAATATATCAAAATATATCAGGTGTGGAATGGTTGGTTAATCGGGCAACCGGACAAATGCCTAAAACAAATACGTTTTCAACAGGATAATTTTTAAAAGTTTACGCTTTGTAAGTCATAGTGAGTTATCCTACACACGGACCGAATTTCACACTGCCGTCCCGAAGAAAAATTTTTGCTAGAAAAAAAAAAGTCTATTATTTGCCAACTATAGATCCAAACTTGCCGACTACAGTGTTTAAATTTGCTGACTAATAAATTTCCTAAGGAGGTTAATCTCCCCCCTACGAACCCTCTCCACTTCGGGAAGCCCTTGATCTTATACATAATCTTTTTTTATTGGATAATTATTTTATAGTTAACCTATAAAAAAAATCTTATTTTTGCTTTAGAATATGGAACTATGATTTCCTAAATCCTTAAATCGATATCCTTGAATAAGAAAAATATTTTAAAGTAATGTATAATATTGCACCATAACAATGTTGCATTGCAACATACTTTATTACTATTTTATACATTCATTTTTTTAAATTTTCAAAGTCTTGTTGCTTGATTAAAGTTTATGTTTTTCGAAAAGAAGACCTAAAATTTCATACACTAAAGGATCTATTAAAATTAAATCATCAATAGTAGATAGACTTTCAAATAATAAGTTTAAATAAGAATTATTTGAATTATTAGGAATCATCATCTATATTTAAAAGTTATTTATTATTTTTATTAAACAGATATTTTTTTAAATACGAGAAAAAAAAAGTTTAACTATAGTTTTACATAACACAATTTCACATAACACAATTTTACATAACACAATTTTACATAACACAATTTTACATAACACAAGTTTACATAACACAAGTTTACATAACACAATTTTACATAACACAAGTTTACATAACACAAGTTTACATAACACAAGTTTATATAACACAAGTTTATATAACACAAGTTTATATAACACATGTTTACATAACACAAGTTTATAATATCTTTTTAATCTTTTTAAACCAAGATTGGAGTAGAAAACTTTTACTTTTAAATTTTTAAATCTAGCTTTGAGCTCCCTCATTACTATTGATGAGAAAAGTTTTTTTGGGCTTCTTCGGTCAAAATGTTTTTTGAAAACGTTTTAAAAACCATTTGGAAAAAAAAAAAAATTAATAGTTTTATTCAAAATACGGTAAATAATCAAATACAGTAAAAAATAATCAAACAAAAAAAACGATATAACATATGACAAGTGATTATAGGCACTTGTCATATGTTATATCGTTTTATCACCGTACACAATCCCAAATGGCATTTTAATGTTATCATGGTGCCCCACTCTCGCCTTATTTTCCCCTACTCAACGGTGATACTTGTTTAATGCTAAAGTATGTTAGAAAACATGATTATCTTTTTTAGTCATAATTTTATGTACCGGAAAAATACTTTCTCCCGTCTATAGAAACGGGAACAACCAGAGCTAAAATCAGATAGATCAGATGCGGATCAGATAGATAGAACCAGATGCTATAATCAGATAGCAGAACTGTTATACTATAACTTTTAACGTTTTTAAATTATTTCAACAATACCCATTAAAAAAAAAACAAACGCACAACTTCAATTGGCTATTTAAACTTTTACGTCAAATAAGCAATTATATCATTCCAACGCTCTTTAATTTGTATTCGAATGTCATTTTGAAAAGAGTCGTATTGAAAATAGAAGTTATTTGAGATTTATGCTGATATTTGTTATGAAATTAATAATAGATTAAGAGTGTAATTTTTTTAATGTAATCGCCTCAATCAACTACTTCAATCTAATATGAGCAACGAGTTTACGAGTTTAAAACAATGCTAACAGATGATATCACGCTAAATTTGATTTTATCACCATTTCTCTCAAGAAAAAATAAGGACTTAAAATTTGTAATAAAGAAAAACTTAGGATTTTCAAAAAATCAGATAAGTTGTAAATTAAACAGACCTGTGAAGCTTTTATTTTATGAAGGTTCTCGCTAAAAAAATGTATGGTTATTTAATTGACTGATTCTTTGCTTAAAGATAATATAAAGAGTATTTAAAAAGTAAAAATGTTTTATGGTAAACAAGGATTTAAACAAGGGCAATTTCAACTCATCAGAAATGCTAAAAAACATAAATTTGCTAAGTGATTTTCTACTAATTTGTAATTGCTCTGTTCTTTTAAGAACATTGAGCACTCTTTTTGTAGAATACATTTTAAATTGTTTAAATATATATATATATATATATATATATATATATATATATATATATATATATATATATATATATATATATATATATATATATATATATATATATATATATATATATATATATATATGTATATATATATATATTTATTTATATATAAATATATATATATATATATATATATATTTATATATATATATATTATATATATATATATATATATATATATATATATATATATATATATATATATATATATATATATATATATATATATATCTATATCTATCTATCTATCTATCTATCTATATATATATATATATATATATATATATATATATATATATATATATATATATATATATATATATATATATATATATATATATATATATATATATTATTTGACCGTTCCGGCGCTTTTATTTTCTACATGACAACACTGATAGCAACAATTTTTTGCGTTAAATTATAAAATGCACGTCTTTTATTTATTATTTATAAAACAACTCTTCTATTGACTTGATGTATGATAAAAGATCCTGTTCAGCTTCTATTGACAAAATTTGCTTGAAAAAGCTAACTTTGTTAAAAATATGTGATGCTACTGTTCATATTTTGATCAGCTGGCTATTGGCAATATGCCTGGGGAGAACAGATTTAGATATACCATTTGTATCAGCAGCTTTTCTAATACTTGGTTTGATTATACTCACAGCTAAAACTGGATTTTCATTAGGCTTTCATCCCATTTTAAACAATTAGTCTTTTTTACATAATTTCTTACCATCGTTATTTAGATTAAACACTATTAATGACTGATGTTATAGTTATATGTTAAGTTATAAAAACAAAAATTTTTTTGAATTTGTTTTTTATTTAGCTTTTCTAAATAAGGAAAATAATATTTTAGATTAAAAATAAAGTCATTACATTGTGATGATTTTATATCTAAAATATTATTTTCAGCATCATATAATGGTAGTTATATGATGCTGAAAATAAAAAATATATATAATACTACAATTATGTGATGCAAACAGCATCATATAATGGTAGTAATATAGTCAAGTATACTTATAACTTATTGACCCAATATGCCCCAAAAAAGTCATTTTACTGAAAATAACACTATCCAAATACTGAGTACCAGATATTTTTGCTAAAAGATTTTGAGAGAATAAAAATGTCTGAAAAATTTTTTATAAATAAAGCGAGTTACAATAATTCAAGATAAAAGTTTTTTCTTAAACTATTTAAAGTTTGATCGGTTCAGAAAATTTAAATTTCAAAATGCAAAAAAACTTAATATATAATTTAAACAAAAAAATATATTTTGTATTTTAGATTTAAAACTAAAGATTAATAATTAAGAAATGAAAGAAGTTTTTAAAGCTTCCATTTTCGCTTTGCAAGAGATTTATAAATGCTAACTTCCAACCAGTTTAATTGTTTTGACAATATGGTTTTCTCTAATTATAATTTTTTTTTTTTTTGTTTAAATTTGCATTATGTTAAATGCCTTAATATAATTATATTCGCTTAGAGATAAATATTTTGCGGCTGTGGCGCACAATATTCATCTCTAAGCGACAAAGATTGTGCGGCCGTGGCGCAGTGGTTAGAGCGCTTGCTTTATAAGCAGGAGATCCAGATTCGAAACGAGCTTTGGACATATTTCGCGTCACGGTAAGGAAGGAGGCGTTAACTTTCTGGTTAAATGCACCTCCGCGGTGCTCTGTGACAAGACCGTAAGGACTTCTTGGGGCACCTAAATAACATAAAAAAAATAATAATAATAAATAAATACAATTATATTTACAAGCTTTTGTGAAGAAATATTTTCAAAACGAAAAACTTGTCATTAATTTTATTTTGTTCCTTGTCATTAATTTTATTTTGGAATTATTTCTTGAACTTTTTAAAAGATTGTACTCTAATCTTTTAAACAATATGTCGAAGTTTTGCTTCACGAACTTTATCCTCCAAAATTTTAACAACAGCATGCTTCTTGATTATTGTCTTTAAAAGAAGGTTGCATTTCAGTATGTTTTAGTTTGTAGCAAATAATAATTGAATTTGATTTTTTGTTCAAAGTACGAATAAGTTTAACTTTGATGTTAAGATTTGAATTTTCAGTAGGGAGTTTAATTAGTTTTAACTGTTTTTTAAAAAGAAATAAAACAAGTAAAAAATGCTCAACTTCCAAATATAACTAGCTTTGATCTTGGTCAATGATTTCTATGAAAGTGATAAAAAGAATCATTAAAAGTTTAAATTACAATAAATAAATATTCTCTCATCGTAATCAGCAAAAATTAGAAAAAATAATTTAGTATTCTATGTAAAACCCAGTTTATTGTGTAAATTTATTTAATTAACAGATACCAGAATACTAATGTCATGTGGTTTCAATGGTGGTTTCAAGGCAACATTGCGAAAATGTGCAATCTAAGTCTTTTTTATAAAATATATTATAATACCTATTTTAATATAAAATATTACATTAAAATGGTAATAGAGTAATCTAAATATAAATAAACAATAAAATAAATAAATAATAAAAAGCAAAGTATTAATATATTTCATGTATTATTGTTACTATTTATAACCGTTATTCAAACTTTTTATTTGTTGTTGGTTGCTTTAGTTTGTTAAGGTGATCCGACCTAATGCAACGCAACGCGGAAGCAGGTGCGGAATATACAAAATGTCCGCTGTCTTCTTTACCAAAGATGCTTTGACGGTCAGAGCCGCTACTAAGACTCAAACTATAGATTTTGAAAAAAGCGCTCTAACTTAAAAAATAATTTATTTAATTTTGTATTTAGAGAGAAAAAATAATCCCTTAGGTAAATAAAAGCAATTAAAACTTATATTTATATCAAAATATTCAAATAAAAAAAAATTAAGGATTCGGAAAAATCTAAATCTAAATGACATTAATTCCTGAGTCTAGTATTGGGTCTAGTAACTGAATATAATATCTACGGCAACTACAGGTTCCTTAAAGTTGTTTATAAATAACCATATAAATAAAACATAATTCATATTATTTTATAAAAAAATAAGTATTATTGTAATTGTAGTTTTATGATTGTTGCTATTATTATTATAATTTTATTTTTAACTATATTATAATATTATATATTTCATTATTAAATCTAACCTGCTTCATTGAATTCATCTTCTTCCTCTTCTTCGTCATCGTTTCCAAATGTTCCTGTAGGTTTGCTTATTTCTTCAATATCCTGACTTCTTCTTCTGCTTTGAATATGTCTCCGACCTTGAGCAAAAATATCTGCTAATAAATGTCTATGGCCACGGTTAGAGTGGTCATGTTCAACATTTCGTTCGTTTTGTTCTTCCCGTATAAACCCGCGTCTGTTTGATATCTTACGGCTGGGTATATCTCCATTACCAGACATTTCAAAAATTAAAAAATATTTACGCTATATAAAACTAATATGAAAAATAATATTATTATTTTCCTAAACACCGAATCATTTCAATTATTTAGCTTATAAATTTCATGCTTAAGGAAATTATTTTGCATTCCGCATATATTTTACAAATATCATTCATCAGATGTTTTCAACCGAACTTTTACTGTTTACAAGCCGTTTTCTAAGTATTGTATTATAGCATTTGTACCTGTTTCTTTGCGTAAAGTTAGCCGCCATACTAAAATTTAAATTTAAAATGCGGCAAAATGGCTTTTTTTGAAAAATAGAACCTATTTTTTTTAAATTAAAGATTTTAAAATTAAACATTTTTTTTATTATAGTTTTATAATATTATAAACTAGAATTAACATGTAATAACAAATATATTATATATATTATATATATGCGTGCGTTAAATTTAACGTGATTAAAGTATTATTTTAATATATATAAGAAGAACAAACTGTTCGAAAAATAACTAAAATGCTAACTTTATAATTATTATTTATACAAAAGTTCTACTTAATTAAAGGACGTACTTATACGAATAGTTTGCATTTAAACATTTTTTTATATGCAGTTATATGTCGTTTTTTTTTTAGATTTTTTTGCCAACATTAGAAGTACGACTTGATTACTTTATAAAATGGAAGCGTGAAAATTACTATTAAAGGGTATTATGCGTAACGACAAGGTTTGAACAAGTAAGTTCTATCTGCAACTATAAAAAATTTACAAGTCGCTATACGAGATGAATGCAAGAATAGCATATTTTATGAAGCAGCTACATATTTAATATTAAAGAATTTTTAAATATATCAATTCATCTTTGAAATGATTGTAGTTTCTTGTTTGATGTTCATAATAACTTTGGAAAAAAATTTTATTTCAATGTTCGAGCATGTTTAGATTAAATAAAATATTCTTAAAAAACAACACTTCAATATTAACAATATTTCCACAAAATGTTTATTACCAAAATTATTAAAGGTATTTGGTAACCATAATCTTTTTGGTCAACAAAAAAATTAATCTTGGAAAGTATGAATAATAATGAATAATAAATAACAATAAAGAAAAAAAAATCATCTATTAAATTCTATATACAAAGTACAGAAACAGGCCGTTTAAAACTTTAATTATTTTTATTTAAAAGTATATTTTTACATATTTATATTTGAAGCCCATAAATTAATGTTAACAATAATGGCTTTAACGCATGGCTTTAATGTTAACAATAATGGCTTTAAACAGTTTGGCGTAGTTTAAACTTCGTAGTTTTATTTATGCGCGTTTTAAACTACGCAGTTTAAAACTCATTAATAGGTTTTAAACTCATTAAAATAGGTTTTAAAACTCATTAATAGGTCTTAAACTGAGCGTTTTAAACTTCGTAATTACAAAAAAAATTAACAAGGATTGGACGCTTTTGTTTAACAACATTGTTTTTATAAGGTGATTTAAGAAAAGTCGACAAATTATCTTGATAAAACTAAAAAAAACTTTTTGTTGTCCTCGCTAAAATGAACGTTAGTTTTTACGATATTATATTGCAATTACAACTGATTAAAGATTTATCTATTTCAAGTCACGCGTTTTTAATGCGTTAACTCGATGGCGTTGTAAAAAAATCAATCTTAATTAAATATTTTTAATTTTTGAACGTTAAATACATGATTTGGGTTCGTGGAAATTTTTCTCACGGTAGAAATTTAAAAAAAAAATACTTTTTTATCATTTTTTTAATCTCGGAAAAAGACTGAAAAGGTAAAAACTAAAAAATTTAACGATCAAATTTTGTTCGTCTGTGCAATTGTCTCAAACAACCTGTATGTGGTTACAATTTTTTTCTTCTCATATTGATCACTTTTCCTGCGATATGTAAAATAGCATAAACTATATTACAGGATTTCTTACCTCATTTTGACATCGTATCGTTTAATTTCGACATTGCAATGTCTAAAAATGAAATCAACAAAAAAGATAAATAAATATATAATTTAAAAGAAGAAAAGAAAAAGAAATATCTGAAAGAAAATAAGTAAAAAAGTAATGAAAATAGAAATTAAAAAAAAATGTTAATGAATGAAATATATAAAAAGAATGGCAAAGAAAGAAAAAAAACTATTTAAAGATCGGCAAATCAAGATTTTTAATTATTTTTTCATATATTTCTTTTTTCTTTTATATATTTCTTAGCATTATTTATTTTATTATTTATTTATTTTTCTTCAATTTTTTAACGTTTGTTTGTTTTTTAGTTATTATTTATTTTTAGTGGTATATAAATTTTTTATATGGTTATATATAATTATTTTTATTTTCATTTTTGCCATTTATTATATATGTTTTATTCTACCGTGTATTATTATTGCTTTTTACTCTTAATTTTTTTTATTGTTGTTTTTTTTTGTTGTTTTTTTTTTTTTTTGCATAATTTTTTGCTTTGTTCGTAATGTTTGTTGTAACTTGCTTTGTTTTGATTTTCTCAGTGTTTTTCTGTTTATATTTTATTTATTTATTTGCTCATAATATTTGCAATATATTTTGATTATTATATTTTAACAACTATGATTATAATAATATATTTACTAAACTTATATTAATATATTTACTAAATCTTTATAATTTTTGTAGCATTGTTCGTTTTTATGTCGTCATTAGTTGTTACGTTTTGTCAGTTTATTACTGTTTGTAACTGTAACTTTGTATTTAAAAATGATTGCTGTATAGAAAGTAATACCAATTTATTTAAATTATTATAATTACTTTATTATTATTTTTGTTGTTATTGTTATTATACAATTATTTTTATTATTATGTTATTGTTAATTTATTGCTATTTTTATTATTTTTATAATTATATGTGTCTGTAATATGTTTTATATAATTAAAGTGGTTTTTACTTTATATTAGTTCTTATAACTATTTGTAAACGACCGTGGAAATTAGATCTTTTTTCCAGAATATGTAATTGATTGATTGATCCACCCAGTCGGAATCACGTGACTATATTTCGAAATTAAAAGTAACCATATTGAACTTGGGGGAAACAAGCTATTCTTTTCTATACGCAAAGTTAAGAAAACATTATTTAACAATAACTTTATGTCCTATAACTACTTTAAAAGTTAGTCAAAAGAAGCAGCGAATAGATGTCTGCAAAATATAAGTTTTTTAGGTGATTTTACTTTTAGACTTTAGTCAATGAGTAAACGGCCTCATTGAATATTAACCTAAATGGAAAAATAGAAAACAAAGAAATAATTTTAAGCATAAATATGCAGGTTAAAACTTATAGATTATAAATATATATTATGTAGTCACGATGCTGTGGTGCAGGCTTTCACTTTCAATCTTGAAGATAAAAAAATTCATAAATATAATTCTCGTTCCGGCCGGAATTTTAACAACAATTCCGTTTGGAAATTAAAATTCGGGTTTCCGGCCGGAACTCAAAATTTCCGATCTGGTACAGTACATTAAATTTCGTTACATTCAATCTCGACATTGCAATGTCGAAGATTGAATGTCAAAATGTGATGCAACAATGCATTGTTGCATCACATTTTGACAATTTAAAAACACTACATTATGAACAAAAAATTTCATATTTATGGTGAAAGTTTTTGTTAAATAATAATGGGTTGCATTTTTTTTTTTTGTTTTTTTTGTTTTTTGTTCTTTAATTGTATATATATATATATATATATATATATATATATATATATATATATATATATATATATATATATATATATATATATATATATATATATATATATATATATATATATATATATATATATATATATATATATATATATATATATATATATATATATATATATATATATATATATATATATGTATATATATGATCGTAATTAAAATATAAAAAAAAGCGGGAACCCGTAGAAGAAAGGAATAATGGATTGCATTAAATCGGGACATTAAAATAATTAATATGGCTATTTTTTAAATTCTAAAATATTTAAATCATGAATGTGGTTTCGAAAATTTTTTTTCGGATATACGTAAAATATATATGTAAAAAAATTTTGTGGATATTAATTAATTTTGTGAATATTAAGCCAAATATACTTACCGTCTACCAAATAAACATTTATCATCTTTTAATTTTTACGTTCAAAGTTAATTTAAAAATAACACTTAACATTTTTAATTCGTTATTCATAATAAGTAAGCATAGATACTTAACCAGATACTCAAACAACACCTATATTCAGTCTAAAAGTTTTTTTGCAGCAACGAGTTTTTAATATCTATTAGAGGTCTAAAAGTATGGAATAAATTTATATCTAATAACCTTAAAACTTATGAAACTCTTAACGAATTCAAAGCAATATTAAAACAAACACTTCCGGTTAGTGTCCGGTTAGTATTTCAGTTAGTCATTCTACTACATACCAAGATGCATCGATAGTTTTAAATATACTTGTTCACAATAATCGAGAGAGAAGAAATTCTGAATACGTTGTTAATAAAAGAGTTGTTTAAGCAGAAAGATTCATAAACATTTTGTCTTTATTGATGAAGTAGGGATTTAGTCTTTCAATGCGAATTATTAGAGTACGTTTTTTTTTTTTTTTTTATAGTTAGTTTATTTTGTCGTTTTACACATTTTACAATGTTATCTTTAAATTCGAATAAATATATATATAATTACAAGCTGACAGGGGCAAGTAGAAGACATAAAGTCTTATCATCAAGCCCTTTTGTGAAATAGAGAAATATAAAATTTCTAAAATTCCAATAATATAAAAAAGAGTTAAATTAAAATTTTTTGAAAAAAATAAACAAACATTCAAACAAAATTAAAATAAAAATAAAAAAATTTAAAGAGTTTGAAATAAAGTAAAAAGATTGAAAAAAATTAAAAAGTTTAAAATAAATTAAAAATTAAAAAAAGTAAAAATTAGAAAGAAAAAAAAATAATAATAATAATAATAATAATAAAATCTCGAAATAAAAAAATAAAAATGTATACAATGCGTAAATTAAAAAGTTTGAGTTTTTTTTTACAAATCAGTACATATACGTATACATATTCAATACAAAGTTCTTTAGCCAGGAAGGGGGCTACGTAAACTATTGGGCAATGAACAAAAATGAAATTTATTAATATGAAGCACAAACAAGAGCATTTCATACAGAAAATTTTTTATATTTATTTGCATAGTATAAGAACAATTAGCTGTTAAAGAAATTGTTAGAGCAATCTTAATTTTAGATAATGTTTGTTTTCATAAAGCTGCTGTTGTTCAAGATTAAATGATAAGCTGTTTCCGTTTGGAAAGAAAAGAAAGGTTTGTTTAGAATGAA
Organism: Hydra vulgaris; assembly: GCF_022113875.1. Taxonomy (NCBI): domain Eukaryota; kingdom Metazoa; phylum Cnidaria; class Hydrozoa; order Anthoathecata; family Hydridae; genus Hydra; species Hydra vulgaris. Next base: position 14,943,795 of record NC_061166.1, read on the forward strand.
GAGGAACTACTTTAAAATATACGAAACGGTGCATTGAATATTACTAGCACAAATTGTAATAACTATTTTGGGCACGTATTTAGGTATATAATTCCGTGATTGAGAAGAAAATCAATTATTGACGAATAAACTTTTTTATTTTTCATTTTTAATCAATTTTAAATATTTTAAATTAATATTTGCAATTACAATACTTTAAGCTGATAATTTTTTGTTTAAATTTGAAAAACATTTTTTTTTAAATTTAAGTTTCAAAACAAACTAAAAATTATATTATCTGAATGAATTTAGAAAGAATATAACTGTTTTATTTTATATTAATTAAAGTGTTCTTAGCGCTGTCAAAATTGAAAGAAAACCAAAGAATGTCGAAATCAAATGCAACGATGTTGAAATTGAATGCATCATTGTCACAAGGTATTAATACAATATCAAAGTTGAATTATAAAATGTCGAAATGAGGTGGGAAACCCTGTATCTTTCTTTGATCATTTTAACAAGTTTAATTTTTTTAAATTTTGATTGTTTAATAAATTTTCTCCGCAGCCGTCACAACAATCAACAGTATATCGTTTGAGACTGAAAGAATGGCGTCTTTTTTGTGTACGTTGTCTAAGATCAATTAAATTAGGAATGCCTTCAATTCTTTTTCCTACAACACATGCTACCAAAATCCGATAAAAATAATTTTTGCTTTTATTTCAGTCTGAATTTGCCTAACAACGGCCTACGTTTTACGTTTGTACGCAGCAATTGGGACAAAGTTGTAGCCATACCATTGTTGACGTCCTAACAAAACACTTTCTGTTAGGACTTCAACTTTTCTGACGTGTATAAAATCAGAATTTCAGCGGATCATTTTAGGCATTTTAAGCAGATCGCCGTAGTTTTGCTCATCAGTAACTTAGTGGACCATTAGTAGCAGCCGCCAAAATCGGCTAGCCGATGGTTAGCCATTATTAACATGTCGTAATGTTATCGGCTTGCCATTTATAGCGACTGTCACTAATTATCCACTAAGTAACCAATCAGCGATTAACCGCTAAAATATGTCTATATAAGTCGACTGCAAATCCACTAAAACAATGTTTGCTAGGATGCTTTGTTGAAAACAATAAAAAAGCTTTGTTCTATTTTAGTTCATAAGAAGTTTTTAATGCGTTAACCTAAACAATAAGGAAACAGCTTTCAATTTTTTTTTTTTATTGTAGTTTAAAAGTTTTATTTGTTTTTTAAGCAAATTTTAATCTTGTATTGTACATGTAAACAAGTCGTCAGTTGTTATATTTACACTTAGTTCTAAAAGTAAGTTTTTACAACGTGTAATTTACACGACTAACAAGGACTAACATAGGGCTTTCTTATATCCTACATTTCTTATATCACAGGGGCGGTTAGTTTAGGGTTAGTCTTGTTAGGCGCATTGACTAACATCTTTTTTACTAAACTAAACAAAGATCAGGCTAATGAAATAGGTTATATACTTTTGAGATTATTTTTGAAAATAAATAAAATCTCTATATTTTTGGTCTAAACAGCAATACCAATTAAATTATGATAAGTATATGCGCACGCAATAGCCCCGTCTTGTAATTTTTTTTTTTTTCGGTAGCGTAACTTCGGACCAAGTTAGTCAAGAAATCTTGCGACCAAGGAGCTTTAATAAACAGGAGACGGTGTCACGTGATTTTTTTGAAGCCAGTTTTAAAAAACGGACGCCATCTTGGTTAACCCAAAACATTTCACGGAACTTAAAGAATTTAATAAAACATTGCACTAAATGATTGAATTATTCGAAAGTTTATGTTTGGCAGCTTCTACAATCTAATAAAAAATTATTTGCTAACTGATTGTCTTCTTCAGTTTATTCCAATAACTTTCCGAATACTGAAATAGACCTTCAGATAGCTGTATTTCAACACGATAATAGAAAATATTGTATTTCAGATATTATGAAAGATTCTTGAGAAAATAAAACCAAATGTTTGTGAGTTATTACCTATATTTAAACAAATAATATATATATACATATATATATATATATATATATATATATATATATATAGGTACGTGAGTAAAAATTTCAAATTGTTTAAATATTCTACTGTTATATATCATTGGAAAGAGAATCAATACAGTATTTTAAAGGTGAAAAAATTTTAAAAATCGAACAATTGGTTCAAAAGTTATGACGGTTTAAGTACCGATTTTTTGATATATGGAATTGTTGAAGAAACTGTGGTCAAAATTATGTTTTTCCTCACTTAAATTGTCATAACTTTCTTAATTCTTATCAAAATACAAATATCTTGGTGTCAAAAGATAGGTGTGAGAGTGGGCTACAAATTTTTGTTGAACTCTAACCACCGGGCGTATCGGATGGACAGAGGGGGCACCAAACCACTACCTTACCCTAATGAAACTGAACATTTTTTTCAGAAAAAAAGTTTTTTTTCAAGACATAAGTAATTTAAATATACAAAAAAAGTTGTTATAAAATTATATTAAACCACCGATTATATGAGAGACGTATGTTAACGATGGAGGTGGGTGCGGTGGTGATGGTTTGATACACCCTAGCATTAAAAATAACTTGTTTTCATTAAAATTTTTAATGAAAACCCTCCCCCAACCTAAAAAATAAAAAATAAAAAATAAAAATAACAAAGCATTATACATCAATCAAAATCAAGAAACATTTAACACAATCTTAAAAATAAATTTTATTTAAAATCATATTGCAGAGTTGAAACATATATACTAACCAGTTAGAGCAGATGATGGCACTATAAAAGAAATAAAAAAGCATTATACACAATCTTAAAAATAAATTTTATTTAAAATCATATTGCAGAGTTAAAACATATATACTAACCAGTTGGAGTAGATGATGATGGCACTAAAAAAGAAATAAAAAAGCATTTTACACAATCTTAAAAATAAATTTTATTTAAAATCATATTGCAGAGTTAAAACATATATACTAACCAGTTGGAGTAGATGATGATGGCACTAAAAAAGAAATAAAAAAGCATTTTACACAATCTTAAAAATAAATTTTATTTATAATCATATTGCAGAGTTAAAACATATATACTAACCAATTGGAGCAGATGAAGATGCCACTAAAAAAGAAATAAAAAAGTATTTTACACAATCTTAATAACAAATTCTATTTAAAATCATATTGCAGAGTTTAAACATATATACTAACCAGTTGGAGTAGATGATGATGGCACTAAAAAAGAAATGAAAAAGCATTTTACACAATCTTATTGCAAATCATATTGCAAAGCAAAAATATACAACCTTACCAGTTAGATCAGTGGAAGGTGGAACTAAAAAATTGAAAACATAATACAAACAAAAATCCTTAAATTATTTTGCGTTTAAAAAATGCTGCAAAATTATAATATATTTATTCTTACCAGCTGAAACAGATAATGGTGGTACTAAAAAAAAAAAAATCATAATAATTTATTATTTTCATAATTACCTTGCTATGAAAGTCTTATTACAAAGTTAAAATAAATAAACTTACCAGTTGGATTAGTATAAAATATATTGCATGATTTTTTTTATTAAATCATGTTACAAAGTAAAAAAATACAATATTTAAATAACTTTAAAATATGGAAGCATATAATACACATACCAATCTTGAAGTTATTATTAAAATTTGAATATTAAAAATATATTAAAAAGTTAAAATAAAAAAACCTTACCAGATAGAGCAGCTATAGATGATACTTCAGAAAAAAAAAAAAAATGTAATGAACAAAAAACTTACTCTTGCAATTACTTTGCCATATAAATAATTTTGAAATATCATAATATAGAAACCTTACCAACTGCAACAGATGACAAGGATATGAAAGATTAAATAATACAATGACACAAAAAATTAAATGGTACATGTAAATATTACATGTTAAATATAAATACATAGTACATATTAAATATACAATAACATAGTACATATTAAATAGTACAATACTGCATAATACACAAAATCAACCTATATTTCTCAATACTTAAACATAAAAATACACCTTAATCTCTTACCAATTAATGAAGTAAGTGTTGCTAAAGAATTAAAAGGAAAAAATAGTAACAATAGTAATAACAATAGTTTACTAAAATAAACTTAATTTCAAGTTACACTTTTCGTTACATCTTTAGTTAGCGTGTGTCAATAGAGTAAACAGCTTTAACGTGTATCAATTAAATAATAATCTTAGCATGAATCATTAAACTATACTATTGAAATTGTTTAAATTTATTAAACTTACAAAACTGCTGTCTGAATTCGCCTAAAAGCCAATTTAAATATACTAACTTTATTATAAAATTAAATTATCAGACTAACATTACAAAAAAAAAAAGTTCAAATGACTAAATAACTAAAATAGTTCAAACTTTACTTACTAATAGTTTGTTCTAAATTGTCTATAGAAAAAAAATAACAATGACTCAATAAAAAGCAAGAAATAATCAGGAATATACAAAATAAACAACTGTGAAAAAACTTTGTGGATGCACAAAAATCGGTACAAAACACATAGCATAATAAAGATATATAATTTAATATTGAGAGCAAAAGACTAAATACTAAAATAATAAATCGCCAAAAAAAACTGACTTATCCTCTCAAAAGCATCATCTAAACAAAAAATGAAAAACTTTTTTTAGCAAAATAATACAAACATTTGAATAAATCTACTGATCTTAAGTTAAAAGAAACTAATGAATATTCAATGTTTAAAATAACTAACTGATATTGTTGGCTGCTGCCGTAGGACTGCTTTGGGCAGCTAAACAATATAACAAATGTTCTTGATTATTTACGTTACATTTATTATACATAAAAGTTGAATAAGGTTGCTAACATATATTAGTTAAATATGACCATATTTAATTTATATTATTTGTTACAGTTGAAAGATTAACAGTTAATCATTAAAAAAAAAAGATGATTATCGTGCATCTTTTTATAAAAAAGTCTAGGTAAAAACTAGACTTTTTTCTCCAATAACAATTACAATATACTACTTACTGTTGTATCATGATGATACAACAAGACTCTCCAATAACAATTGTAATATACTACTACTAGTAGTAGTTTATTACAATTGTTATTGGAGAGACTAATTGTTGTATCATGATCATCATGATACAACAATTTTTTTAATGATTACAATGTAAGATAAAATATGTTATAATGTTACTAATATGTCAGTTACATTTTTAAAAAATTCAACTTTCAAGTAAGGAAACATTAAAATTCAGTTAAATTAAATTATTTGCCTTCAATGTAAAGTTAATAAGTTTCAATAACTTTACATTGAAGGCAAATAACTTTTTTAAAATTTTAATAAATAGGAAACAATATTGTAAACCTTTATCAACATCTTTATTTTCCATTTTATTTAATCTAAAAAAAAACTGAAATTTTATTTAATTAGAATCAAATGTAAACAATGTTTATTTAACCCCTCTGTCTCCCGCGACCACTTCAGCAAAATTGAAAATTAGGTAGGAAAAGTGCGACAAAAAATAGACACCCTGCTACAACTTTGGATAGAACTAGTCTCTCGTGTGTGAGAGTTCGGTATGGTGCCATACCAAGCATTTTTGAAGCTTTTCCATGCTACTTAAAAAAAGCTAAACCAGTTCGTAAGGCTCCAAAATTGAGAACCTATGCAACCTCGGATTTTATGACTGCAAGTGTTATAAATGATGATTTTTCTAATTCTTGTACTTCACTACCAATGACAGTTGAATTTCAAGCTGCTATTACCAGTGATGAAACTCCAAGAAAAGCAAACTTAAATCGAAAGTTATGCAAGGCAGAAAGATCTTTAGCTTTTTCTAAAAAAAAAATAAAACTTTTACAACAAAAAAAAAGAAGGCTTGCTAAGAGAAATGCTAGCTTAAAAAATGTTATTGCTGATCTTGAGAGAAATAATGTACTGGAAGGTGAGAGCCTTTATATATTGCAAAAGTCTGCTGGAAGGGTAGGAGATTTGTTACGAAGACAATTTTCAAAATGCTTAGGAAAATCTACTCAGCAACAATTTTCACCAGAATTAAGAAGTTTTGCTTTAACCTTGCATTTCTATTCGCCTCATGCATATCGTTATGTGCGCAAAATGTTTAATACTTGTCTTCCGCATCCAAGAACAATTGAGAAGTGGTTTCACACTATTAATTGTAAGCCAGGTTTTACAGCAGAGTCTTTTACAGCTTTGCAACATAAAGTGTCTGAGATGGCTGCAAAAAATAAGAACCTTCTTTGCGCTTTAATAATGGATGAAGTTGCAATTAGACAACAAGTTGAGTGGGATGGCAAAAAGTACCAAGGGTACATAGATTATGGGACTGAAATTGATGATGATAGCTTGCCTTTAGCAAAAGAAGCACTAACATTTATGGTTGTTTCTATGAATGATTCGTTTAAGCTTCCAATAGCTTACTTTTTGATTGACGGGCTTACAGGGAAACAACGAGCTAATTTGGTTCGGCAGTGCCTTACCAAACTTCATAGTATTTGTGTGACTGTTGCATCCCTTACTTGTGATGGTTGTGCTTCAAACTTTTCAATGGCAAAATACCTAGAATGCAATACTGATTCAGCTGACTCTAATTTTAAAGCTTGGTTTCAACATCCAGAAACTAAAGAAACAGGTTGTACTTTTTTTTGATCCTTGCCATATGCTTAAATTAGTACGTAATACACTAGGTGATAAAAAATCCTTGGTTGATGGTGAAGGGCAATTTGTTAAGTGGGAATATATTGAAAAACTTCACCAACTTCAAGAAAATGAAGGTTTACATTTCATGCAAGTTTACAAAAACTTGCATGAAATAACCTGTTTCTTGCAGCAATCAAGGCAATATATTGTTGCTCTACAAGAATCATTAAATGGCAAACCTTTACTTAAGTCAAATCGTAAGACTGGCTTTTTGGGATTTTTAGCTGCCATTGACAATGTTTTACTTTTGTATCATTGGATAATTGTTAAACCTCAGTTTGGTATGAAATTTATGTGTTCTTTTAAATTTAGCCAAGATCATATAGAGCTGTTTTTCGGAAAAATAAGAAGTTTATTGGGTTGTAATAATAACCCTTCAGCAAAACAGTTTATTGGAGCATATAGAAAATTGCCTGTGCATAGTGATGTTCAAGATGTTGTTCGTGGAAATTGTTTGCCATTGCAAGTTGTACCTATTTTGATATATATATATATATATATATATATATATATATATATATATATATATATATATATATATATATATATATATATATATATATATATATATATATATATATATATATATATATATATATATATATATATACACAAGATTAAAGAAGAAATATTTAATATACTTATTTATGAAGAAATATTTAATATATTTATGTTTACATTTGATTTTAAAAAACTCACAAACATTTGTTTTTATTCCAAAAGATGTTAACACTGTGTAAAATACGAAATCTGCTAATAGTGCGTTGACTATCTGAATGTCTATTTCAGTATTCCAATATTTTGGAATGAACTGAACCCGATAATCAGTTAGCAAACAATTCCTCGTAGCATAATATAACCTAAGAAATATAACTGGCAACTTACTCAATTATTTATATCAAAGTTTTCATTTCATTTTAGCAAAGTTTTATACTGAAAATATAAAGTTCCGCGCAATGTTTTGGGTTAACCAAGATGGCGGCTGTTTTTAAAAACTGGCTTCAGCGCGTTTTATATAAAGTATATACTACGGCGTCTCCTGTTTATTAAACCTCCTTGCTTGCGACTTATCTGGCCCGTTTATTCGGCTGACGAGATTTCAAAAAATTATTAAAGTACTTTAAGTTTTTTTTATTTTTACTGTTCGGTAACGTAACTTAAGGCCAAGTTAGTCAAAAAAATCTTGCGACTTATCTGGCCCTTTTATTCGGCTAACGAGATTTTAAAAACTTCTTAAAGCACTTTAAATTGTTTTATTTTTGTCGTTCGGTAGCGTAACTTCAGGCCAAGTTAGTCGAATTTAAATATATGATGATTGCCCCCTGACTAATTTAAAAGAAGCCTTTTCTAACAATAATTCTTTGAATGTTTTAAATAAATTTTAAATAATTTTTGATTTGGCATGCATTTACAGTCTGTAAGGTATTTGCTTGAAAATGGATTTATTGAAAGTTTACAAACTCTTTATTCAGAATTGTCAGTAAAGATTAATATCCTTCATAAGTAGGTATGCGGAAATAGCCGTTTTACGGAATCGAATTTTGTGCTAAAATTCTGTGCCACGTTTTTTGAATTCTTTTTGAGGCAGCGTCAGACAAACGTTTTGTTGTGGTGTTTCTTTTTAGAAAAGTACATCAACATAGATTATTTTTGAAAAGAAGAGATTTAGATGCATATTTTTATGAATCAATTATGTATGGATGATTTACTTTTTATTGACTTTATAGATATTGAAAATTTACTTGATGTTGTCACGTGAAATTTGTATTGATGGAATGCTGAGACATTTTGCAAAACTACTGAGACATTTTTTTACATCCTTTATTTATTCACCTGCCAAATTTCAAGAAAAAATAATATGTAGCAGATAATTTAAAAAGTGTAGCAGTTTTGGTACCTAAATTTTGTTTTCACAAATTCGCGATGGGTGTTGTTGTGGTTGGGGGAGAAAGTCGGAATCTACATACTATGTATATAACAATAACAGTAATAATAATACTGTCATTATTATTGTTGTCGTTATTTTAATAATTTCATTGTTTTATATTTATTATTAAATCATAATTTATGTATATAATATAAATACACTATATTATGGTTTATTCTTTAATATTCTTTTAGATAAAATAATATTCTTTTATATTCCTAATAATATTCTTTTATATTCTTAATATTTTTTTAGATAAAAAGCAGATATTTGTTTAACAATCATTGTTAATCTCATCAATCAATCTCAGATTGATTTTTGTAAACAAAAAGTTCATTTTTGTAAACAAAACAATCTCAGAAAGATTTTGAAAATCTTTGGATATTACCATATCTAGTAAGGTATTTATGTCTTTAATCGTGACATTTGTATTTAAAAATTTTTGTATAATTTTTGTAGTTTTATTTTTCTGTTTCAAGTAAGGAATTAAAAAAAAATGTCTTTATAATTCCTGTTATGTCTGAAACTGTAAAGTGTTATTCTTTAAACATTAGGATAAAAATTTTAGTATGTTGTCAAATGTGCTAACACTGTTAGCACATTTGACCTGTTAGTAACAGGTAATATTCCATTTTTGAAAAAAAATGGAATATTACCTGGAAAAGCTGATGATTACATTTTTGGGCATTACATTGTACTGATTACATTGTATTGATTACATTGTAGGGCAGTAGATCATCTAGCTTTTATTTATTCGAATTTTCATTTACATAATTATGATGAGTGTTGTTAATTGAGTATTGAAAATATTTCCATCACAATATCAGACAGAGTTGCAGTTAACCATCTAACCATAAGCAAAGTTAGTGCAACTTGGGGTAAAACTCTGAATTTATTGAATTTTTATTTGCACCCTCTTCATACAATTGCTACTGAATGTCGCTCAGCGTTGATGTGTCTAGAGACAGAAAATTTGAATTATTTGGCAATGATTATGTAGCTGTCAAAATTGATTTGGCTGTGAATAAGATGAGGTTTAAAGACAGTGAAAGCGATCCCAAGGGATTTGTTACTTTTTAAGACCACAAAAAACTACCTAGGTGTATCATCCCTAGATATCGAGGAAACCGTCTTCATATTTTCTTTTTAATACTTGTCATATATTTATTAAACACTATGCTAATTTTCTAAATTTTCTGATCACTAGAACAGTCAAATGTGGCAGTTTGCAAGCAGCTCTGCGAGAAGCATTTTGTAATGCTACCACTTTAAAAAAAATGTGTGTGCTTGGTGTATTTGGGAAACTGCTAAGTGGTCCGTGGATGACTAAGTTTTATGTATCAGCTGAGGATGCAAATTTTGATCATCTCACCGGTATTCAGATTCTAAAAAACATTTTGGAAACAGTTAATGTTTGCAAATCTAATCCGGCTGCACTGTTTTGCAGAGCAACAGATTTTTTGGGGGAAATGCTTCCTTCAAACGTTTTTGAACCAATAACATATTAATGCTGCATTGATGACCAGGTTATTAGCATGACTTCAGCTTGTCTTAATTCAGTAAAGGATGTATTGATTAGACAATGTAAAAGGTACTTCTCCTTTTTCATTACAGAGACACTTAAGCAGGAAACAGCTAGTGCAAGGTTTCACAATATAGATAGTGAAGAGTTAATTGGTATGTTTAGTAAATCTAAGGGAAGATTCCCTAATACAACAATTTTATATAATTCTTGAATGTAAAGGAATAAGTGAATGTAAAGGAAGATCCTCTAATGCAACAACTTGTTATATTTCTTGCAAAATAAGATGAAAAAAGAAAAGGACTATTTATTATCTTGATAGTTTAGATTACTAACTAAGTAAGAAAATGTAATTAATGGTCCATTTTCTACAACATGCTCAAATTCGATCTGCATTATATAAGAGACAGACATGCAAGCATCAAATGTTGGATGAACAAGATAAAAAGAAATTATAACAAAAACTTAAGTTAATGACTTTCAGCCAGATTAAGAATTTGTATAAACAATTATCATCCAGTTGCTACAAAGCAACTGGATGATTTAGATGATGTTATGTCTGACAGAATTGTTAGTAGCAAACTATATCATGAATGGTATGATATTGAACAATCTAAGTATACGATGGCAGAGTAGAAAAAGTAAAAAAAAAGATTGCATGACAAAATTTACACTATCTCTTACTGGAAAAAAGATGAATCTGATTCTGAAGCTGATAATTATTGCATGAAAAAATTCCAGCTGGCCCTAGATGTTGTATCAGGAGAATTTTTTTTTTTTAATGTTAATGTGTATTATTTGTTTTTAATGTTAATATGTATTGTTTTCATAATTGAAAGGTAAGTCCAAAATAGATACTGCAAATGTCAGAACTTGAAAAGTCTTAACATTTGAAAAGTATCGCAAATGTTGTGACTTATAAAATTGGTACAGAAGTGTTGTGACTTGCACAAATTATTGATAGACGGCTCTGACTTACCTTCTTGTGATGTCTATCGTTAAAAAATGATTAATATTTTGTTTCATTAGTGGAATTTCAAATTGTTTACTAAAAGCCAAGATACTAATTAATTACAATGGGTATTTTGTTTACACTAAATTACATAATTTTAAATATTTTATTTTTAAAACATTTTACATGTTTTTTTAGGTTAGATGTTAAAAAATCAAACAGCCTTTTGCCTAAGAATTTAAATACTCTTACACATTTTGTATTAAAAATTAAAGTGTTAAAATTTTTGTTTATTTTTAACAATATTTTTCAATTTAAAGTTAAAAAAAAATTTTTAGATTGGAGGGGCTATTTCTCTTTCCTATGTGAAACTGGATAAACATTTGCTTTTTGTAAAGTGGTAAAATGTCTGTTTATACTAATTTTTGACGTTTGAAAATGTCAACAAACTTTTCTTTTTTTAAATGACAAAAATTGACAAAAAAAATATTGGGGGGGGGGGGGGGGGGCGGTTAGGCGAAAGCGGGCGCACGCCCTTACCTCTCAAATAAAAGTAAACCATACTAACAAGTTGTAATGTAGTAAAGTATTTTTTTTTTTAATTTGGAAGGAGATTGGGGGAGGGGCGGTGCTGCGCGGGTGTACGCCCCTCACCTTGACTCGAGTTATACACCACTAACCACTAGTTGTAAAGTACAACTAGTGGTTAGTAAAACTTAAATTTTATTTTTTGTTCTAGATTATTTAATTGGAGATAATATTATTTATAAAAAAGGAATTATTTTTGTTAATAATACGTGTTAAACAAGCACCACCACATCCACCCCTAACTCAAAGGTACACATCTCATATATGGTGGTGAGCTGGGATCTAAATATTGGAACTTCTGTTTGATAAAAAAGACAATTTTCGGTATTAAAATACTTTTTTATGATAAAATATTCAATTTTTTGGTGGTAAAAGTCGTAGTTCGGGGCCCCCTCTAGCCGTCCACTCACGCCCTATGGCAAGATGCTACTATAAAATTGTAGCCCACTCTTACATCTTTCTTTTGATACCAAATTATAGAAATTTCAACAAGAATTTGCATAGTTATAACCATTTTCGATACAAAAAAAATTATTTTGACCACAGTTTCTTTAACAATTTCATATATTCAAAAATTGTCACTAAAAACCTCATAACTTTTTTTTGAATTGTTCGATTTTGATAATTTTTTCACCGTTGAAATACTGTATTAATGCTCTTTTTAACGATATATAACAATATAATATTTTGTAAATTTAAAAATTTCATGTCACATACCTATCATAAGTCAGATTTTTATCAGTTGTTGACTATTCATAAGTCAATAAAGAGTAGAGCACGACATTCCTCAGGAGTCAAGAACAACTAGGCGGTGAAGTAAGATTTACTTTATTTATCCTAACAAGTAAAATAAAAAATTATATTTAAAATTTGTAAACATATTATCCCTGCGTTCGTTCATTTGGGGATGTAAATTTATATAGTAATCATATTATGAAATACATTTTTTGCCTTGATCTAATTGGTTCAACTTTTTACCAAATTGATTTATTGTAAATAAATGATTAAATCCAAGTTTATTTTCCATTGAGCTTATTGTAGAATTTTTTTTACTTTAAAAATTTTTAATTGTCCTTTTTACAGATCTGATCAGATCTGTTTCAGCTCTGATCAGTTACAGTGATCAGTTACAGTGATCAGTTACAGTGATCAGTTACAGTGATCAGTTACAGCTCTGTTAAAGATCTGATCAGATTTGATTCAGCTGAATCAACTGACAATTGCTTATTTAGCTCATTTTTGATTTATCTGTATGGTGATAATAGTCTGGCAATGGATTTAAGAATACTGACAGCAATTGATTTATATTTAAATGCCTCTTTTTACAGTAATCATCCATTGTTTGTAAGCTTGTGCACAATGTATCCAAATGAGTTTTCATCAATTGATAATTTGTTAGCAGTGTCTGTATCCACACATTTTATAGACTTAGGAAAATTAAAAAATAACCTTGTTAAGGAAGAAACATTTCATATGTGTAAAGAATTTTTATGGTCTGTGTTTCTTTGTGTTCTTGCTCTTTCAACTGTGTGTTCTACAAGAAATTAGTGTTACTATAGAACAGTTCTTTCCTAAAATGTAAAATTATGTTTAATCTTAATATTGAACCTTGTATTCTATGTTCATCATCAGATATTGTTAATTTGTTGTTTCGTTTGAAGGCTTCTACTTTGAAAGATTTACAAATATAAAATTTGATTCAAAATGTTTTTGTTCCTGATGAAACTTATTTTTTAAAAACAAATGGGCAATCTTTAAAAACTTTTATCATTAAAACAATTTTCAGGGCTTAGATATTCACCTTCTGAAGATGGAGCAGTTTGTTTGTGTTGCGTTTTGTTTAGATATAAATACCTTTCAAAAACTTCTAGATTTAAAAATTTGTATTCTCAGTCATTCAAGTATAGGCCAGATGCTGTGAGCACTTTTAATAGACATTACCATGGGAAAAACGGGAATAATTATGAATATCACTCAGCTGAAAAATTTATGAACATCATCACGCAGTACAAATTCTACATTGGACCATATTTTCCTGGACCATATTTTCCGCAGTTTTAAATACTATGAATAGAAATATTTAAAATATAGATATTTTAATAAAGAATGTGAAAAGGAGATAGCTTTAAATTGTAAGAAGATGTTTTGTGAGAAAATTATTTTCTTAGGTCAACTTAATATAGCTTTCAGAGGTCATTTTGATGGTCATTGGCAAATATTCTTTAGTGGGTGGAGTAAGTAATTTTATTGAACTTTTAAACTACAGAATCAGAGGTGGGGATAAAATTCTTGAACTTTATCTTAACAGCTGTGCAAAGAATGCATCTTATATTTCTAATTCCTCACAGAATGAATTAATAAGTTGTTGGGGAAAGGACATCCAGAATATTTTGGTTTCTGAAATAAAAGAAAATCGAATTTTTTCAGTTATTGCTGATGAAGCTTCTGACTGCTCCAATCAGGAATAATTGTCTTTAATAATTAGATTAATAGACAATTCCTATGATGTTAGGGAAGAATTTATGTGTTTTTTACATTGTAAATTAGATACTGAATAAAGGTTTGTATATACACTGTATATACTAATCTTTATTCAGTATCTTTAAGATCTTCTTCAAATAGAAAGTTTGTATAATTTTTAAATTAAAAAATATAATTATTTTATTTTTTACAGTTTTATTTATTTAAAAGGATTATTTATTTTATTTTAGTTGTTATTTTATTTTTTTCATGAAGTTTTATTATCTTTATAAATTTAAACATGTCTAATTTTTATTGTATTCTTTTTTTCTATATTTATCTTTAGTTTTACCTGTCAATTGTTAATCGAAACTGGTACCGTTATGTACTGTATCTTTGGTATTTTAATTAGGAGCATTATATTCATTGTCTATTATATACTTTTTCTCCTTTTTTTCAGCTCTACCTTGAGATTCTACCTTGTGTGGTTATTTGAGTTGAAATATGGTTTTAATTTAGTAAGCTTTCATTATTTGAAGTTTACTTTATTGATCATTATTCAACAGTTTAGAGAAAATAAACACATGCAACACATTAACTGTAAGCATAACTTTGTTTACGAACATTAATATTACAATTGTTTAACATTATATAGCATATCTATCAATGAAATAAAATAACAAAATGGGTTTTTATGGTTAGTTATCATATCATTGCTTTTGTGTTATTGCATTTCTCATAGTATGATAGTCATACTAATCAATTACATTATAATTTTTTTATAATTATGGTATTAATGTTATTGTAGTTGTTTACTTTTACCAAGTTTTTATTCTATTTGCAAGTCACCTAACTATGCAAACCTTGCCTATTTAATTAATGATTTGTTATACTCCATACAGGTGTATTATTTATATATGTTACAATTATACACAATAATGATGCCCACAAAGTATTTTAATACCACAGACAATATTTTATTTTTGTAGATTTAATGGATCCTTGCTAGTTTTAATACTATATATCTATATCTATATCTATATATATATATATATATATATATATATATATATATATATATATATATATATATATATATATATATATATATATATATATATATATATATATATATATATATATATATATCTATATATATATATATATATATATATATATATATATATATATATATATATATATATATATATATATATATATATATATATATATATATATATATATATATATATATATATATATATATATATATATATATATATATATATATATATATATATATATATATATATATATTAAATATACAACCCCATTTGAGTCGCTTTTTTGAAGGCTTTGCAAATAACTTATTTATCAAACAAATGGGGTAGGTGCTTTTTTTTGTATTGCATCTTCATCCCCCCCCGTCCTTTCGTGGGGAGGGGGCAGTAAAATCCGCAACCGACTTTTTTGACTAACCTCTTTAAAAAGCTAAACCCGCCCCTGCTTATATCCTATCCTGCATCCTATCCTAATAAGACAAATATAGTGCAAAACGCTTAAATTTAATTTTCATTTATTGCAATTGCATAACAAAATGAACTAAATTTAATATTTATTAAGTTTGCTTCAAGTATGCGGCTGAACTTTCCATAACTTATTAATTTTTTGTTCTGAATTCTGATTAGCATTGAAATAAATACTGTTTCAAATCTGAAAATAACGGTTGACAGGCATGACATCTACCAATGTATTTACTTTAGCCGTTCATCCTTATTCTAGGAAAGCCTAAACAGTACATACTTATTCAAGGAAAACCTAAACTTACTATTATAATTGTGATGCTAAAATATTTCTGAATTTCAGCTTTACTAATATTTAGAGTTTTTCCAGTTTTGCGCATTTGAAAAATATTTGTTTACTCAGCAAAGATTTTAAACTCTACTGACTTAAAGTAATTGAAGAAGTTTTAAAATTGATGAAGGATTTTTTTCTTCTAAATACAAACTAACTTTCCATTCAAAGCTACTTTCAAATGTACTTTTTAAATGTTAAAAAAAATTTAGATGTGAGATTAAAAGAAAGCCTATTCACACATGCAATTGTTAACATAGCAACGAAAGTCTTAAAAAACTTAACTAGTTTCACTATAACATTATTCTAACTATTGCGATAAAATAAAATGAAAAGTTTTTAGATTTGACCAAAGATTTATTTCGTGTGAAATAACCGGAAACAATTTTTAAATCCGTCAAACCATTAAACTGGAAACAATTTTTTTCGCCAGTGCTGCAAAGAAAAAGGTTTCTCTTACTGCATTTTACTCTCCTGCAACCTTTACAAACATTATACTTGCAGCTATGACTTAATTCTTTAATGCAGATAAGAAAGTGATTAAACTGGTCATAATGGACCTCCAGAACTGGCCTCTCTTCCGATCTGGCTTGCTTTGACGGTGATTTAACTGTATATGTCAATGTTAACAAATCACTTGAAACTATGATTGGTTTAGTTGTAAAAATTCTTGGTCTTTCAACTGGTCGGCAAGTATTTGATGTGGTCAAATGGACTCTTACTAGTGTGGCAGCTATTTCACTTCTGAAATTAAGCAGATCCAAAATCTGTCTTTTACTTTTTATTTTAGGTGCTCTAAGAAGTCCTTACGGTCTTATCACCGAGCACCGCGGATGAACATTTAATAGGAAGTTCACGCCTCCTTCCTAACCGATGTCGCTAAACTTGCCCAGAGGTGGAGTTTGAACCACGGATCCTTCGTTTCTGAGAGTGAAGTGCGTTACCACTGCTCCACGGCAACTCTATAAATACTTTAATGTCTCAATTATCAAGCCATGAATTTACTAGCAAAAAATCCATGAAGAGAACAACCATGCGTTCAGACCACTCCTATTGTTTTCTCTTATTCAGTGCAGAGCAATGAGAAAGTTTTGTCCACTATCCCATGTTTTCATTATTGATTTTTGCATATTTTAACGGGAACTCAATCAGTCTGTTGTCTTATACGACATCAAGTAAATAAATCCCTAGCGACTTTAAATATCTTATAAGATTTATCCCAGTGAAGTAATTATCAAAAATAATCTTGATATTTTTATATTGTAGACTGGTGACAATTTGAGGGCAATAGAAGCACTAAGGCCCCGGTGTTTTTTCAAAAATTTTACTGCTAAAAAAGATTAAAAACATTTTGTGAAGAAGCCTTGAATGTTGCAAACATTTTCAACTAACACCCTAAAAGGCCATGTTGAATTATTTGTTTGTTCATTAGTAAAAATTGAAATTTGACGGGAAAAAAATCAATTTTTATTTTCTTTGTGATATTATTACTAATGATTGTTTTTAGATATTTAAATAAATTGATAAATTGCTTTTAAATAGTTTTTAACTTTACTTTAGTTCCTCCCACTTTTGATGGCTTTATTTTGATGAATGGTGGATTGTTTTGACGGATTTATTTTAAAGTTTTAATTTATTGATTGTGAACTCAAATAATGTAAACAAATAATTTCACTCTTCTCAAAGCAAAATTACATTTATTATTAAGAAATATGTTTCTTAAAAGAAATTTTTTTGTTTTAAGAAAAATATTTCTTAATTATGGACAACGGATTTACGATTTTGCCGGGAATCTAAAAATAAGAAATATATTTCTTGTTTTAAGAAATTAATTTTTGACAAAGCATTTTATTTCTTAAAAAATATATATACTTCATGTTTAAAGAAATGGACAATGGACAATGGATTTACGATTTTACTGGGTTAAAGACTTAATTCATTATATTTGTTAAAAAATTTCATTAAAAACTCACGCTGAATTGATTGCAAAAAATTCTTTCAAAGAACGTTTGACACAATGGGATTACCATAAAACATAAAAACAAGTTTGACAATTTTTTGCCAACCTCAAACACTTTTAGGTTGGCAGTTAGGTTTAATTGCAGAAAATCTTTTTGCTTTTTGTGTTTGAAGTGATCATTTATTAACTTTATTTTTGGTTTAAAGAGTCAAGAATATTTTCAATAAAGAGAAAACTTTTACTGCAATCTATGCAGAAGCAAACTGCTATAACTTTATACTGGTATTAATAGACAAATACCATACTTGTGCAACTTTAATTCGACGATTATTAAACCATCTAAGTGCTTGCCATTATATAGTTTGTAGGGTTGCCAAATCAAAGTTCAAAATAAGATCTACCACAAATTGAGCTTGACATACTGAATCAAAGTACAAAATACAATACAAATAAAATCTAGCCTGAAACTGTCATATCAAAACTTCCAGTTGCATCCTTTCATCATCCCAGCCAGCTGGAAAAATGAAGTTTTTTTTAGTACATAAGAACATCCTCACTTTTGTACTATAGGTGCAAGGTAAGAAAATGTGCAAAAACTTGTTGTAGTGGACTCTAAATGTATTGGCCAAATGGCAGTTAGTTTGCTCTCTAAAAAAGATGCTTTTCTAGGAGTTGCTGTCAAACGTAAATTTAACCAATAAAATTAAAATCACATCATTTAGTCAAACTTGGAATTGATGGAGGTGGTTTGTTTATGTAAATTACTGTAAGCGTAGTTAACAAAAGTCAAAGAAAGTCCAAGGTAAGTTAGACTCAAGAAGCATTTTGTCTGCAATCAAACTCTTCTCCCCGGATGGTGGCGTAAAAAAAACATGATTTGGTTGCTGCAGAAGAGGGTCAGAAAAATATGAAAATCTTAGAATGCTATTGAGCCTCATTCAAGTTGAAGACGTGTCTTACATAGTTTAATGTGATATGAAAGAAGCCAAACATTTTTGTGGTATTTAGTCTCACTATAGCAAACACCCGTGATGCTAGTGTGATGTCGAGTCTGACAACCTAACTAATCTAGAACATTTAGTTCTTTATGCTGCAGCTGTTGAATTTTTCTCTTTAGATGCAAAACCTCAACTGGCTAAAAATTATTCAAATGTTATCCATCCTTTATTGATTAACCCCTACAGACAATCTGAACATATTAATAATGTAATTTTTCTGATGAAAATCTTTTTCTTAGAATATTTAGATCACCAGCACTGCATCAATATAGACGTTTTAGGTTGAATGTCATGGTAATGGAAAAATATTTGGTAAACTATTAGACTATGTCAACCTGACCAGGAAACAATGGAAAACGAAATAAAAACCGGATCTTCTTTGAGATTTTGATGATTTTTTAATGAAACACCTTGCATAAGGGTGTTTAAAATGGGTGTATTCACTGAAATATGTAGTATGACTATTTATTGCAAACACATTAGTTTATGCATTGGTAAATTTTACTTTGATCTATTGATGTTTAATAAATAACAGTTTTAGAAAATTTATATCTTAAAAATCAACGAAAAATAGTAAGACAAAATTTATATAACACACATCTTTAATCAATAGCAAATTGGCAAGATTTAAAAATTTAAGTTATTTTTAATATTTTATGTAGTTAAATATCATTAAATAAATCATATACATGTTTTTTTTTTTTCATTGGAAAATGTCTGAATTGACTCTCTAAATTTTCATACTTGAGAATGTGACTGCCATTTTCATCAATTTTTCTCCGTGTGATTTATTAAGTTCTGACGTTGAAAACCTCTTCATTGTTTTATTTACGTTTTTGTGTACAGAGGTTTGTTCATTGAAAACACCCAAGGATCTTTGTTTTCTTTCAATAAAACTTGTATTATGTGGAATTTCTATCCCAGGCTAAGAGAGTAATTTGTATGATTCTTAAGATAGTTTTCTAAGTTGCACATTTTGGTTACAAAATCTTTGATGTCTTTGCCAAAATCTTGTGATAGCTCCATTCCAAAACAGATCTTATTGACTAAAAGAAAAGATTTTAAAGTTATATATAGATTGTTTTTTTTTTGTAAACATTTTACCATAAACTAATTGCTAACTGTTCTAAACTTCCTTAATGTTTCAATGCAAGGTATAATGTGAGGAGGACATATATCTCTAAGTTCATCCAAACATGACAGGACTTTGTGACATTTGGTCCATCATACCCTCCTCCATTATATCCATATCTGATAACTGTTTTACTTAATAAGTAGTTTTTAGTGAACTCATCAGCCATTAGCACATCTGTAACTTGAGTCACTATATGCTAATATAAAAACAGTTCAGGAGGTGGTACTATGTCAATTACCAGAGTCTCTGGATTTTCTTGTAGCAAACATCGACTAACAACATGTTTGTAAATCTGCATGTTCTTGTATTGCTCGCCGTCTTCTACATACTTTAGGTACCAATCATTAGGACTTTGAAATGTTTTTAACAGGCCAGTGGACTCTTCTTTCATTCCTTCGCAATAGCAACAGGCAAACTTTCCACCATGCCCCTAATAATAAAAATTCAATAATGTTATTTTAATGAATTTTATTTCAAATTAAAATGCTTATGCATAAATTAATTATTTCAGTTTCTATCAAAATAACTTACTAAAAGACCCAACATACTGTTGATTAACTTGAGATTTGCTGCCACATAAAATTTGAGTATTATTTTTTATTTAATTTTGTCATCTCAATTAATCTTCCTAAGTTGTAATTGCTCT
Source organism: Hydra vulgaris (assembly GCF_022113875.1). NCBI lineage: Eukaryota > Metazoa > Cnidaria > Hydrozoa > Anthoathecata > Hydridae > Hydra > Hydra vulgaris. The sequence goes on from NC_061166.1 coordinate 14,964,592, forward strand.
TTTGAACTCCACGTGCAATGGCCAAAATTTTCACTTTACTGACGCCAGTGAGCTTAAAGTTTTTATAGTCTGCTGAAGACTCTGGATTAAAAATGTTCATTACAATTTTTAAAGACCCTTAACCACCATCAATTCTCACCCGAATAATGCAATGGAATGGATTCAGATCTCTTTGATTGCATATTTCTTCTACTAGTTTCCATGGTTCATGAACATACACGACATCTTTAGAAATTACTTCAAAAGCCTTCTTTTTAGCAACCTAAAGAATTTTTTCAGAAGATATATTATAAAAGAGAATATTTATAATACTTGAAGAAATGTTTAAAATATGTAGTAACTACCTTATAACTGCGCTGAAATTCAATTGTCTGATTGTGATAATACTTTTCAAGAATAAAGAACTTGTCTTTAATGATCTTTGATGCATTTGACTCAATACCTTTGCACCCTAAGTCTTTTCTAATCTCAGTCATCATACATTCTATAGCTGTCATTGGAAGATCTGTTTTCTTTTTTATGTTGAATAACGTGTTGGTAGAAATTTCCCTCAGTGGTGCCTGTTTTGGATACAAATTTACTTTCATTGAAATACCACCTATTTAGAAAATAAATTTTATTATAATAATTTAATTTAAAAATTTACTTAATCAACTTTTAAATGAAACTTAGTTGTTGCAAGATTTAAAGTTTTGCTTCCCTCTTTTGTAGCCAATTCCTTCAATATAGAAGATACAACTCTCTGGGAAATCTTTGAATCTTTCGATTGTATGAGATACTGTAGATTTTGAATTTTATCCCTCTGTCCACATGAATGTCTGATACCTTTACCCACCTTCTGATGGCAATGCGAGCAAAATGATTCATCAAGGTCTGCAGAGTTACTTTGTTTAGTTGACGTTTCATTTACAAATTCTGATAGGTTTAATTTTTTATGGCTTCTTCTATCTTGTCCAATCCTGCAAATCGGACATTCACACAATAATCTGCAACAACTATTCTTCCCAGTTTTTTTAAAACAAATGAACCTTTTTTCCAGGACTCTTCCACTGATTTACTAAAACTTAAATCGTTCTATAAAATTTTTAAAATTACAAACTTTTAGTTAATTTTATATCAAGCTTTAAAATGCATATTACAACATTATGCAATTACATATTACAATGCATATTACATGTTATGTAAAAAAACCATAACTATACTTGCCTTCTTTAAATACAAACTTTTAACTCACAAGTGCCACAAATGCCAGATGGACAAGAATTCATTTCTATATTAAAACCATGATTCACAAACTGTGTCGCCAACTTAATCAATTCTGTCTTTTCTTCAAGTAGAGTACATTTTATGTCCTTATTTAGGCAACAGAAGCATATCACTTTTTAATGTTCCGAATGACATCTAGCTCTTGTCAAATCCATTTAAATTAAATTTTTAGATTTTCTAATAATTTTCTAAAATCTATCTAATAAAATAATTTTAATTAAAATCTTTTCCAATAGTTATACTAATCTAAATTTATGTTTATTATAATAATATAAAAGAGGGCGTATATAAAAGAGGGCGGCTAAATTGAGCAAGTTATCAGATTACTATTATTTTTTCATATCGATTATTATCAAAGCAATCATTTATATTATATTTTAAAAAAAAATGGCTAAAAATTTTACACCATCCCAAGTAAAAGAATTATTGGATATGCACGAAAACACTTTACTTAAAATATTTAACGAACGCTTTCAAAAGCTAGAAAACGACTTTTCAATAATAAAGGAAGAAAATAAGTATTTAAAAAAAGAATTAGAGCAAATTAATTCCACTATTCAATTCCTAAGCGACAAATACGAAACAATTAAAGAAACATTAAACAATAATAAAAATAAAATATCCCCTCAAGACAATTTTAAACAAAAAGCAACAAATCTTGAAAACAAATATCTTAAAGACAAGATGGCAGAGTTAGAGGACAAAAGTCGTCGTAACAACCTTCGGTTTGAAGGAATCGAAGAAACTGAAGGAGAAACGTGGAAAAACAGTGAGGAGAAAGTGTAAAAGCTAATAAAAGAAAAACTAAATATAAACGAAGAAATACATATAGAACGTGCGCACAGAACCGGGAAGAAAGAAGACAACGACGGTAAAATATGAAGAAGAAGAACTATAGTAGTTAAATTTCTAGATTATAAAGATCGTGAAACTATACTAGATAACTACAAAAAGCTGAAATTATGGAACGAAAAGATGTATATCAATGAAGATTTTAGTGAGAGAACAATCAACATTCGCAAACAACTATTCATTAAAGCCAAAGAAATACGTTCATCAGGTAATTTTGCCAAAGTTGTTTATAATAAATTAATCACCAAGTCTTTCGAAAAGACTATCTGATTATCAAAAAAACAAAAACAAAAAAAAAGGGTTTTATATATATATATATATATATATATATATATATATATATATATATATATATATATATATATATATATATATATATATATATATATATAATATGTTCACATGTGTGCGTACATATATACCAGTGTATATAAAAACCTTCAAATATTTTCAAAATAACAAAAACATACAAAATGGATTCAACTTATCGGAATGATTTTGAAAAAATATCAAATTTATTTCAAACAAATACTTTTAATTTAGACAATGAATCTGATCCAGATATTAATTATTTTAATGAGATTAATGGATCAAAATTCGAATGCTCTTACTTTTATCCAGATAAAATTAAAAGCATATTTAAAAATAATGATAATCGTGATTATTTTAATATATTCGACATTAATATCATAAGTTTAAAAAAAAAATTTGTTAACTTTTTAAATATGATTTGTCAAACGGAAAATTTTTTTAACGTTATTTGCTTAACTGAAACTTGGTGTACAGAGGAAGATATTAAATCAAACTCTAATCTCCATATTACAGGTTTTAATACAGTCTTCTTAGAGCGTAATGTTAATAAGAGTGGAGGAGGAGTTCTTTTTTACATAAAAGAAAACCTTGCGTATAATATTCGAAGCGATATGAGTGTTTCTGATGATAATATTGAGACTTTAACGGTTGAAATAATAAATAAAAAATCTAAAAATATTTTACTAAGCTGCTGTTATCGGCCACCAACCGGAAGAACTGAGTACCTAAGCAATTATCTAGTTCATAATATAATAGAAAAAACTAGCCAAGAAAAGAAAAAAAATTATATACTGGGGGATTTCAACCTTGACTGCTTCCAGTATAATGAAAAAAAATATATATAACAAAGTTTTATAATCATTTATTTGAAACGGGAACAATACCCATTATAAATAAACCTACTAGAATTACAAAGTCTTCATCCTCCTTAATTGACAACGTTCTTACCAATGACTTTTTCAATATCACACTCAAAAAAGGTATTATAAAAACTGATGTTTCGAATCACTTTTCAATTTTTTTCTGCTTCGGCGCTAACCACAAAACAAATACGAATGGTAAAATAACATTAAAAAAACGAATTTATAGCAACAATGACTTAAATTTAATTAAAGAGCAACTTGTACACCAAGACAGGAGCTATATAAACTTTAATGAGGATATAAATATCATCTACAAATCTTTTTTTAATATATTTTACAAAATATATGAAGCAAATTTTCCTATTCGAGAAATAGTTCTTAACGCCAAAGACATATCTTGTCATTGGATAACTAAAGGAATAAAAAAATCATCAAAAATAAAACAAAAACTCTATATTAATTATCTTAAAAATAAATCCGACAAACATAAAAATAACTACACAGTTTCCAAAGATCTATTTGAAAAACTCCGAAAAAAAGCCAAACAAATTTACTACTCTGACTTGCTTATAAAACACAAGCATAATTCAAGGCGGGTGTGGCAAATAATGAAAGAAATTACTAGCAAACATAAGAAAAACACAAATACGATGCCGAATGCTATAAAATTTGAAAATTAGTTAATTAACGATTCAAATGAAATCGCAGCCGAATTCATTTGAATCGGTAAACTTCTTTTCGTCAATAGGACATAACCTATTAAACAAGATTCCTTATGTAGACAACAACTCTGTTGATGAATATATATCATCACCAAATTCAACTATAAATTTTTCAAATCTAACTTATAATGAATTCGAAATTGCATTTAAATCATTAAAAAGGAATAAAGCAATAGGGCCTGATGATATAAATGGAAATTAAAAATACCCTCTTAATTAATGAGATTAAAGATATCCTCTTCGAAGTCTTCAAAGCATCTATTACTCAAGGATCGTTTCCAAATAGTTTGAAAATAGCCAAAGTAACTCCAATCTTTAAAACAGGTGACCATACCAACATAACAAACTATCGTCCTATCTCAGTTCTACCGGTCTTTTCAAAAATATTAGAAAGAATAATGTATAATAGAATTTACACTTATCTTATTGATAATAAACTCCTTTATAAAAATCAATTTGGTTTTCAGAGAAACAGTTCTACTGAACACGCTATTCTCCAAGTAACACGCAGTATTGCCGATTCATTTAAGAATTCTCAATTCACACTAGACATATTCATTGACTTGTCAAAAGCTTTTGATACTGTTAATCATCATATTTTAATAAAAAAGCTAGAGAGCTATGGTATAAAAGATAAAACCCTAAATTGGTTCAAAAGCTATCTAAGTAACCGCAAACAATTTGTTTATAACAAAGAATCTTCATCGCAAATAATAAAAAATATAACATGCGGTGTCCCCCAAGGGTCCATACTTGGACCACTATTATTTCTATTATACATAAATGATCTTTACAAAGCTTCTACCCTAACGACCGTAAATTTTGCAGATGATACGAATTTATTTCAGTCGCACGAAAACATAGAAATACTTTTTAATAATATAAATAATGAATTAAAAAGAATATCATATTGGTTTAGAAAAAATAAATTGTCCTTGAATACGGATAAAACAAAGTTTATACTTTTTCACCCAACCTCTAAAAAAAAGAGAATCCAAAATATTTTACCTGACCTATTCATTGACAATACAATCATAAAAAGAGAAAAATTTACAAAATTTTTAGGAGTCATAATAGATGAAAACTTATCTTAGAGTCAGCAAATTGATAGTATTTCAATGAAAGTTGCTAAAAATATTGGAGTTCTATACAAAGCTCGATATATACTAAATAAAAAGCAACTAACTCAACTATATTATTCATTTATTCATTGCCATATAAACTATGCCAATATTATATGGGGAAGCGCTCACAAAACCAAACTTAAATCTCTCTATCGGCATCAGAAACACGCAGCTCGCATAATTAATTTTGGAAATCGTTTTTCAAGCTCAAAATCACTTCTTATAGAAATGAAAGCTTTAAATATATACGAACTAAATATTTTTAACATTTTATGTTTTATGTCTAAATGTAAAGAAAATTTATCTCCAAGTGTATTTATAAATCTCTATAATTTGAAACCAAAAAACAAATATGAACTTCGTGATAGTAAAAATATTCAAGAGCCGTTTGCATAACAAAAATTGACCAGTTTTGTATTTCTTATCGTGGTCCATTTCTTTGGAATAAAATAGTTTTACCTAACTTTGATTTTTCTTTTAAATGGTCTTATTCCTCCTTTAAAAAGAAAACAAAAGAAATAATCTTTTCAACACAAAATATATTTATTTATTTTTAGTATTTCAAGTTATTTGATATTTTTGTCGACTGTGTGATGAATATTATTTAAACAATATATGCTGAATACTTTATACTATAATATTGTTCAATATTGAGAATGTTATATATCCATATTTTAAAATATTATGTTAAAACTTGCTTAACATCTGAAGAATATTCTAACGCTTATGTAATTTTTAATATTTGTAAATTTTCTACCTTTTAATTCGTTATATAGATTGTAAAGGGCTTCATGATAAGATCATGTGATCTTCTGGAAGTCCTACCAGTAATATATTCAATGTAAATTTACCTTGTTCATATTTTTCTGGAAAAAAAACTTGTTAAATTAAATTAAATAAATTTAAATTTATATTCAAATGGTTTACATTTAAATTGAGTCAAAAATTATAAACTTTTGATAATAAACTCAAATATCAATGTTTTTTACTCAAGAACCAGTGTTAAAATGCATAAGTACATATATATTTTAAACATGAAAAATATGAATGTAACATAAACAATTGTAGACACACGGTGTATATATTGATTAGTTTTATTAATACTATACTAGTTTACACACCCTATATAATAAACACCCTTTTATAGGGTGTTTCAGTAAAAAAATACCAAAATCTCCCAAGAAGATGCGGTTCTTACTTCGTTTTCAGTTGTTTCTTTGTCAGGTTGACATAGCCTAATAGTTTGCTAAATATTTTTCCATTACCATGACATTCAACCTAAAACGTCTATATTGATGCAGGACATGGTGATCTTCTTGTTTTTTTTTGGAGTTTTTTACAATATTTTTAAGCAACTTCTTGAAATAAGGGATCGTGTAGAAGAATAGCAAATTCTTTCTTTTGGAATTACTAATTTTTTCATTCTTTGTTTTAAATAACTGGCTAATCAAGGCTATTTTTTAAAAAATTTTTTGTAAATAGTTCATTGATTCAAGAAAAAAACCAAACGAAAGATATATTTTGTTAAAAAAATCAGACCAAAATATACATTACTAATAACTCATAATAAAAGAAGAAAAGTATATTTTTATGGGACTTTCAAATGCAAGCATATAATTGAGGACTGTTAAATGGAAATGAATACAACAAACTGTTAATGTTGAGATTTTTTAAAAGAATGGCTCAAAAACATTGTTCATTTGAAGCATTGACTTTAGTTGATAGCTTCAAAAAGCTTCTTCTAGATCCGGTCATATAAATAATGTTTTTATAAGTTACGCCTAAAAAAAAAAAGTTAGATCTGTTAAAAGTACTTGCTTTAGAAAGATCTTGAAGCAGAATTCTGTCAAAGAATTTCAGAGTTCAAGCATTATACACCTAGCTCTTTGAATTTCAGTTATTTACAGTCCACATGTCATTTTTTATCAAATTAAGGAGTTTGCTGAAAAAATAAAACTAGACTGAGAGTTTTCAGGGAGAAGTAAATGCATGCAAAATTCAAAATCCACTTACAAAGGTATAAAAAGCAACTTTCTCATCCTGAATATAAGGTAAAACTTTTGAATTGTGTTATTTTTGCCCCTTCTTTGTCACCGGTTGTTCTTTTTCCTTATACCCCCCTGGAAAAGGGCTTCATAAAATCCTGACCCCCTCCCTATTTTTACCTCCAAAAAAATTTATTTCATCTTGCAATGATGTTTGAATCTGCTGCTACACCTTTGAAAAATAAAATTAAAAATATTCTCATACATTATCTTCTCAAAAACACATGTTTACGTAGTTTTCCATGTTAATTAAACTAAAATAAAAAATCTAAGTGACGTCCTTTTCTGACAACCTCCCCCCTTCCCTTGTCCTTTTTTGTCCTTTTTAACCCAACCCCCTCCTCCCCCTATTTGGATGATGTCTTTTATGGATGGCCAATTCTTACTAATGCGGTTCAAATGCTTTAACATTTAATGCCATTATGCACTTAAATATCTTGCATTTAAATATTAGGATATCTTTTACTCCTTAAAAACTATTAAAAACATGCAATGTTATTGCACCTTTTTTTTTGTTTGTTTACATTTATCGTCATTTACAAGAACAAACAAACAAGGCTTCTGAAAGAAGATCGTAATGATTTTATCATCAAAATCTTTTAAAAGTTTAAACTTTTTTACATTAATAAACATGATAAAAAAATTACAAATAAATTGTGAATTAAATTAAAAATATAAATCAAACCGCTAATGTTATATAATAAAAAGGTTGGATCTTATCGTCAAAAACTTATAAAAGCGTAAACAGATATATACTAAGCACTGGCGTTACCGCATTGGCGGTTAGCACAAAAGCAATTTTTTTCGGACTTCCGCATCTTGTAGAAAATCTAGATCACAGATATCTTCATCTTCATAAATAATATTAAAATAAATAACTCTATTTTTTTTGTATTAATAAATTAAACAAAGGTTTTGTTTCTACTTTTTTGAATTAGTAATTTGGATTTTTTGCGAGTTTTTTATTAATTGCGAGAATAACAATAAGTATTACATTTAATTGCTAATTGGATTTCCAGAGTTTATGGAAATATTAGGCGATAATAGCGATCTTTGCAAGAAATAGTGATTTTTTGATAAAATTGCGAGAATAACGATAAAAACGCAATTAAATCGTAATCGCTGCAATTTTTGTGCTCGTAAATCGAAAAAAAGTTGCATTTCAATTAGTTAGAAGCTAATCGTAATCAAAAAAAATTGCTTCGACTAAATACAGCAATCGTAATTAATCGCCCGCAATTCCTTTTCTAAAAATCGCTATCGAAATTTACCGCAAATCGCATTGCGGTAACGCCGGTACTTAATATATGCCATATATAAATATATATACAGAGTAAATAAAGTGAGACATCTTATTATAATAGGAAAGAGAAAATACAACTGTCTTACAATTAAAAAGACAAATACGTGGTTGTTATAAAAAGTTATAAAAAATTTAAATATATCACCAATAGTTAGAATAAAAGTTTATTTTTAAAGATCAGACAAGTGACATTATATATTAGAAGCATACGAAAACGTTTAAGTGACATTATATATTAGAAGCATACGAAAACGTTTAAGTGACATTATATATTAGAAGCATACGAAAACGTTTAAGTGACATTATATATTAGAAGCATACGAAAACGTTTAAGTGACATTATATATTAGAAGCATACGAAAACGTTTAAGTGACATTATATATTAGAAGCATACGAAAACGTTTAAGAAATTCAAAGAACTTTTGTTCAGCGTTAAATATTTTTTCAAATTATGTCTAAGAAACATGAGATAAAGAAATTAAGAATAATTCTAACTGTTGTCCTTATAATTGTAAATTTATTTATTAAATAAATGGTTCTAAAAAAACTGTTATACAAATTGTTGCAGCGGGTAATAAATTGACAAATTTAAAAAAAAAAGAATATATATATACATATATATATATATATATATATATATATATATATATATATATATGCAAATATACATATATTTATATAAAAAAATACACATAGCTACAATCTCGTACTGTTCGATGCCGCAAAATCACCTATAAAATCAGTCACATTGTTTTGGGGTACTTCAGAGATAATTCACATTGTTTTCAGCTTCTGTTCATCCATGAACAGTTCTAACAAACCACTTGGGATTATTTACTATAAAAAATTTTAATGCCATCCACGACGTTATAATTACTCTGGTTATAGAAATTCAGAAAATTTTTCGGTTTTAAAGTTTTGTTGGTTGTTTGGTATGACATTTTCCCATATAAATGTCGTCAATCAATCGCTACAATCAACATGGATCTACACAAAAATGTTGAAAAAATGCTGCACATTCTTGGAAGAATATAGAAAGTAAATACAGAATTAAAAGTGAAATACAAAAGCGCTTTCTAAACTGTAAAGGAATTGTCTAGAAATTGAACCAATGTTCCGCGTCACAACAAAAGTTCGATGCGTTAAGGTGAAACTCCCCGAGACAAGAATATAACTACACTCCCCCGCCCCCCACAAAATAAACACAGATTGCGGGAAAACCCGACATAGCCGAACTGTTTAACCTAACCCTGCTAAACTTAACAATAATTAAATAAATTAGAAAATCAGTAAGAGGTTAATCAGAAAGAGGTTGTATATTGTGCAGTAATCCGTAATCCTTTCACTGATTAGAAAGTGGCTACACTTTTTTTTATTTGAAACTTTATCAAAGATCGCAACTTACAAGAATTATATCCAATTATATGGATAGCTTTACGAATATTATTGACTTTACCGTTATATTGACTGTAACGTTTACTAGTGGGGAGAGGAATTTCATAAGTTTAAGTTGATAAAAACCTATTTGAGACTAAAACATAATCTCACTCAAGGTTGACTTTGACAATCAAAAATGAAATTAAGCTATTTTGATAATCAAAAATGAAATCGACATTGATTTTTTTGTTTGGGTTTGAATAGTAAACGTTAGACTGTACCGTTATATTGACATATAACGGCACAGTCGATATTATTCGTAATGCCATAAAAATCTCATATCAAGGACGCCGGTTGTGCGAAAACCTTTTATAAATGTTACTCATTGTTTATAATAAATGAGTACACCACACGAATAACCAATTACCATGTATATATAAATAATACAATGTTTTAAACAATGTTATAAAAAGAAATTAAACTTCAGAAATAAAACTAATGAATATATATTTACACGTCTATAATACAAACCTAAAAGAAAGTCATAAAAAATATGTCATATATAAACTTTTCATGTATTACAAAAATAAAAAATCAAATATATTGCATCATTAAAATGATTTCATCCAAAGTGTTGTTGCTTTCTTTTTCTTTCAATTTTCTTTCTACAAACAAATGATAATAAAAATTTTGAGCAAAAAGATTTAATGATAGATTTTCCTCCCTTCATGCAATGTTAAAACAAACTAATGTTTGTTAGACGTCATGAGTAAAGTTTTTTAAGTTAACTTTCCTGTTTAGAAAGTTAACTTAAAAACAAATTAATGTTTGTTAGACGTCATGAGTAAAGTTTTTTAACTTTCCTGTTTAGAAAGTTAACTTAAAAACAAATTAATGTTTGTTAGACGTCATGAGTAAAGTTTTTTAACTTTCCTGTTTAGAAAGTTAACTTAAAAACAAATTAATGTTTGTTAGACGTCATGAGTAAAGTTTTTTAACTTTCCTGTTTAGAAAGTTAACTTAAAAACAAATTAATGTTTGTTAGACGTCATGAGTAAAGTTTTTTAACTTTCCTGTTTAGAAAGTTAACTTAAAAACAAATTAATGTTTGTTAGACGTCATGAGTAAAGTTTTTTAACTTTCCTGTTTAGAAAGTTAACTTAAAAACAAATTAATGTTTGTTAGACGTCATGAGTAAAGTTTTTTAACTTTCCTGTTTAGAAAGTTAACTTAAAAACAAATTAATGTTTGTTAGACGTCATGAGTAAAGTTTTTTAACTTTCCTGTTTAGAAAGTTAACTTAAAAACAAATTAATGTTTGTTAGACGTCATGAGTAAAGTTTTTTAACTTTCCTGTTTAGAAAGTTAACTTAAAAACAAATTAATGTTTGTTAGACGTCATGAGTAAAGTTTTTTAACTTTCCTGTTTAGAAAGTTAACTTAAAAACAAATTAATGTTTGTTAGACGTCATGAGTAAAGTTTTTTAACTTTCCTGTTTAGAAAGTTAATTTAAAAACAAATTAATGTTTGTTAGACGTCATGAGTAAAGTTTTTTAACTTTCCTGTTTAGAAAGTTAACTTAAAAACAAATTAATGTTTGTTAGACGTCATGAGTAAAGTTTTTTAACTTTCCTGTTTAGAAAGTTAACTTAAAAACAAATTAATGTTTGTTAGACGTCATGAGTAAAGTTTTTTAACTTTCCTGTTTAGAAAGTTAACTTAAAAACAAATTAATGTTTGTTAGACGTCATGAGTAAAGTTTTTTAACTTTCCTGTTTAGAAAGTTAACTTAAAAACAAATTAATGTTTGTTAGACGTCATGAGTAAAGTTTTTTAACTTTCCTGTTTAGAAAGTTAACTTAAAAACAAATTAATGTTTGTTAGACGTCATGAGTAAAGTTTTTTAACTTTCCTGTTTAGAAAGTTAACTTAAAAACAAATTAATGTTTGTTAGACGTCATGAGTAAAGTTTTTTAACTTTCCTGTTTAGAAAGTTAACTTAAAAACAAATTAATGTTTGTTAGACGTCATGAGTAAAGTTTTTTAACTTTCCTGTTTAGAAAGTTAACTTAAAAACAAATTAATGTTTGTTAGACGTCATGAGTAAAGTTTTTTAACTTTCCTGTTTAGAAAGTTAACTTAAAAACAAATTAATGTTTGTTAGACGTCATGAGTAAAGTTTTTTAACTTTCCTGTTTAGAAAGTTAACTTAAAAACAAATTAATGTTTGTTAGACGTCATGAGTAAAGTTTTTTAACTTTCCTGTTTAGAAAGTTAACTTAAAAACAAATTAATGTTTGTTAGACGTCATGAGTAAAGTTTTTTAACTTTCCTGTTTAGAAAGTTAACTTAAAAACAAATTAATGTTTGTTTTTCAGTTAACTTTCTAAACAGGAAATTTTTCAGAAAGATTATTTTTTGCAGCTGGCCAAGTTGTCATTTGGACTCGAACCTATCTTACAACAACAATATAGAAAATCTTGTCTACATTACACTGAAGTATCTTAAAGTGAATTTATTTATTTGTGTGTGTGTATATATATATATATATATATATATATATATATATATATATATATATATATAATTTTATTTGTATATATATATATAAGCACATCGGTAATATGAGCATACAAAAAGATTTCTAAGATGTAAACGGTAAGTTAAAGTTGCTTTAAATTTTTAAAAACGACTATATGTAGTGATAACAGGAATCAGTATAATTAGCCTAAATTTAGATGCAGTAATTAGAGGGCTCTTATCTAATTAAAACTCAATTAAATTTCTTGCGTTGTTAAAATATTATCATCACACATGAATATATCTGTGACGTGAAACTTTAATGCTAAAATAATGAACTTTAACTTTTCATAAAGAAAATTATGTTTGCTAAAAATCGGTTTCATTTTTGTTTGTAAAGCAATGCATAGAAACATTTAGTTTTGACTTTATTTAAAGATACTATTTTTGTGTAATATGAGCATGCTCAAACTTAATGTTTTTCATTGAAATTACCTAGTTTAAAGTCGTAAAATTGCATTGGTTTTAATTTCTTTTTGAATAAAAACAAAACATTGTAAAATTTTTGAAGTAAAATATCTTTCTGTAACTTAAATTCAAAAAATTCGTTATTGCATCTTTAAAAAGTTTGAGTTAATAAAGTTAAAAAAATAACTTTTTTTTGTGCAGAAAATCAAAAATTAGTTCTAATTGTCAGGATGATGTTTTTCTACTTAATGTTACTTTTTTAAGATAATTTAAAGTGCTCATATTACTATGTGGTCTGGGTAGTATGAGCAATTTTGCTACTTTTTTAAAACCTCTGTGTTTTTAAGAAACAATTTTGGGTGCTCAAATACCTATGTGGATCATGAGTAGTGATCCCTAGAAATTGTTTATACGCAAAAATTTTAGATCCAGCATAATTATTTTTGAAACTATATTAATTTTGCTTAAAGTGCTCATAATACCCTATATATATATGTATATATATACACACACATATATAAATATGCAAACACACACACACACATACATACATATATACCAGTGACGAATCTAGGGGGATGGAGGGGGGTGAGATTCCTACCCCCTCCTTCCACAGCAATCGACAAATGTTTTTTTTCAGTTTTGGTATCAACCATCCCCCCTCACCAAAAAACTCTGGATCCGTCACTGATATACACACACATATATCCACATATTCCATCACTCCTCTAATTTGAAGGATGATAGTATCATGTATCAAGTCATAGGATTCCTGAAATATGCGCAAAAAGCTAAATTAAAAAAGTAAAACAACTACTATTTGTTTCTTTTTATATTTATTTTCATCCATCAGCAAACTCTAACTTTGCTTTTTTCCACCTATAACTATCCATTATCATTGTCAACTGTAACTTGGCATAGAGACATAGAGACACACGAGTTCACATGAGTTTTGTAGACTTTTTAGAGACACATGCGTTTTGTAGACATTTTAGTTAGAATCCCTATATTTCTTCAAGTTGACAAAATATAGTGATCTAGTCATGGCCAACCAGTTTTATGCTGAAGCATTAGAGATACCACTTTAATATGACATAACTTATCAAATATAGATTATTTAAAATGTAGAAAACAAGCTATTCCTATAATATCTCTTATCTAATAGAATACCTAATAAACATTCTTGTAATAGAAAACAAGACATAATAATGCTATACTAGATAAACATACAAAATAATTCATGTTGAAAAACCACGCTTAAGTCCAATAAGTTTATTAATTTCCCTAATAAGCTTAGTCTTATTTAAGCTTTTAATTTTTTGGTAGTCAGAGAATAAATATTAAAACAGATTTTTAATTATTAAAAAATTGTTTTTAAATATATTTTTTACTTTATCAAGGAAAACTGCGGTTATTTCAAAAAAAAAAAAAGAGAAAAATAAAACTTACAGTTAAAAATTATTTTGATTATTTTGACGCCTGATATAATTTCTATTGTGTCGATGATGTCGACGATAGTTGCGGTAATAATGATTATATGGATTATAAGGATAGTTATTTGGAATAATATTTGGAACAACATTTGGAATAATAGGAATATTTGGAACAATATTTGGAACAATAGGAATGTTTGGAAAAATATTTGGAACAACATTAGGAACAATAGGAATATTTGGTTGCGACGTCGGAACAGGTCGTACTTCAATAGAGGGACCAACTGTAATTTTTGAAACATGTGAGTTACCTGCAATTCAAAATAAAAACTGCTCCTACATATAAATCACTAACAAAAAAAAAATTAAAACAAAAAAAAGATATATTAAAAAAAATTAAAACCACTAAAAACAGTTTTTACACCAAAAATATAAATTATTTTATTCATTCTTGTTATTAATTGTTTATATTTTAGTTTAACACTTTTCTTAAAACTATTAAAAAAAGAAAAATTAGATTTATAAAATAAGAAAACACAAAAACCTATTAAAAAACCTAGGATAAAACCAATTCAATATTAAAATGGACTAAATACATTAATTACATCCAGTAATTTTCATCCGTTCCTTCTCAGCTTCTTGCTTTATTTCAAAAACTGCCCTATCATCGTCTTCCTTAAAAAAAAAAAAGAGAAAATTTTATCTCAAATGATTATAAAAATACTTATGCGAATTAGCATCCTATTTGTTTTAAATCACATCCTATTTGTTTTAAAAGTAAAAAACAACTAAAAAATTCAGTTTAACTTACAGTAGGATCTGTCCATAAACTACATTTCTTGCACTGAGTGCCTAAAAAAATTAAAGTAAAAAATTCTAAAACATGTTCCATTTTATATATAATATGTTATTATTAACTATAATAATTAATAATTTTATTATTATTTCTTTTTGATACAGAACCAACGATACAGATACAGATTCCAGATGTTCATCGAGCATTATTTTTATAGCAGTAAAAGAGTAAACTTCTCAAGTCAGAACAAAGTATTTAATCAAAAAAATTTTAAGAACATACTCCCCTCCAATCTCTATGCAGATGGTTAAAATTTAAAACCAATGAACTGTTTTTTATTTATTTTTTTTTTTTTTCAAATTACAAATATTTAGATCAAGAAATGATTATGAGAATGATTGTGCAATTACAAATGATTTTGCAATTAATTGTGCAATTACAAATGCAATTACAAATGAATACAATACAAGAATAACAAAATATAAACAATTAAAAACTTTAACTTTAAAAAAACAAAAATTTATTTAAAAAATATGTCAATAAATAAATAATATGTTTATAAATAAATTTTATTACACTTTTTTTTTA
The DNA here is from genome assembly GCF_022113875.1 of Hydra vulgaris. Classification (NCBI taxonomy): domain Eukaryota; kingdom Metazoa; phylum Cnidaria; class Hydrozoa; order Anthoathecata; family Hydridae; genus Hydra; species Hydra vulgaris. Next base: position 14,980,263 of record NC_061166.1, read on the forward strand.
AACTATTTTACTCTCAACTTCAAGCAACTATTATTTAAACGTGGAAATAAATGTGAAGATTATTTGGAGATTAATGTGGAGTTGCCAGAAAATTGTTAGAGACAACAGCTGACAAAAATCTCAAAAAAAATTTAAATTGTATGAGTTGGGAAAGCGAGACAGCAGAGAATTATGCAACAATGTAGGAAGAAACAAAAAACAAAAAGAAATGAGAAGGACACATTAAGAGTGTTGCCATTAGTTTATATTGGATTATCAACCGTAATAATTATCAACAGTAAACAACTTTTGCATTACAATTTACCAGCCATTATATTTTTCATTATAAATTACCAGCCATTACAATTTGCATTATAATTTACTAAGCTGTCATAGAAGTGAGGTCACACTCAAGATCATCTCCCTATTCTAAGCAATCAAAAAGTGAAAATGTTTTGCCAAAACTCAAGTTAACAGATGTTTTATTAGCATATAGAGTCACTGTTGGTATAAAATTGTAAGGAACATCATTAATATAGATGAAAAACAATACAGAACTAGTAAATGACCGGGGCCCTGGCCCCGGCTAAAAAGACTTTTTTCAAACCCAGCCTTGGCTAAACTATAAGATTTAGCAGAAAAACTGTAAACACTAAAATATCTGGAAGTGAAACAAGCAAATAATTATATTATTTACTTATTTTTACTTATATATATATATATATATATATATATATATATATATATATATATATATATATATATATATATATATATTTATATATACATATGTTTTTTTTCTTACTTGGGTAGTAGTAATTAGTGCGATAATAGGGTGAGTCTGAAGTAGAAATATGAGATAAAAGATTTATAGAGATCATTGCATGGTCAGAACCACCTAAAAAAGAATAAGGATAACTGAACACAAGATAGGGCAAAACACAAGACACAAATCAAGGAGTGAATGGATAGGGCTATCTGTAAAACAAGTCACAAAGTTAACTATCACAAAATTAACTATTTTAGTAAGAGATTGAAAAAGACAAAGCTTAGAGCTTTAATTTTGGCAGGATCAGAATGTAGTCGAGCCAGATGATCAAGTCACCACCAACAACAATATTGGATGATAAATAAAGAAAAGGGTGTCAATTTGATAAGAAATAACATCAAAAAGAGTGTAGTTTTTGAGAAGAAGAACAATAATGAACAAAGACGATTGAGTGAAAAAGTGTTAAAAATAGAAGCACGTAAAAGAATGGTCAAAGAAACTTGATTTCATGACAAATAGATGAATTGAAAGTATATGCCCAGGCCAAACATGCAACTGGAGTCTTTGTAAACAAAAAGATATCATCAACACTGATGTAGCCATATGTGGTCACAATAATACACACCAAAACTACTAATTAAAACATGTTCAATAATAATACTCTGATATTTTACACCTGTTGATGTTCTCAATCTGTTTGATAGTTATCAAAGAAATGTTTCAGGGTTGCTGCACTTTTTTTGAATTATAAAATTAGAAGAATTTAGATTTTTTAGGTTTTTTAAATACTAGGATATTTTAGGATTTATAAGGAGGCGTGACCTGAAGAAAGTTGACCACCCTTGTGTTTTTACCATCAGAACTATTAAACTAAGTTTTATAGCTATATTCTTATTACGAGATAACATGAAGAGTTGCAAGTTGCGACACTATCAAGAGTTGCATAGACACTATCAAGGTAAATATATACTAATTATTGATAATTTTCAAAATTACTGTTATTTTAAAAATTTTTCTTTAATGTTTTTTCGTTTTGTTTTACTAGATTCTTAAATAAAATGTTAATTTTTTTTTTTATCATTTAAATTGTTTTACCATATTCTTGGTGTCCTGGTATTTTATAATCATTTGGTTAAAATTTTGTTATAGCATTAAAAAATACTTTTATAGAATAGCATTATAATGCAAATGGTTTAAGGTGATTATTTAGAAATTTATTTGTTAAAATTCTTTTACAGCTTCTTAATATAAAAATAAAACAACAAATGATGAAAAATTCAATACTTATGAAAATTAAAGTAAAAATGGAAAAAAATTATTTAAGCAAATTCCTCACATTTTTGACCTGGCTCTCTCGCATGTTTACAAAAGTGTTCATAGTCGATCTATTATTTAAAAAAAAGTAAAATTATTTTGTTGGTCAGTGTATCACTTGGCCATATTATTTTAACATATTTTTTTTTTTAAATTAAACTTTTTTTTTAAAATAATTATGTTTATATGTAAACAAACCTTAGGCTCTCTGCATATGTAGCACATCGGTGATCCACATCTACATGTCATCTATTATGATATTAAAAATTATATAATATGAAAACTTTTTTAACTAAACATTAAGAATACTAAAAATTACAACTAGAACATTATATTTACAAATATAACTTGTGGTAGTTTATTACATTATCATCATACAGTAATGTGGTAGTGGTTTGATAATAGAGCGCTTGCTTCATAAGTGAAACGTTTTGAGTTCCCTACTATGCCCATGTTAGTACTGGGCTCAATTTGTTTTTCTATGCAGCAGGTTTGTGTTTCAATATTCAATACAAAAGAGTTGAAAGAGGGTTATAACCAATATTTAAAAAAAAAAATACCTTCTCTATTATAACTGCCCCCTCGCAATTAGTGAGATGAATAAAATTAAAAAAAAAAATTATGATAACTAATTTAATTAAATAATAATTACTAACTTTTAAGAAAAGAGAAAATCAATATTTTTCAGTGATTAAAATGAAACACTTTCTGTATATTAATAATAATAATAATAATAATAATAATAATAATAATAATAATAACAATAATAATAATAATAATAATAATAATAATAATAATTTTAATTTCTTTAATAATAGAAAAGAAAAATAATTAGGTACTAATTAAATTTAAAAATACACATTAATACTTAATTCTTGTTGGCATTAAAACACTGACAAAAATGCCACTGAATTGAAAGCACTGATGATGAAGTCATAAAAATTGCTGGTATCCAAGTCATGTTGGGTCTCAAATGAAGTGAAATTATATATAAATAATTATTATTTTTTCAAAATATTTTATTCATTATTTTATCAAAAATTTTTTAATAAAAATGTTTAAAATGAAAAATCTGTTAATAGATTTTTAAAATAAAAAAAATGCTAAACATATTTTTTGTTTTAAAAATCTGTTAATCCAGTGTTGTTATGAATGCATTTAGGTGAGAGTATTTTTTTAAATATTTGTTTTCTAGGACTTCTGCCCATGTGTTTTCTAGGACACTCTTCTGCCCATGTGTTTTCTAGGACACTCTTCTGCCCATGTGTATTGATTGATGTTAAGTGCTCAAACCAATAAATACAAAATTTATTTTGTTTTTATGTCAGTGTTTTGGAAATCTATTCCTAATCCATATCATCCAACCAATTCTATTTATAATCCATATTTATAATCCATATTATAATCCTCAAACTTTTTATGATTTAAATATTTAAATACATAAAAATATTAACAAGCAAATAACCAAGTATATAAATCCAAGTAGAAGTTTTAGTTGAATTTCATTTTTATCTGTATATAAAGCTTGATAATAAGTGTTTTGTATATATGTATATATATACACACACACATATATATATATATACTTTTATTTTATATGTATATGTATACATATATATACATATGTATACATACACACATAAATACACACATATATATACAGGGCTAAAATTAAGTGGATCGTGATATGCCTAATTTGAGATTTTTTTTCAAAAATAAGTTTTTTCTTAAAAAAAATATTTTTGTGATTTTTTTTTCTTTTCATTATTTATTATTTTTCTTTTCTAATTTAGCATTTTTTTTGGCCATTCTTAAAAGTATAGAATGCTTTTGTCAGAGATTTTTATCAGAGATTATAAAGTCTCAAGCTTTTAAAAAGACGTATGATCATTTGTTCATTTGATATTTTCATTCAACATAATTGAATTTTAACTACTTTAAATCTCTGCGTGGAACTCAATAATATGTTACTTCTATTTTAAAGTTAAATTTAGTGTAATTTACTTAAATAAATAAAGTACATCACAGTAAATTTACCTATAAACAAATCAAAACAGCCTGTTAAGTTACACAACTATTAAATTTATTTAATATCAAAGACATTAACTTGTAAAAGTTAACCATACAAATGTTTAACTTGTAAAAGTTAACCATAAAAATGTTTCTATTTGTATACAAAATATGTTCTTATTTGTTCTTAACACTCAAAAAACTTTTAACTAAAAATTATTTTAACAAGAAACTTCAAATAGAATATGAAAATATGCAATACTATTTTATTGATATTATTATTTTATTTATAGTGATATCAAGACTAAACATTTTCTATAAATGTGCAAGTTATTTTTAGGTATTTTTAGATTTTTTTTATGAAAAAAAAAAAAATCTATTCATACAAGAGAATTTTATTTTTATATTATAAAACTATTTTATTCAAATTATCTTTTGAATTTTGAAAATTTGAAATTAAAAAAATTTGAAAAATTTAAAAATATTTTAACACTGGCCGACAATAATTATAAATTATTAATTGAATAGAAACTGCAGTGACATCCATAATACCCAGTATCATAGCAAGGATCATTGCTGAAAGTCAAATATAGATCTAGTGACAATATACAATATAACAATATCAGATTTAGAATAAGAAAAACAATATCAGATTTAGAAGATAGTGCAAGTGAGGGAAGAAAGTTTTATTATATGGAACATTTTTAAATTAATTTTTTTTACTAGATAAATATTTTTTATTAAGGTATCGTTAGTTTCTGTTTCTTTAAAGTAGTTTAAAAAGTTAAAACATTCTGTTGCAAATATTAAATGAGTGATAAAAATTATATCATAAAAATTAAAATTTAAAAAAATAAATTATTCTTTATTATTATGTGTAATTATTATTTATTGTAGTTATATTAAAAAAATTTAATTAACAAAACTTAATTATTCTTTATAGCAGTTAAGGTGGTTCATCATCAAAAAATTTATTTTTTAAAAAAAATAACTTTAATAATTTCATTTGTAAACTTTAATAATTTCATTTGTAAAATAAACTTTAATAATTTCATTTGTAAAATAATTTTATTTGTATTATTTACATCAACTAATAAATTTTTTTTTTTTAATTTTAAAATTTTGTTAATTATTTTATGCATAATCAGCAAAAATAAGCACATTTTGATGAAAGATCTTAGCAAACCTAACAACTCAAAAAAAAAACAAGTTCATTTTGCATAAAATTTAACAAATGCTGTATACATACTATACTAGAGAATAAGTGAAAAAAAATAAAAAAACTAAAACTCATTTTTGTTTCATTTTGTTAAAATGTTGTTTTTTTTTTCTCAATAAAACAGTACAAATTTTTTTACATTATAATAAATGTACAAAAAAATAACAAACTGCTTCACTCATCTTTCAGAGAATGTTATTAGGAACATTTCCTGAAATTTTTCAAGCAAATTGATAAATATTAGGCCAAGTTATGATGTTTAAAGTGAAGAAAAAAGACAAAAAAATCAAAGTGTCATAAAAATCATTTATTTTCAAAAATAAACTATTGTTAAAAGATTCGCAGGCTATTGGATTGAGGATTGTTATCCTTTTCATAAAGTGATTTAAATTCTTTTTTTTAATAAAATACATTGCAACGTTTCTTTCTTCGTGATAAATTTATACTATTTCTCATTCATTTACTTTACAATATGAAAACTAAGACTTTAAAAAGATGAAAAACAATATAACTATAACACAGCAACTTCACTTTATCAAGCACACTATTTAACATTTTTATGTTGATGCCTGTAATGCAGTATAAAAATAGTTATATTTTACATAACAGGTTCAAATAATGATAACAATTTCAAAACCTCTCATAAAATAATCTTTCCAATGAACTAGATAGGTTTATAGTTGTTTTAATTTGGTAACTAAGGCATTGCTAAGAACTCATTTTTATATGCACCTAACTAAATAGTTAATTATTAAAAATTATATATAAAAAAAGGTAGAATTTTTTTCAAAAACCTTAAAAAAAAAATTCTATTAGATAAGATAATTTTTTTCTATTCACTTTTTTTTTGGTGATGAACCACCTTAAATAGTTAAATTGATAGTTTAAAAAGTAGAAACATTCTATTGTAAACATTAAACGAGCGATAAAAATTGTATACTAAAAAATTTAAATTAAAAAAAATTAATTATTTTACTTCTGTTCAAAATATTTTTATTCAAAGAAAAAAAAAATGTAACCATATACTTAAACTTATGGAAATATAATTCAAAACCAATACTAAACCAAATTTTTTCTTTAACTTTATTTTTTTGGAAAACAATTTGAACAAAAAAAAATTGAATTAAAACATCAACTTAGAAACTTGTTGAATAAAAAAATTATTCATAAATAAATTTTCAATAGATCAAGAAGCAATAAATTAGAATTGGTATCTATAAGTTTAGTAATATTTTGAGTTTTTTAATTTTTTTCTTTTTTCTTTTTGATTTAATCTGACTTGTTCGGTCTATAGATAAAACATTTTTTTGCACATATTTCAAGTTTAAAGTTTTATGATGATAATGTCTTAATTTATTATCATTTGTTTTATTTTAAACACATTTTATGTTTATTTTTATAAACTGTATAAAACAGCAATAAAACAACATGGCGAAGTTGTTTAATATTAACACATATTTTTTATATATTGATAAAACAACTTCGCAGTATTGTTTTAATGTGGTTTTATATAGCTTTTACAATAACAATTTAACATGCTTTAATAAAAAAACATGTTTTATAGTCAGAATAAACAGGGTATTAAAAAGTTTTACTGTTGTTTTATAGCTTTTGACAATAACAATTTAATACATTTAAAAAAAAGAAGCATAAAAGGGTTAAACAGTTTTTTTATAATAACTTACCTTTTTAAGTATCATGTTAAAAAAAATTTACTAAAAGTAACATAGTAATAATATTAAATACACTTGTATATTACAGCTTAGGCTGTAAATTATAACAGTTAAGCTATTTTTAAACCCACTAAACAAGAATATTATAAGATTTTATTTAAATATGGGAGATATTATGTTAAAAAAAATACTAATGTCATAGATCATCCAAACCATATTTTAAAATCCAGAAAATTGATTGGGGAAAATATTGATTGGGGAAAAGATTTTCCTCTTAATTTTCCTTTTAGATGAGTTGTTGCTAATTTTTTAACTTCTGTTAGTTTTGTATGAGTGATGAATAAAAAAGTTTAAAAGACAAATATAATCATCTATTCATCTATTAGACTGGAGCTGATGTATTTATAATAGAATGTTTCCGGTTTAGGATGTTGAATGATGGATCTTCTTGACTCGATGCATGGTTTTTGCTTGTGTCTCTGTTTTTATGATATGACAACTCATTCTATTAATTCTTAATGAGGGTACAGCTCCAAAACTCAGTTCTATCGTTCTGAGTGTGACTGGTATTTAGGTTTCCCAAACTCTGTGGTAACTCTCCAGAGAGCTACCACAGAGTTTGGGAAACCTAATTTCATCAACAGCTGTAAAATATCAGAGTACTAACAGTGCCATGTTGCTAATGGATGGTGTCCCTGTTCGTTCTTTTAGACACTATTCAACAGCCCAATTGCTTGGGCTGTTGAATAGTGTACTGATTACTATCTATGTTTTGAGCTAAGTTCTTTAACAAATTTAAAAATGACTAGTACCAAAAACTATAAAACACAAAAAATTATTATCATCACCAAGTTTTCTTAACTTATCATTCACTAACATTTGTGGTCATCAAAGTAACTTTTCTTCTGTTTAGTCTTATCTCTTGCAAAGTTCACCAGACCTACTTGCTCTTTGTGAGCCTAATTTGATTTTGGCTGTCGCATCTTGTGATCTCAGTGTTGATGGTTATCTGCATCTCAAGAATGCACTATTTTCGATGTTATTTCTGTTCAAATTGACCAGAATTGACCATTGGTAACTTTAATGCTCATCACACTTAATTGGTTGGCTCTAGTGCCAGTGACTCTGCAGACGTTAAGGCCCACAACTTTTACCTTTCTCAATCTTTAACTGAAATAGTCAACTTTCCAACTTGCTTTCTAGACAACCCGGATCATTTACCTTCTTTACTCAACTTATGTCTTGCTTCTAATGTTAGTCAGAGCTCAGTTTCTCCACATTCACCCTTAGACACTTCTGATCACGATTTAATCTCTCTAAAACTATTATCACATTCTTCTTCATCATCAGATCCCCCTATCCTCATACTTCTTACAACTACCTAAAAGCTGACTGAGACTTCCTCCACGATTTTCTTTATGATGGTATTTTGGGTAAAAATCTTTCATCTTCCTGCTGACAAATGTGCTTCTTATATAACTTCGTGGATTCAGACTGGCTTGGAATCTTTTATTCTCTCTCGGCAATTCTAAGTCAAAACTCACTCTTCTCCTTGTTTTACTTCACATTGTGGTGCTGCAATTTATAATCGCAACCATTACTTCCATAATCATTGTCATTATCACCAGCAGCAGGCTTCTCTAGGCATTGACCATGATTAGAGTAATAGCATAAAAAAGGTTGTCTCATCATCAGCAGCCTTCTGCTGCTGCTGATGATGACAACCTTTTTTATGCTATTACTCTAATCATGGTCAATGCTCAAACAAGCTATCATTTCTATTGCAACAAACCAAAACTCATTCTTGCTTGGCTTCTTTTTCAATGAGTTGCATTCTTTTATCTCTTTTGTATCTCTCCCTATTTATTAAATACTGGCATAAATATATGCCAGAATTTAATAAATAGTAAATGTAAGTACAAAATTATAATATATAAAGAATTATAAATATATTTTTAGCCCCTGCTATCAACTTCTGTTAAATCTTATACTTTGGCCAGGGCCTGGGCCAGGGCCCTGGTCACTTACTAGTCATGAAATCCTGTATTTCATCTCAAAAATCAGGCTCTTGTGACTTCTACTAAAGCATAAGGTTCTACCAAAATTAGCATCTGTTAAGGTAAGATATAGTTTTGAAATTTCAATTTTGAAACAAACGAAACTATTATATTTATTAATCACTTGATAACTACCAAAATGTTTTAAATCACAAAACAGGTTTTATGTTTATTATATTAAAATAAATAGAATTACAATAAGCTTTTATATATCTTTATCTCACTTGATGATACGAGGGTGGGGGTTGATGGTGTAGAAATATCACCAAATTTTGCATCTTTTAGTTTTCAAAGTAGTTTTTAAATGCATAGCCCAGCAGTTATAGATCTGTCACAAAACCAAGAGGCTTACGGTTCCACACTGGCTCTAGCCCAATAAGGGGCATTGGTAAGATAAAAGGTAAAAACTTTTAAGCCATACGGATTTCTGGGAGCACCTTAATAACCACAAAACTCAATTCAATTATTTCAAAAATATGTTTCAAATGTGCTTAAATTTACAATTCAATTCAATAACTCAATGTAGTCCTTATTTTCAAACTCGTAAAAAAGATATAAAAACTCTAATAAATGTTTGAACATTAAAAATATGTTGCTGTATCAAACATTCAAATGGTTTCTAAAAAAAAATATATATTTCTTTGCTTCTCCTTAATAAAAACTTTTGTTTTAAATTTCAATAACCTCAAAACATAAAAGACAAAGATAGAGGAATGGATATTTGTATAATTAAACATATAAATAGAAGAAAGGATCATGTTTTATAAAAAAAGGAAATTGAAGAATAAATATATTGGTATTTACATACTTTATTGCATCCATCCGATTTTAAAAAGGTTGCTTCGCAATTCCAGCATTTGCGAACTTTTGCTAATGTCATTTTTTCTTCACTGAAAAGTAAAAAATTGTCATTTAGGAATAAAAAACCTGAACATTATTAAAATAATTGTTCTTTTTTATACTTTTAACTAAGTGAAGACACAAAAAACAAACAAAACAAAAACGAACTAACTGAACACAACTGGCTTTAAGAACAAACTAAACAAAATTAATGATTTGGATTAAGGCATAGTAGGCTGACTTTTATTATCTTTGTATAAATGTGATATTATATATATATATATATATATATATATATATATATATATATATATATATATATATATATATATATATATATATATATATATATATAAAATATATATATTTCAGGCTTTCTCAGGAAAGGTGTGTGGTCGCATGTTTGTCCACCCATAGAATAAAATTTTTAAATGTGACCGCGGCAATAGTTCGTGGGAAAGCGAAACTTATAAAAAATAATACTAAAAAAGGGAAACGAAGTTTAAACAAAGTATAAAATTGAAATTGGATGTAAGAAAAATATTTTTATAATAAAAAAAAAAAATTAACAAAAAAAAAAAAAAAAGTCTTGAAGCTTTTTTTCAAAATTTTTATACTGTTTTCTTTTTTTAGGGCTGCTATTTTCAGCTATAACTTAAAAGACTTGATGCGTAATTTATTCACGAACTTCATCAGACAATATAACATGATTCATTTGTTACGCTAGATAAATTTGGTTAAACTTTTTCATTTAATTTAGTTTTTACGAATGTTTATGCAAAGGTGATGACGTTATTCCCCAATACTTAGACAAGAAAATAAATTGCTGTTTATTATTAAATATATTATTTGAGATTTTAAACATAACAAGATTTCAATGTGAAAAAAGTTCTCTCTCGACTTATTCTAAACTGATTATACTGAGTCAATGCTCGCCTTTTATTACATTAAAATTATTCAATTGCATAATTTCGTAATTACGAAAGAAGTTAAAAAAATAATTGCATTGCTTCTGTTGTCATTGTTACAAAACAATGACAACAGAAGCAAAAAAACAAAACAGTTCCCTCGGGACACTATTATACATTAACATTCAATTAATGTAAATTAATGATTGCAAAATAAGCAACTCAATTGTTTGACAACAACATTTTCTTTCATTTGAAAATTAAATAAAAACATATTTTACAAATAAATAGCAACCGTTTTCGCGCTTTCTTGCGTATCAATACATTTAAACTTTTAAATGTATTTACGAAACATTTAAAAATTGTTTATAGTTCTATCATGAATTTTAAAGTATTACTCACTGATAAAAGTCATAAACAAATTTTACATTAAAAGATCCTTTTATTTTCTTTAAACAATAATCTTTTTCTTTTTGATTTGATTTTTCTTATTGATTTGATTTTTCATAGCTAAAATAACTACCGCCCTAAAAAACAAGAAAAAATAAATGAAACTTAGGTAAGTTTTTGTTTTAATAATAAAACGCATAATAATAAAACGTGGTCAGTTAGTCAGAAAAATTTATTCTATGTGTGGACAAACAAGGTGCACGACCACACGCCTTTCCTGGGAAAGCCTGATATATATATGTATATTCTTTAAAATTTTCATCATTTATTAGTAACTTAATCTTACACCCAAAAATGTGTATAAATATATAAAATTTAATAAAACCCATGAAAATACAAACTGTTAAAAAAAAACCGAATAACAAAGGAAATGAACTGAACAACAAAGCATGTTCTTAAAAACTAATAGAACTTGCAATTTATTTCAAATTATTAATTCCAATCATTATAATTATCAAAGCAACATGTGGATAAACTACCTGCTAAAAAAACAAACTGGCTGATAAACTACCTGCAACAACAACTTAATTAAAGTTAACCCAAGTGCACCATATTTGAAAGGGTTTTAAAAACAATATAGAAAGAAACAAGTTTTTGAATAGTAGATGTAGATAGACATTGAACAAACAAAAAAGGAAATAAGTGCAGCAGAGAATAGAAAAATAAGTGGATGTATCTCAAGTGAAACCTAAAGTTTTTATTTATGCATTATTAGCATTGATTAATGATAAAATTGTTTTGATTATTTTTAACATTTATATGAAAACACTTATTTTATTAAATGTTTTTATTAAATTTATATTTAATAAACATTATTAATCATTTTAGTTAGTATTAGTTTAGTTGTTAGTTTTTCACTTTAGAAAAAAATCAAGCATGTTGGATAAAACATAAGTTTCAAAAATAAACATCATTTAAGATAAACATCATTTTTAAATCATTTTTTTTGTTAATCTCCAAAATCTCCCTAAAGCCAATGCAGACAAGAAAGCTACTTAATTGTGGTTATAACCTTCTCTCAACTCTATAACTCCAAAACACTTGCCTTGACGAATAAGGCCGCTATGTGGTGAAACAAGTTGAGAGCGGTAAATGGGGACATGGTGGGGATTAACCAGGGGGTATGGTGGAAATTAAACTTAGAACCACTCTCTTATAAAGCAAGTGCTCCACCACTACTGTATTAAAACTCCATTTAAAACAAAAGTTTTATAAACTCCATTTAAGTCATAAACCAGTTGGCATTATAAAACAAACACAGTTAACATTATAATAACAATATTTATAAACTCATAGTAAATCATTAGACAACCCTGTTATAATAATAATGATTTAAACAAATTAGATTAAATTGTAATCAATAAATTAGTTTCTACCAACCAACTAAATCTAAATATATTCAAACCATTTTTAAAGTTACTGTTTTTTAAGTTATCTACAAAAAATCTCAAACAAATTTTCAAAATTAAAAAAATATTTCTATTTTTTTAAAGAAAAATATTAAATTCAATGTAGTGTCAACCCCTGAAATCAGGAAAAATGCATTCAACAATAATTTGCTGACCTTAATCTTTTAGAGGTCAGCATCAGATCGACAAAAAAAAATTTGATAAAAAGGTTAAGCCATAAAACAGAAAAAAGGTTGGTGATTTTTTTGCCAACCTCAAACACTTCTAGTGCGGCAGTTAGGTCAACATTGCCAAATGCCAACCCTAACTATGAGGGCTGCTGTGTATAATACAGTTTAATGTACTTTTAAAAACTGATGATAAGTAGAATACATTTATTTAGTAAACTATAATTCAAACTTTTAAACTTCCTAAATTTGAGTAACATAGAAAAAATGTTTTTAAAAAATGCAATACAATTATAAGGTTAAAAACCTTAATACAAATCGAGTCACAGTCATTAAGTTGAAATACTAAGTGTAGATAAAATATTTTCAAAACTTAACAACATTTTTTTAGGATTATTAATAATTATTAAAAGCCATGGACAACTTAAAAAATTGAATATAAAAATTTAAAGAAAAAGATATCATAACATACGTATTATAAAAAATTTCACTAATACTAATATAATATCAAAATAAAAATAACATAATACTAACACAATACCAACAATAAAAAAAGTAAATTAAAAATTTTTCAAAGGATTAACGTGCATCAACAGTTGTTTTATGAATACTCAATAAGTTTTTTATCCATAACCCAAATCAAAATTAATAATAACACATAACACAAATCTGCATTTAATCAATTGGCAGCTTTTTATTTTCATTTATCAGGTGTCAACAAAAACTTGATGTTTTTTTAAAGAAAATGTAGAGAAAAAGCCACCCTATGGGATGAGTGAGCCCCCTTCTTGTTTTGTGCTAAACTACTAACTTTTTTAAAACTATTTTTTAATGAGGTATTCGCTTATTCCTAAATAGAATATATATATATATATATATATATATATATATATATATATATATATATATATATATATAAAATGCTTATATATGTGTATATATATATCTTATACTGCTATATATATATATATATATATATATATATATATATATATATATATATATATATATATATATATATATAAGATATAGTTTTGAAACAAACAAAACTATTATATTAGTTAATCACTTGATAACTACCAAAACGTTTTAAATCACAAAACAGGTACATTTATGTTTATCATATTAAAATAAATACAACTACAATAAACTGTAAAATAAACTAAATCTTATAACATTTATACATATCTTTATCTCACTTGATGATACGAGGGTGGGGGTTGATGGTGTAAAAATATCACCAAATTTTGCATCTTTTAGTTTTCAAATTAGTTTTTAAATGCATAGCCCAGTGGTTATAGATCTGTCGCAAAACCAAGAGTTTTCGGTTCCACATTGACTCTAGCCCAATAAGGGACATTGGTAAGGTAAAAGGTGTGAACTTCCTAGTTTAATATTTTTCCACGGTACTTTGCGAGTATGCCATACGGATTTCTAGGAGCCACAAAACCCAATTTAACTATTTCAAAAATGTATTTTAAATGTGCTTAAATTTGCAATTTAATTTAATAACTCAATGTAGTCCTTATTTTCAAACCCGTAAAAAATATATCAAAACTCTAATAACTGTTTGAACATTAAAAATATGTTGCTGTATCAAACATTTAAACGGTTTACAAAAAAATACATATATACATATTTTTGCTTTTTATATATATATATATATATATATATATATATATATATATATATATATATATATATATATATATATATATATATATATATATATATATATATATATATACACATACATATATATAAATAAGCATTAAAACATCTTACTATATATACTATATATTTTGGCTTATGTAGCAAGAGCCATTATAAAATTATCTAGGAGGACCCTGGTTCCGAAATCTGGGGCAAAGTATATAATCTTAGAGTACTCATTCTAATGGACACTGGTGCCAGGTGCAGTGTATTGGATAAAACCATTTCTGAAAAAATTAAAAATCATTCACCGAACTACTACCTTATTATGGTGTTCTGAAAACGGCTAATGGAAATCTTATGCCCTATTGATGTTGGAGGTGGTATATTTGAACATGAAATGCTAATAGCTAAAGATTTAACCCATCCAGTAATTATAGGGTATGTGTTTATGAGTCAATTTACATTTGACTGGACTGGGAAATCATTTAGTTACATGAAGGAAAATTTAATGTACCTATGATCATGAAAATTATTGATGATAAATTTTCCACAGGAGAAGTTAATGAAGATACGTCGCTCTGCCATATAGCACAAATTAATAATTTTAATGAAAATAGGGCAGCTGAACCTGAAACTAGGGTTGAAGATTATTTCCTTAATAACCAGCTTAAAAATGTCATTTCGAATAGGAAAATACAACAACAAAAGATACTAACTCTGATATCTGATACACATAAAGCTATACTATCCCAACTGCTGCCAAACGACCACTGTCGATGCCCTATGGCAATGACCACAGTATGTGCCA
The DNA here is from genome assembly GCF_022113875.1 of Hydra vulgaris. Taxonomy (NCBI): domain Eukaryota; kingdom Metazoa; phylum Cnidaria; class Hydrozoa; order Anthoathecata; family Hydridae; genus Hydra; species Hydra vulgaris. Next base: position 14,995,522 of record NC_061166.1, read on the forward strand.
CAAAAGAAATGAAGGCTATACTGAAGTGTGAAACTATCCTGACCGTAGTACACACTCAAAAAACTGATGAGAATTATATTTTTATTCCAGAGACTAATCTCTTTGAAGAACGAGGTATCCATGCTTTTCTGACCATAACTAAAGGTACGACTAACCAAGCTACATGTTGTAAATTTGTTCTCAAAACTATTAGACGTACTTCCTCAACCTGTTTTCTAAGTGTCCCATCTGTCAACAAGTTCCAAATAATGAATGTTAAATTGCACCAGAACAAGTAGTTCAAATCGAAAATAATAGTCAGAAACAAGTCAATGGTGGTTCCAACATGAAATCGAAAAAATAAAAGACGACCAAAAAATCAATTGTCACGGCCATTTATTAATGTAAGAAAAATAATGATTTCGACTTTTATATTAAGTATGTTCCTTCTACTCATGTATGAAACTAATGGAAGTGATATCCTAACCGGTATCGGTACTGCTCTTGGAAGCGCTCTACAAGCAACGGCGAGTGGAGGAAGTCAAAATATAAAAGCAATTAGAGGAGCAATTTAAGACTCATTAAGTGGTGTCTCAGACCTAGATGAAAAGTTAGTAGGGTCAATTGGTGATGCTTCCTCATCAGTATTAACAGTCGTTGGAGGAGCAGTAAAAGATGCTTCAGAAGGTTCAGGTTCCTTTTTCCAAAAGTTTATTGGTGGTGTAAGTGGATCCATTCTGTGGGCAGAAATTTCCTATTGATAGCGGATTACCAAATTTTAAACAAGCCAAATATAAATTATGCCCTACAATGTTTGAAACAATTTAATAAAACAATGATGGAAGATACCAAGGCAAAACCACAACAGGACCAGTCCACATCAATGTCCCCTAAAATAACAAGACCTTGCATAACTGTAAATGCCTAATGCGTAAAGATTTAAAAATAAAACGTTTTGACAGTAATGGCAGGTATCGCCATTACCACCTGTGATGTTTTTCAATGGTGAAATTTTATGATGCTGTTTGGCAACGATGTTGTACAATTATGATTTCGAATTATGATTTTTAATGAAATTGCTTTACAATAATGAGTTTAATGATGTTGTCTTGCAATAATAAGTTCTATGAAACTGTTTAGGAATAAATTTATATGACTTTTTATGATGAAGTTTTAAAATGATGAACTTTGTGGTACTGTTTAGCAATAACAAATTTTTAAGTTTTGCATTTTTTATTTTAAAATAAGTGGTTATCATTTTTCTCATCATCATCACCATCATCATCATATCATCATCATCATCATCATCATCATCATCATCATCATCATCATCATCATCATCATCATCATCATCATCATCATCATCATCATCATCATCATCATCATCATCATCATCATCATCATCATCATCATCATCATCATCATCATCATCATCATCATCATCATCATCATCATCATATCATCATCATCATCATCATCATCATCATCATCATCATCATCTTCATCATCATCATCATCAACATTATCATCATGATTATTATTAGTATCATTAAATGGTTTTTATTTTTAAACTATTAAGCTTTATTAAATAAACAAGCCAAAAGCTTAACTTTTAAGCTTTTGGCTTGTTTATTTTTTATAACTCAAGCTTTTCACTTAAGATTGGTTGATTGGAATAAGGCTATTCAAGGCTCCACATCTACAACATAGTAGTACAACATGTATGTTAGATAGTACATAGTAATACAACATGTATGTTAGAAAGTACCAAAGAGCAACAAAAACAATCACAGAAATTTTAAATTTTCAAAGCATAAGCCATACGAGGAGAGGCTCAATATCTTGGACTCACAACTCTTGAAGAATAAATCAGAAAAAAAGAAAAAATCAAGATGATTTGATTAATCAAGATGATTTGATCCAGAACAATTTAAAATTGTTCTTGAAAAAAAAAAAAGAATTTGTTATACCACTGGTGAATGTGTTATTAATATTGAATTACTGCCTAGTAGCGTACAAAAATGTATATTTGTCTCATTTGCCTTGATTGTCTTTAACTTCTAACCAGCTTATATATTCAGCACATAAGTAAAAAAAGAGGCAGTTTTACCTCTTCTTATCTTTTCTTCAGTTTTACCCCCTTATTCTCTTAGGAATGTGTAATTTAAATGAAAGCATTTGAGCAGCGCAAAACATAAATTCTAATCATAACAGTACATTTTTATTTAAATGCTTTTCCAATCAACAGTGCTTAATTTATTTATAATAGTGCAGTTTCTATAATAATAAATTTAAAAGGAGATTAAAATACTACCATAATTTATCATGTACTAACATTACACAAATTAATTCAACCAGTTGAAGAATAATATATTAAGATATCTCATAGGAATAGTAATGATAGATTAAAGGAACATTACTGATGTTGATGATCTTTGAACATCAAGCAAATAATGAATTTTATTATAATAGATATAACATATGAATTTTATTATCAAGTTTTGTCAAACTTTAAAAGTAGCAGATATAACATATGCCAGATTTAGATAAATAATAAAGATATTATAATAATTTAATTCAACTATTAATTTGAAAAAGTAAGTACACCTATTTGTTTGAATAAGTACACATATTTGTTTTAACAAGTAAGTACACATATTTGAACAAGTAAGTACACATATTTGAACAAGTAAGTACACATATTTGAGTAAGTAAGTACACATAAGTTTATTTTTTATAACTCAAGCCTTTCATTTTAGATTGGTAGATTGGAATAAGGCTATTCGAGCCTCCACATCTACAACAAAAACAATCAAGTAAGTTATCAAGAAAGTAGAAGATATAACAAATATCAGATTTAGATAAATAATAAAGATTTAGATAAATAATAAAATAATATTTTAATAATTTAATTCAACTTTTAATTTGAACAAGTAAGTACACATATTTGTTTGAACAAGTAAGTACACATATTTGTTTAATATTATTGTAGTTTAGCTAATTTGTCAATTGTTTTTGGAGTAAAGTGGAAATGATTTAGTTTTCAAACAAAATATATGATAAGTAAAATATCTATATTTAACACACAGTTACCACAATATGTATCTATATTTGCTATATACTTACCATAGTACATATCTATAGCTAACACATAGTTGCTGCAATAGATCTAAAGTTACCACATAAATACCACACTAACACAATGTAAAGATATGTTTAAGAACAAATATATAACAGACTTACTATATATAATACATTACTATATATACAACTACATATATCATACATATATATATATTTACACTTACTAAGAAGTACGCAAAGAAGTTTCAGAACGATTTTCTACTTCTGCACATGGTTTTCCGAAATGCTCTTCCCAATCAACATTACAATATCTACAAACTTCCTATAAAAGAATATATACATACAAACATATATTGAAGCTATCTAAAAATAATAATCATGAGTAGTAATAATCAGGTATCACTCCTTCTTTGCACACATTTGATTTGACTCATTAAATATATGTTTGAAAACAAGAATAGGTTTTTGCACCATGTTCTTTAAAATTTGTATGCAAATTGATGTTAATATATTAATTCTGTTTTCAACTTTTTCACAATTATAACATAGTTATTTCACAATATAATTATAGCATGGTTATTTCACAAGACAATTATAACATGGTAATTTTATTTTGATAACATCATTTTTTAAGTACATTTTTATAATAGTCTGTTTAGAACCATAACCAAGGTGTTTTTTCAAAAAAATGTTATTCACCTCCCCAAGAAAGAGGGGCCACTACTTTTAAGAAGGTTGCTTTTAATATTGTGGTTACAAAACTATAGTTTTAAAACACAAAACTTGATGATCAAGGCATCAGAGAAACTACTACCACAACAATGCAGTACCACAACAATGCAGTACCACAACAATGCAGTACCACAACAATGCAGTACCACAACAATGCAGTACCACAACAATGCAGTACCACAAAGGACATGATGAGGATCAAACTCTGAACTTCTTGCTTACAAAATGGGTGTTCAATCACTACACCACTACACCACTACCACATTTAGTGACTTATTATACTATTAAAATTAAGGTTTTGCTGAGAAGTTTTCACCATTATCATTTTTACATTAATACAATGAGAAGACAATCGCAAAGCATCATTTTATCATCATTATCAATTGGCCTGTGGATAATCAGCATGAATATGAGGTTGGGTTACACATAATTGCATTACTCTAGGTTATCATTACATGGAAATATAAAAATTTATAAGTAAGTACATTTAGACTTTAGGTAACTTAACTCCAAAAAAGATTTTAAATTTCAATGACATTGATACTACCAATTATTCTTGTCATAAGAAGCCAACACTCTCTGATTGCTTGAAGGGGGCATTTGAGCTTGAAAAGAATCTCACTTTTGCTACAGCATGGGGCTCACAGTGGCTGGTGAACTTTAATTCAGATAAAACTCAATTTTTTAAATAATTTTGGCCTTCCTATATTTATGAAAAGTAATGTACTTGATAAGTCATCTACCCCTCATCTCCTAGGATTAACTCTTACTTCTGATCTTTCTTGGAAACCATATATCAAAGTTACAAAATTAGCATCTGCTAAAGTTGCATCTCTTCATCGAGCTTGACACTTTCTTACTCCCGATTCTACTCTCTATCTCTATAAATCTCAAATCCGGCCTTGTATGGAATACTGTCGCCATATCTGGAGCAGATCTTCTAATGATGCCCTTTCTCTTTTAGACAAGGTGTGAAAACACATTGTAAACATAGTTGGATCTGCTATTGCAGCCAACCTTCAATCATTATCACATCATCGTAATGTTGCTTCTCTTTCTCTTTTCTACAAATACTATAATGAGCACTGCTCTCAAGAGCTCGTTTCTCTTGTGCCATCTACTAAAATTCATTCTCATGTTACTCGTCATTTAATTAAGTCTCAACCTTTTTCTGAGACTGTTTCTAAGTGCTCCAAAAACTCTTATTGGTCTAGTTTTTTTTTCTCTAACATCAGTTCTGTGGAAATTGCTTGCTTCATCTTGCTTTCCTGATTCATATAATTTGCAAACTTTTAAGTCATCTGTCAATTGTTATCTTGCTCTACATACTTAACCTTTTCTCTTCCAGTAACTTCCAACTCTAATTAGTGATTGCTTGCAGCCTCGTTGGAAGCGAAGATGTTGAAAAAAAAAAAAAATTATTTTTATGACAACTCCAAATGTAATAATAATGACAACTCTAAATGGATTAATAAACAAAACTTTTTAGTGACAAAATAAAGGTCCTTGCTACAAAGATTTTTTTAATGACAATTTATTTCAATGAAATTACTGAATGGAGTAATAATAACAAGTCTGAAATGAAAATAATTATAAATAATAAAATAATTATAAATAATAAAATAATGGCCTTGCTACAAATGTATTATCTTGGGTGGAAGAAACATGATAACATTAAGGTAATAAAATCTACTAAATTGATCTTAACCAAATAAAAAATGTGGGAAAAAAATAGAAAATTATCTAAAGCTAAATAGAAAAATAAACAAAGCACTTGTAAATTATAATGAAAATCTTAGAAAAACCTTCTGATGGTAACCAAACTATATTAACTTGGTTTAAAAAAAAATACATTTGTCTTTTCACCAATAAATCATTTTTCATTTTTGAAGTCTAGTAAAACCCTTCTATTAGATTCAAAAAGAAAATAGAATTTCTTTCACCAGTAAACTCAATCATTAAGAAATATAATCTGATTTGTACCGATGCAAGCGCCACTGGGCAAAATATAAAAATGAAAATTATCAGTGTAATAAATAGAAATGTCATCATTAATGTAAAAACAAAAGAAATTTGTTATGTCAGCTAAACTAGATTTAAAATTTCAAAAAAATCACAATATTACAGTAAAATCTCACACCTTATCTTTTGCAACCATCTTGACAATTAGAAAGGGTATCAAAGAACAAAACTATAGAGATAGAAAAGCTCAAAAAACTTTTTTTTAACTGCAATACAAATAAAACATCAATTGCAGTTTGCAATGAAGTACAAAAAAAATGTTGATACCATATCGTGTAATTTAAATGAAAGCATTTGAGCAGCGCAAAACATAAATTCTAATCATAACAGTACATTTTTATTTAAATGCTTTTCCAATCAACAGTGCTTAATTTATTTATAATAGTGCAGTTTCTATAATAATAAATTTAAAAGGAGATTAAAATACTACCATAATTTATCATGTACCAACATTACACAAATTAATTCAACCAGTTGAAGAATAATATATTAGGATATCTCATAGGAATAGTAATGATAGATTAAAGGAACATTACTGATGAAAATTGACATTAATTGATAGCAAAATGGAAGCTTAAAGTTATTTTGATATTAATGTCGTTTGCATCCATCCACATAATTAAGAATAAGAAATAATTTCATATTTCAGCAGGATAACAAACTAAAACAAACTGCTAGAAAAACAAAGCTATATTTTGATAAAATAACTCGAAATAAAATAAATAAATCAAAACTTAAACACAATAGAGCATTTGTGGTATATTTTAGACAGAAAAATTGGTTACCAAGTAGTACTTATGTCTGTACATAGACAACAAAGAAGCTATAATGATTATAGATTAAGAGAAGAAACCCAATCTTTAGTCAACTCAATACCAATATGTTTAGCTGAGATTGTCAAGGCCAAAGGAGATCTCACTCAATACTGATTTTTATAAAATTTGGTCGATTTGAGATTATCTTAAAGTGTAAACATTTTTTTTGCTGTAGCAATTATTACTACAAATCTGATTATGGCTATATATATATTATAGCTATATATGTGTTATGGCTATATATATATGTGTTATAGCTATATATATGTTATAGCTATATACCTTTTTAAATTTATTATTAATACAAAATCAAATAAAAAACCATAAAAAAATAAAAAATAAAAATAAAAATATTAAACTATACAAAAAAGTAACAAAACTAAAAAAAAAGAAAAAAAGAAAGGCATTATACAAAAATCACTGTATAAAAGAGACAAACAAAAAGAGAGACAAATTTTTTCAAAATCTTAATGATTTTTACTATTGATATTTTAATCTATATGAATTGATAATACAAATTTTTAGGAAAAAGAAATTTAATGTATAAAAATTGATAATGCAAACTAAAAGGGGAAAAAAAAAATTCTTACTTTCATGCAAGTTTCATTTTGACATTTGAAGACTTTGTCACCATCAGGCATCTCAGCAGCAAATTCACAACCAGGACACCTGAACATAACAATAAAAACTAAAGATCAATTAAGAAAAATAAAGATAAATTAAATTTGATAATCTGATAATCTGATAAATTAAATTTTTATTAATCCCATGGTAAAATATTAGGCTTAAAAAATTGTATAGGTAACTATGTTGTTAATCACTATAGTTATAGGTATCTATAGTGATTAACAACATCGTAAGTATTAGTTAATTTATATTAGCTTAGCAAAACTATTGATTATCTAAACAAGTGAAAAATTACAGTTAATTCTGTAAAAACTAAAAAAAAAATTTAATTTCTTGCAAACATTTCTTATGTTGAATCTTTTTACTTACAAAATAATATTATTTGTATAAATCTATATGCCATCAAATTAAAAATCCAGGATGTATCTTTTCAAGTAAACATTTAAAATTTACTTTATCATTTAAAGATCCACTTATTGTGATGTAAAGAAAGTCAGCATCAGACTCCATCAACCCATCAACATCATGAGCTAATCAACATCAGACTCCACCAACCCATCAACATCATGAATCAACATCAGACTATAGTTTTTGATGATAACTCCAAAAATACACAATCCACAATTTGTGTTTTACAAAGATAAAAAGGTATAAAGTCTTGTAAGTTGGAGATTAAATTTGGTAACTGTACACATTCCTAATATTGCGATTATCAAAACCTATTTTAAAGCACCTTTTATTTAGAATATGAATTTGTTTTTTGAAAATTTGTTTTACTGATTTCTTAAAGCCTAAATTTATTAATGTATATAATTTTTAAATGATTACCTCACTAAGTTATTTAAATTTGCTAGTTTTAAATCTTCTTCCTGTACACGTTCATGGTATTTCTCAAGCTCTTTTTCAGTGAGAACCTTTTCAAGCTGACCTATTTTTGAATTAAAAATTTATCAACAACTGTTTCAACAATTAAAACATTAACTTATTAACATAAAAAATGACAAGAAAGCATACTTATACAAAAAAAAAAAAGTTTTTGAAAATAGGCAGAATATTTTATGAAAATTTTACAATTTTAAACTTGACCAAAACTTTAAACTTTCATTATTTACGCTGCAATATCATTGCAGCTATTGCTAACACAGCAACTATCTATTCACTGTATTCACTTTTGCTGGATCTATTTTATACTGATACCTGTGGTAGCACACAAGTAACAAAAAAAAATTAGATAATGTATTGAATAAAACACAAAAATCTTTTGATTTATTTATTAAGTACATATTTAACTCCACAAGACCAAACAAATGTAAAAACTTGTATTTTATTTATTATTTATGCTGATATTTTATATTTCCACTATCCCTATCTAACCTTTAGATATTATCCTTTTCAATATTACAATTCCAAAACTTTGATAACTGGCTGGTGCATAAAACTTTGATAAAATATTATAACTCCAAAACTTTGATAATTGGCTGATGGATAAAAGGCTGTTGCCACGGTTAGCATGGACCCTGAAAATGCCTACCTAGCTGACCCAAGAGCGCGACTTATACGGGAATAAAGCGTACACATCAAGGTATCTTGTGATGCAAATTTTGAAATCTTTTAATTTTGTTTGCTGAAAAAAATTTAATTTGAATATTAATTTGAATATTAATTTGAATTTTGACTCCATAGTACGCCAATAAAAACACTTGTAGAATATGAACATTTTATATAACTTGATAAAAATTGATGCAAATGTAGCCTATAGTCACGCTAAACTCTTGACAAAATTTCAGTCTGATTGGTTGACTGGTTTAGGATTTATGGCAGTTTTAGTTTAAATTTTGTCAGTTTTTTACTACTTATACCTCAAGGCGTTACCGATTAATTTGATATTCGATCACTAATTTAAAAATAATTGGTTACATTATTTTAAAATTTTTTTTAAAATAATGTCTATATAAAGCATGGTTTGAATTGGTTTATGCAAGCATGAACATATCAACATTTCCTAAGGTATAAACTACATCCAAAATGCCAAAAAATGCCAAAAATAGGTACAAAACCTGGTCAAACGACTACCAGTTGGTAAAACAAACAAAAAAGTATAAAATCTTTTCATTTCTCTTAAAATTTTTTGTATTGACTCTTGAAACCTACTTAAATACATTTACTTTCAAAATTAAGTGAAAAAATAAATATTTAAACCCAATTTTTTACATTGTATTACCATAAAATAGTATCTGATTACATTTAAAGACTTTTTTTTTTGATTTTCTCCACAAAATATATCATATTTTGTGGAGAAAATCAAAATATATCAATGTACTCTTTTAATACAAATACTCTATAATACTATTTTTAAAGATAGTGGAAATGTTCATTAAAAGCCGTATGCTATAAATTTCAGCTGCCTAATCTCTAATAACTCAAATTATTTTAGCAGTTCTTTAAAGATGCTTACTTTTTAGATCAATTGCAATGCAACAATCTTTCTTTGTACTCTGGATGAATATTGTTTTGCTTATACATAATTTAAGAAAATATTAAATTACAAATAAATAATTCTTGAATAGTTCTTTTCTTAGAAGGAAGTAATTTTAAAATTTTTTTCTTTGTTAGGAAATTACATAAATGATAATTGTCACACTTATAAAATTAATGATACTTGTCACACTTAATGACAATTTACATGAGATCTTATTTGATGAAACAGTCCAAAACCGATTCTTAATGATCTTCAAAGGACTATTCTCCCCTTCATCTTTCATATTTCACTTTTAATAAAAATTCTCTCTTTTTGTGCCTCTGCAATTATTCCAATCAAATTTTTACAAATTTTGTTTCAAAACAACCTTTCAGCCCAATTAGTTATTATGTTAGATTAATTTTCCACCGACTGGCCCTCCAAACTTTGTATCTGTCTGTTATCTTAGTTAACTTATCTAAAATTTTTAAGTCAATTATCTTAGTCAATATAAAAAATATTTGGTTTTCTCACAGTTGTTCTGTTTTATGATAAATAAATAATTTTTATTTTCTATGTAGGTATCTCTAGAAAATCTTTTCAACCATTTTTTAGAATATTTTTGCATATTGGCAGTAGTTTATACCTTAGGAAATGTTGATATATTCGCTATGCATACATGGCTAGGAGGCTTGGGGGCCATGGCCTCCCCACTTTTTTTTTCGAGGACCTTTGGTGAGAGAAATGTAGGCTCTTTTTTTAAAAATGTTGTTTTTTATTTAGAAATTAAGGAGTTGGCCGCCCTTCCTTTAAAGACCGTGTCAACTATAGTGGTGTGGCTATAGGCTACATTTGCACCAATTTTTTAAAATTATATGAGTGGTTCATATTCTACAAGTGTTTTTATTAGCGCATTATGAAGTCAAAATTTCACTCAACTTGAACATTCTAATTAAATTTTTTTCAGCGGACAAAATTAAAAGATTTTAAAATTTGCATCACAGGGTACCTTGATGTGTATTCTATCTTTCCGTATAAGTCGCATGCTTGGGTCAGCTAGGTAGACATTATCAGTATCCGTGCTAACTGTGTTGCATGGAGAAACTAGATCTCTGTTACAGAAACAATTGGATTCAACAATTTAACCTGCTTATTAATGTTATATGATAAAAAAAGTCTAGTTACAAAGCTTATAATTTAGTGGTAAGGATGGGCAGGACTGATTTCCGTATGTTTTTAACGATTAGTGTTTTTCTTGTATAACTTCGCATCTGAACCCCAAAAGATCCCAGTTATTTTACGGAACACATACAGCTGTAAAAGCGTAAGTGAAAAAGAAGTTCTAATTTTATTGGAGTTAGTGTTAGTTAAACAATGATCAAAAAACTTGGAAAGATGCCCACTATCATCAAGCATCAAGTGAAGAGGAAGAAATTCTAGTAACTGATCATTTATATCTGGTATATGTTACCATTATAGCCATATATGTATACCATTATAGTGGAGATATTCAATTTTACATAGTTTATATCTAATTTTTGTTTATACTGCTTTATTGAAAATGTTATTTTATTATTAAATTACAATAGAGCATATATATTAATTATTAATTATTATTAATGTTATTATTTAATGTTACAGATAGTTTATTATTAAATTATATTATATTATTAAATTATATTATATAAATTATATTAGTTTATATTATATCATAATGTCTCCCTCTCAGGAGAAGTATTTGTTTATATTTAATTTGTATTTAATCATAATTATACTATATAAATTATCTACCATATAAATGGAACTAATCATTTTATGATTATTCTATAAATGATTATGATCTATGCTGTTTTAGTGGAGTAATTTGTTTTCTAAAAATGTAAACCATTCTAGTAGAATTTTTCGTTTTATACTTTAGTTTATGTTTAATTATACTCTTTACTTTTATCAGGCTTTCACAGGAAGACGTGCGATTTCATGTCTTTATATGACCACGCAAAAAAAAAAATGTTTGAACGATTTGACCATGGCATGTTAAAATTTAAAAATGCGCTACAAAAACTTACCTAAACTTATTTGAAAAAAAAATTTAAAAAAATAATAAATATTAATGAAAGAGAAAATAAAAAAATATATATTTAGTTAAAGCAAAAACACACAAAAATAAATATATATATATAATGCAACTAAAACAAAACTCATCAAACTAAAATGCTTAGTCTATTTAATTTACGCATTAAAAAACCTTTTCAATCTTTGTTTCAACATTTTTATATATTTTTTATTTGTTTAAAAAGTTAAATATTTCTCATAAAAAATACATAGTTATATAAATAAAATAAAAAAACATTTTATAAATACTTTTTTTTAAATTAATTAGAAGTGTTTTTTTTTTACTTCATTAAAAGCGTTTCGATAATATAAAAGCATTTAAGATCAAACTTATTAGATTGTAACGGTTTTCTAAAACTTTTTTTTTAACAAAGTTTTGTTTATCTTTTTAAATGCATTAACTTTAATCATTCTTATATTTAAATTCATTAAAGAGACTTTCGTAGTCGTAGAATGTCATCGTTTATAAAAACAAAACAATTTTATTTTAGAAATGAACACGTTTATAAAAACAAAACAAAGATTTATTTTAGAAATGAACACTTTAACAATTTATATGTTTTAAATTTAAAAAATATACACAACTGTCATTTATACTTAAAAAACAAAACTTTTTTTCAGTAAATTGTTACTTTATTTGAAATCGTTTCCCTAATATAAAAACATTTGTTAAGAAGTTTTGATGTAATTAATTTCACTTTTTTAGAATATTTTTTATTTAGCGCGTTTCTAAAATGTTTTTTGAATTTGCCGCGGTCAAACCGTCATAGCAAAATGTAACTTGCGTGGTCAAATAAAGATGTGAAATCGCACGTCTTCCTGTGAAAGCCTGTTTTATATATAATTTAAATTTATGGAAATATTTGTTTTATACTTTTTTTGTTTTATCGCTTTTAACTTGTTTAATTTTAATTATAATTAGGGATATAACTACTTATTATTTATTTTATTTCTTTGACCAGAAATATTCATTTTATACTAAATAACATTTAATTATATTTTAAAACCGCATTATGGAGTGGTTAGCATTAAAAAATGTATACCGTAGCAGTGGAATTAGTTGTTTTTTACATAGTTTATATGTAATTATATTATATACTTAATCTAAAAATATTGTTTTATACTAAGTTAACTTTGAATCACAATTTATTCCAATAAAGTGGGGTTACTTGTTTAATATCTAGTTCACATTTAACTCAAACTTTATACCTTTTAAATCTTGTTTATGTACAGTTATAACTTATACCACTTTCTTGGAGTAATACACATTATACTTAACTTATTTAGGTTAGCACACTCACCAGATTGGTTTCTCCGGAGATTATTCTATTATATCTAAGAGCTTGGCTGTAAATGATACCTATCTTTTGGTGCTTTGGGTAATTGCAGGCCTAGTTTTAAAGCGTTAGGCCTAGAGCAATTTACGTACGCCTTAAGCGATTTTGACGTACGCGTAGAGCTGTTTTGGTTAAGCTACTTTTTATCATTTTTTAACTTTTAAATTAGCGGTAACATAAAAGAAGTAATTAATTTTTAAAAAAACCACATTAACTTTTAAATAACGATATGTAAAGATATTTATTAAAAAAAAGAATTTACTTTAAAAATAATTGTTGTAACTTTTCATCGCGATATATCTTTCCTTTTTATAGCAATTAATTTGGCGCTAAACTTTTTATCCAAATATTTAGCAACATGAAAAATTGTTTGTCAATCCTCAAATACAAATTTTTTAATAGTCTGTAAAAACGCGCAATAATTTTAAAATCAACTAATAAAAATTTTTTATTGGTTGATTTTAAAATTAAGGTACATTTTTATGGATTATTATTGTTTTTCATAATGCTTAATTTTTTATAAAGTCGTTTAAGCGATTTGTAAAAGTCGAAGTTTTCAATAATATTTGAATATCTGCTTTATTTTTTCTAGATGCTTTTCTACTTTACTAATGTTTGGAATTACTAATGATGTTTGAACAAAGAATGAACTTCAAAAGTAATAACAGGCTTGGTCAGGAAGCGGGAGCGATCGCTCTTGAATACTGACTACGGAAAATATATTTAGTAGCGAAAAACTGCCCAGATTTTTTAGTCGTTTTGAGAACATTTAAGTTTATGTACGAAACAAAAAATTTTGGTTTTACAGACATACATGGAAACATAAAAAACTTGTTCTCAAAACATCTTGGTGCGGAAGAATAAAAAGAATATTTGCGAACTCTAAAAACTAATTCTATTAGTTCAAAAAATATGCTGACTAAACGAAATAAAGTTCTAGAGTATTCTGTAGAAATGTTTTAGAAATTGTATTATTCAGGATTTGTTACGTTATGAGATCTCTAGAATAGATTGTTTTAAGAATCAATTCTATGGCTCATTCTCGGTGCCACATCTGCATTTCAGAGCCACATTTTCAGAGCATAGCCGTAAATCTTATAAACTATTATTATTTGTTTACAAAAATAAATATTTTAAATATATATTATTTAAATTGTCAAAATTTTGAAAGTTTATCATAAATTGTAGATTGTTTACATTTATGCCACAGAGTTTTTTAAATCATTTAAATTAATACAATAGGATTCCCCTTGTCTGCGGTGGTTATAAAAAATGATCACTGTAGCATGTTTTTGTTTTTTGATCGAGTTGGAATTAACTTACATAATAAAAAAAGTAATTAAACCAAGTTTTCTACTTTTATTTGAAAATAAGTGAAGTAAATATTTTCTTTTACAATAGGAAAATCAAATTTTACTTATATTATTTATCACCAAATAACAAAAATAATGCAGTATTTTCTTTTTTTTAGATTTTATTAGCAACATGTATTTAGTAAATGTTAGAATCATTTTTGATTTTTTGTATCATGCTAATTTGTATAGTACTTATATATATATATATTTTTTGAAAACAAAACAAATAGTTTTTAATTAAAACAAAAAATATTACTATTAAAGTGTTATATACTTATAGATCATATGATTTTATACACGTATTTATATCACATAGATTTTAACAACACAGGCAACGGCGTGGCATTTATGTAAACAAATAATAATACAAAATTTATTTACAATAAATTTAAGTTTTAATTATATATTATTTAAATTGTCAAAATTTTGAAAGTTTATTATAAATTGTAGATTTTATTAGTATATACTTATTTAAAGAGTATGTATTTTTTATGAAAATGTAATTTTGTGTATCTGTTTTTTATTGATTTAATTTGTAAACAAAGACTTACAAAAATAATTGTTTTCAATGAACTTATTAATAATCGTTAAAGTTAATAAAACTAATTATGTAAAAAACATATAAGAAGTTTTTGGTTACTAAACACAAACTATGCATACAAAGTAACTCACGGATGAACAAGCACCATGTCTGAGGTCACAACAGAACATAAATATATATAGCAAGTTATTAGATATAAAGAAAAGTTTTTAAATATTGGTTTACTAAATCTAATTATTT
Source organism: Hydra vulgaris (assembly GCF_022113875.1). Lineage (NCBI taxonomy): Eukaryota > Metazoa > Cnidaria > Hydrozoa > Anthoathecata > Hydridae > Hydra > Hydra vulgaris. Next base: position 15,010,824 of record NC_061166.1, read on the forward strand.
TCGCTTAAGTTGCAATTTTTAAAAAATTGTTATATATTTTTCTGCTTTAAATATTATTTAAAATTAAAAAGCCTACTCACTAAACATCATCAGCGATAATATGAAGCAGTTTCGCTTCCTCGTCATAAAAGTATTTTTAACTTTTTTAGTTGACTTCTATCTAGTAAATTTAATTTCTATAGTAATTCAATTTTTTAATTATTTAATTTGATTATCTTACTAAGAAGAATTGTTTCAAATGTGTTAAACTTTTTAAACTACGCAAAACATAAAATAGGTATTAAACAAATTAACTTTTTTATTTATAAAATAATTTAGCTTATAAAACTAAAACTTGTTAACTTTGATAAATAAAGAACATTTTTAAACAAACGTAAGATGTTACTATATATAAAAAACGTTGCTTAATTTTATAAAAAAATTATATAAGAGCAATGTTTTGAAAATAGTTGTTCTAAACGTAATTTATTTTGCTTTAAGTTTTTTTGGGTTAAAAGATATTTTATTTTCGTAATTTTTTTTTTTTTTTTTTGTAATTGTTTCTCATTGGTCCAATTAATCTTTTGCGCATTTTTTTTTGCTTTTTAAAATGTTCTCAAAATGACTAAAAAGTCTGGCCAGCTTTTCACAACTAAATATTATTTCCGTGGTCAGCAATCAAGAGCAATCGCTCCCGCTTCCCGACCAAACCTGTAGTATATGCTTTATAAAAGTAATAACACTATTATAGTTTTATTACTTTTATAATGCAGTTAGTAACTAAAGCGTTATTACTTTTGTAGTCGTAAGTTTATTGTTTTGTTTTTTACAACTTTCTCGCTAACAAACTTATAATAATTTGCAAATTGAAAACAAAGTACACAGCTTTGAATAAACTAAAATTTTAAAGATCGACATTTTTTCAGAGATTGCAAATCACAATTGCTTAATTCAACCTTTGATATGTACTTGATACATTAAAACTACACAAATAAATTTAAAAAACAGATGACAATTTATATTTTTGCTTTCCTCTATATAAAAAAAAAAAAATATATATATATATATATATATATATATATATATATATATATATATATATATATATATATATATATATATATATATATATATATATATATATATATATATATATAGAAAAATCATTCAATATTTAAAACTGTTTGTTTTTTTTTTTGCTTAGACTTACCAAACTTTGTTTCCAAAAACAATAACCAATATGAAGAAATAAAAATAAAAACAGTATACAAATTTTTTAAATTATTTTTATTATTATTTTCTATTTAAGTTTATAATAATTTCTCATTTTGATATTTTGCTTTCTTTGTTTTTAAAACATTTTTTAAGCAACGCATATAATAAAACTTGCAAACAGTCGTGACCAAGTTGACTAAATTAAAATACTCATGTGTGGACATACAAGACGACAAACCGCACGCGTTTCCTGGGAAGGCTTGAATTAACGTAACTTTTTTATATGTTTCTTTCTAATTTTTTAAAAATAAAATATCATTTGTAGTTGCAAAACCGTAATAAGAAATTTAAGAAATTTGAATCATTTTAAAAATTCAAAAACTTAACATATTTTAATTCATTTATGGAAATGTAGAGAAAAGAAAGAAATTTTTTAATATCAAACATTTAATAAATGTAATATTAAATTTAATTATTTAATATTAAAATAAATAAATAAATAAACATTCCCTTATAGTAATAATAAAAATGTCATTAAATAAAATTTAACTCGTTTTGCAGTAATTAATATTATTGCAGTAATTTAAAAAAGTTAATGTCTTTAAAAAATAAAGAGAATTTTATGACGTCAAATTCACATTAGGCTCTAAAAAAATAAGGCCAACAACTGTATACTGTTCCCTGGGCTTTAGGAAAATACATTATATAAAACAACAAAGAGTTATAAATCTGCTTCAAGGACATAAAAACGTTTAAAAATTCAAAAAATAAGTTTTTAAAGATTTGATTAAATTTTCTTTTAAAAGGTAAAATTTTTAAATGAAAATATTTATTTCTAAAATATATTTGAATTCTCTTGCCAAAAAAAGCATGGTTAAATCTAACCTATGTCCTTTATGATATTTGTTATAATTTTAAAAATCATTATTTTGAAAATGTTAAAATAAATAATAAACTCTTATAAACTTCATGACTTTGAGGAAGTAAATTGAAACAAATTAATTTCTTTATTTTTTTCAATTTACTTCCTCAAAGTCATGAAGGCCACTACAGTAGAGGAGTCTACCTTAAGTTGTGGTTACAACCCTTTCTTAAGTCTATAACTCCAAAACATGGACTTGACAAACAAGACTTCTGTGCAGAGAAACAAGTTGAGCATGGTACTAACTGAGACGCAATGGGGATTGAACTTGGAACTTCTCACTTATGAGGCAAGCACTCTACTACTGCACTACTACTATTGCACCACATTAACACAAATTCTAAAACTATAAATAAAAACAAATTTACGAAACTATAAATACTTAAACAGCAAATAAAACATAAAACAGAAGCTCTTATATGTTTTGAAATGATTTAATATTGCATAGATACTGTAACATTAATTGAAGGTTGAACTAGTAACAGGAGTTATTCAAATATTAACAATGGTTCAACTATTAACAATGGTTTTATATGAATTTAAACATTAAAAATTTAAACATCAAACAGAATAAAATTAAATATTAATTACCAGAACAAAATTACCCAATTTACCATTTAATTTACTAGAAATTTTTATGGTTTTGACACATTTGCAAAGTTAATGATTTGGAACCAAGCTCATTTTTTAGTTAATAAATAGACATAGTAGGATGCATGAAATTGCACTAAAAGGCAAATTTTCATATCTTTTATGGTAACATTATTAACTTGGCTATTTCTATTTTTTATTTTTTTTATTTTATTATTTTAATTCACCTCCTCAAGGCCGAGAAGGCCACTACAGACGAGGAGGCTACTTATTTGTGGTAACAACCCTCTCTCAACTCTATAACTCTGAAATACGAACCTTGACAAACGAGGCCGCTGCGCGGAGAAACAAGTTGAGCACGGTACTACCAGGGACGTGGTGGGAATCGAATTCGGAACCACTCGTTTATGAAGCGAGCGCTCTACCACTACACCACTACGGCATTTCATCAGATTAACCAAAAGCTTTTAATTCACCTATAGATATTGCTTTCTTGCCATTATTTTCAATGTTTTGGATGTTTGAGTTCAAAGTGTTTTTATACTGATTGGATCAAAGTTTTCTTCACAGTTTTTAAAACCTTATAATAAACTACTAAACGCAGCTTTGCTAACATTTCTAAAGGATGCATTTAACTGCCTTTCTAAATGGTGAATTCATTTCTAAATAATGAATTTAACTGCAAATTCAAGGTAATCAATGTAGTGTTCAACTTGACTAGAAAATGACAGTAGAAGTACAAGTTATATACGTTTGTTTTAATAATTTAGATACGTTTATTTTAATAACTTAAAAAAAAATATATATATATATATATATATATATATATATATATATATATATATATATATATATATATATATATATATATATATATATATATATATATGTATATATATATATATATATATATATATATATATATATATATATATATATATATATATATATATATGTATATATATATATATATATATAGACACATATAAAGAGAAAGGGAGTAGTAAAATTTAAAATAAACTTACTTAAAGGAAAGGTGCTACTACATGAATCTGCCATACAATACATTTGCAACTTTCCTGCTCCATAAACAGCCTCATTGGAGTACTGCCTCAAACAATTCTTGCAAAAAAGATGACCCTTTAAAAAAAGGCACTTTTGCAAAAAAAATGTAAACAATCAAAAAAAGAAAACCATTCAATAAAAGCAGCTTACTCTACATAGTAAATTACCCTACACTAGAAAATAAAAGATAGAAACCATATAGTATAATAACCTAGGCAACCATAGTAACCATGCAAAAGATATTAAGAAAAGAGTAGAACATTAAGACTAAAAGTAAAATTGAAAAATATTTTAGAAAATTCTTAAAAATAACATGTTGGACACCTTAGATAGCTTACATAAACATATGTCATGTTATTACCTCCAAACATTGGATCATCTCTTCAAAATTTGCATCATCGTAACAGCAACTGCATTCCACAGTTTCCTAAATAAAATTAAAAAATAAATGAGAATATATATATATATATATATATTATATATATATATATATATATATATATATATATATATATATATATATATATATATATATATATATATATATATATATATATATATATAAATATAAATTAAACAAGTCAGCAAGTTTTCCTATATAAATACCAAAAAAAAAACCTAAAACCGTTTTAAGTCAGCTTAAAATTTTGAATCAACTTCATAAAAAATCAATCAAATTCATAAACAAAAAAATCCCAATTTCTATGTTAGCTTAAAAATTGAAAAAACAAACAAAAGTTTTGCCAATTTTCTTTAATTATTCTATTTATATTTGTTTTTGCATTTTAATTTTAATTGTTTTGTTTACAATTTAAATAAAAGGTTCGTATATGATATTTAGATAAAAAGTTTTTTTTTGTATTATTTAATTTAGAATAAATACTTTTGTTAGTTTTTTGTTTGTTTTTATTTTATTTTTTATATTTAAAATTGAAAGAAAATGCTTATTTCCGTGTTATGTTTTAAGTTATTTTTTTCAGAAACGAAATAAAATATCTGTTTATATGTTTTAATTTAATCTTGTTTATAAAAATTAAGACATTTGCTTTGCCTTTTTTATTTTTTTAATATTTTATTTAGAATTTAAATTTTACTATTTTTAATTTAATAATTTTATTCAGAACTTAAGTAAATAAAAAAACAAGTTTTTACTTTTTCAATTTCTTTGAAATACCAAATAAAATTCAGTTTTAAAATTCTGAAGTAAAAAACTGTCACATAATGTACATATATATATTTATATAAATATGTATATTTTTCTCAAAACAAAAAATAGAAAAGCATGATCTCTTTTTATGAAAAAAACTCATAAAACTCAACGTTGAGCTGTTTATTTTTAAATTTTTTCTCTTAAATATAAAGTTAGAACTACTAATGCACTATCCATATCCTTTAATATAACAAAAGAAAAAAAAAATTAAACTGTTGAAATATATATATATATATATATATATATATATATATATATATATATATATATATATATATATATATATATATATACATATATATATATATATATATATATATATATATATATATATATATATATATATATATATATATATATATATATATACATATATATATATATATATATATATATATATATATATATATATATATATATATATATATATATATATATATATATATATATATATATATATATATATAGGGTGGCCATTCAAATTTGAAAATGAAGTTCCATGACTTTTCCATGATTCTTCATAAAACTTTTACGATAAACCACTAACCAGTAAATTTTTCAGTACTTGCCATGCACTAAGCATTTGGTAGAAAGTATTGAAATCATGCCTGATAAAAACTTTTTTCTTTTACTTCTCTGATAATCTATTACACTGCAAAAATATATTTTTCAAAAAGGACTTAGACTAGACATAATAGTACTTTTCTTTGCATCCTAAAAATATCACAAGCAGAAAAAAAAAAAGATCATTTTAAAAAGTTCCATGAATATTCCATGACTTTCAATGAAAATTTAGGCATTCTATGACTTTTTCCATGACCAAATAAAATTCCATGACATTTCCATAATTTCCATGACCAGTGGCCGCCCTGTAGGCCTTGGGGGGAGTAAATGAGCGCGAGCTATGCGAGCTGCTCCTCGAAACTGCTTTTTACGAGAGCTTTTAGTTTTTGCACAAGCTATCTGTTTATTTATATAAAAGTTACTTATTAAATACAAAATTTGGTTTTATTCTTGCTACTAGCATGTTTGTAATGTTAATGCTACAATAATATACACAAAACAAGCGGCATTTATTGCGCCATAAAAATATTCTTTAGACGTAAAAATTTTTTTGACTTTGCAAAAACTGTGCCTGTTAATTATTCAATGAATTAAATTTTTTAGACTGCATTTTTCATTTTAGTTTTAATGATAATTAAAATTTTAAGAGAAAAAAAATAATACTTTTGCGAGAGCTCTAAATTGCTCCCTTAAACTGTTTAAGGGGAGTGTGGGCAAGATATAGTGTGGGATATATGTCCTTTTTGAAAAATATATTTTTGCAGTGTAATAGATTATCAGAGAAGTACAAGAAAAAAAGTTTTTTTCAGATATGATTTCAGAACTTTCTACCAAATGCTTAGTGCATGGCAAGTACTGAACAATTTACTAGTTAGTGGATTATTGTAAAAGTTTATGAAGAATATGCACCATACCATATTTATACACAATACTCATTTGAAAAGAACAATGTTCCTGTACCAAGTACCAAAAAAATATTTTCCCAACCATTTCCCGCAGCAACATGCAAAAAGCAAACCGACCCACTGCACTGACTCCCAGAACTGCAACCCCGTAAATGGTGTTTAATCTTCGGTAATTCACCTACATCCCCATGGAACATAACATAACACCGAAATAAGCATTTTCTTTCAATTTTAAATATAATAAATAAAATCAAAACAAACAAAAAACAAAAAACTAACAAAAAGATTTATTCTAAATTAAAAACCTTTGACGGAGTCAAAGAGCACCACAGAACACTCTGGAAAACCCCAGAATGCTCTGGAACGTGATGGAACAGCCATATTGTGCACTATGGAACATTCCATAAAACTCCGGTCCACTCCGAAAATTTCTGGCCCACTCCGGTAACACGTGGAACATTCCAGAAAACTCTGGAAATTGACAAAACAGGCAACAGCAATCCATGGAACACGAAAGAAACTGACAAAAATCACATCATAAGAAACGCCACACAGACCATTCCGACCTCCAGCGACCCCCGAAGTCACACCCGAGGTCATCCACACCCCCACCTCCGGGGGCCAGAAACAACTCTGCACTTCACAAGGAACACTCTATCCAGCCCTCCTCTGACCAAGAAATGACTATTTGAAAACCCCTGCAACCCCAGGCAGCCTCCAGCGATCTCTGAGGCCAAACCAAAATAGCCCATGTCACTCCCTGGGCCATGGGGACCATCCACGCCAAACCTCAAGTCTCCAAGACCAAGGTTAGGCTGCCAACCGGGAACAAACAATCAAGCAATCAACCAGAATTGACAATTATATATAAGATTTGACAGGTCAGGAGTATGGTCTTCATGGTCATCCTGCTACTGGTAACATGTAACCCAGTGCAACCTGTTCCATGTTCTGCTGCCTTGCAGGATTTGCTATCTAAGCAAAGGCTGGAAGGAGTGTTCTTCCTGTCATCAGTACTATCCTATATCAGTCATGCCTATAGTAATTTTTTTTTCCCCATATAGTTGGAGGTGCCTTTGTTACTGTATTAGCTCACCTGTAATCTACGTTATATGTATGTTTGTGTTCTGTCTGAACCTCTGGCGCGGTGTTCGCTCACCCGTAAGTTACTTTATGTTCTTTATGTATGTCTGAACCTCTGGCGCAGTGTTCGCTCACCCGTAAGTTACTTTATGTTTATGTTTTTTATGTTTTTTTATGTATGTTTGTGTTCTGTCTGAACCTCTGGCGTGATGTTCGCTCACCCGTAAGTTACTTTATGTTTTTTATGTGTTTGTGTTCTGTCTGAACCTCTGGCGCGGTGTTGACTCACCCGTAAGTTGATTTATGTTTGTTTGTGTTCTGTTTATACTCTAATGCAGCGTGAGCTCAGTAACTAACTACTTACTCCAACTACAAAACGTACACTCACCTTAGACTCCTGTATTTTGTTAGATGCAGTGTTTTTCCTAATGCACTTCCAAAATGTCATGCCTGGTTTTCTCAAAGTACTGTTACGGGAAGTAACTCCTTTTAACTACTCCAGGTCAGGTCAGGATAATCAAGATCAATCTTGCTACTGGCATCACATAACCCAGTACCACCTGCCTCAAGCCCTGCTGCCTTGCAGAGTGTGCTCTTCTTATACAAAGGCTAGGAGAAATAAACTCCGACTAAAAATTCCCCTGCCTTGGGGCTCTTGGTTGAGTAAAGGCTAGAGATGGTGTCTCGATAAAAACACTCATCTTGGGCAGATGTTAACTGCATCCAGCTAAACATCCCCTGCCTTGGGGCTCTTGGTTGAGTAAAGACTAGAGATGGTGTCTCGATAAAAATACTCATCTTGGGCAGATGTTAACTGCATCCTGTTACTGTCTTGTAGAAGGCCTCCTAGGCAAAGACTTTAGGGGTAAGCAAAAAAATTCTGCTAACCAGCCTCGAACTCCTTCTTCATCTATTAGGCTGGCGTAGATGTAACCTGTTTTACATTGTTTCCTGCCTAGGATGATGAATGCTGGATCTCCTTGACTCTACTCATAGAATTTTGCTTATGCCTCCTTGATAATGGCTATGCAACTCTTCCTGTTATCTCCATATGAGGGTACAGCTCTAAAACTCAGTTTAATGGTTCTGAGGCCGGCTGGTAGTAAGGTTTCCCGAAACTCTGTGGTAGCTCTCAGAGAGGCTGATTCCATCAACAGCTGCAAAATATCAGAGTATTAACAGTGCCATGTTGCGCATGGATGGTGTCCCTGTTAATGCTTTTGGTGTGCATTGTCAAGGCCACATAAGGAGCCCTATGTCACGGCTTAGGGTTAATTAACAGGACTGAGACAACTGCATAGCTCATTGATTAGGAGGCTGTGCTCTATCTATGAATGAGTCAAGTTCTCATTAAACCCAAATCATGACCAAAGTAACCAAAAATTTAAAACCTAAAAAACCATCCCCACCACCTAAATATTTTAATATATCTTTTACAAATATTCGCGGTCTACGAAGCAACTTTCCATCAGTTGAGTCTTACCTCCTGCAAAATTCACCAGACTTGCTTGCACTCAGTGAAACAAATTTAAATTCTGCAATTCCTTCTTCAGATGTCAGTGTTGATGGGTACTATCCTTTGATTTGTAAAGACTCCGATAGTCACATGCTAGGTTTAGGGGTATACATACGCATTAATTCCTCTATTTGTCGTGAAATCAGGTTCGAATCCTTTGACCATTCTTTTATGTGCTTTCGCCTAGCACCTCTTCACTCTATCACCTTTCTCTTTGTTCTTAATCGTTCTCCATCTTCCCATGATTGCACTCTTTTAGATGTTATCTCTGATCAAATTGACCACGCCCTCTCTCTTTACCCCTCTGCCAATATTGTTGTTGTTTCCTTTCGTGATTTTCTTCGTGATGGTCCTTGGGCTGATGTTTTTTCTCTCTCAGCTGACAAATGCGCCTCCTACGTAACCTCCTGGATTCAGGCTGGAATGGAAGCTTTTATTCCTTCTCGTCGGTTTCAAGTCAAGCCTCATTCTACTCCATAGTTTTCTCCTTCTTGTGCGGCTGCTATATCCAATCGTAATCATTTTTTTCATCTTTTTCAAAAGAACAACTCTCTTGAGAACAAACGGCTATTTATTATTGCAAGAAATCAATGTAAAAAGGTGCTTTCTGATGCTAAATTCCATTATTCTCAGTTCACTAAATCTCGCATCTTATCGCAGAAGTTAGGCTCTAAAGACTTTTGGAAAATCTTCAACAGCATTATCAACAAGGGTAGATCTAACATTCCATCTCTCATTCATGGGACTGATCTTATTACCTCTCCCAAGGATAAGGCAGAACTATTTGCAAAGAACTTTTTTTCTAATTCCACTCTTGAATCTTATAGACATTCTCTTCTTTCTATTCCAGTCAAACAGGTTGACCCATTGTTAGACGTTCAAATCACTCCAGCTTCTGTTAAAGTCATATCTCAATTAAACTCGTCTACAGCTTGTGGTCCAGACAACATTCCTGTCACAGTCTTGCAGAATTATTCTCCAGAACTTTCTTCAATTCTCTCTAAACTATTTAACAAGTGTTTGACTGAGTCTTGTTTTCCTGCTTGTTGGAAAATGGCATCTGTGGTTCCAATATTCAAAAACTCTGGAGAAAATTCTGACCCCTCCAATTATCGTCCGATCAGTCTTCTTTCTGTTATTAGCAAGGTCTTTAAGTCTTTGATCAACAAATTCCTCACATCTCATCTTGAGTCAAATAAACTACTGTCAGACAATCAATATGGTTTTCGATCCTCTCGCTTTACGGCCGACTTGCTAACTGCTGTAACTGAAAGTTTTTATCGTGCATTAGATGGAGGCGGTGAGGCTAGGGCTATTGCTCTTGACATATCTAAAACTTTCCTATATTAATGAATGGCAATCCTCTTACTGAGTCCTCCTCTTTACGTCTTCTTGGATTATCGCTTACTACTGACCTTTCATGGAAACCATATATACAATTGATTGCTAAGTCTCATTCGTTTACTGTATCTGTCCCTGCATGCTCTAAAAACTTTTATTCATCTAGTTTTTTTCCCCGCACTTCAATCCTTTGGAACTCTCTCCCATCTTCATGTTTTCCTGACTCATACAACCTTCAACTTTTCAAGTGTTCTGTCAACCGTTTCCTTGCTCTATAACTCTGTTCTTTTTTTTTTCCTAGTAACTCCCAACTTAATAGTGGTTGCTTGCAGCCTTATTGGGAGTGAATGCAAATAAAAAAAAAAAAAAAAAGATTAAAAAATAATATTTCTTTACCTGTTCTTTGTAGCAATATGTAAAGAGCAAAGACTTCCTCAACTGACTTTTAGAATTGTAACTTTGTAAATGTGTTCACCTCAGTAACTTGGTAAAAACTGAGTTATATGTGATTTCTGGTGATCCATTTATATCTCTATGGAAGGTTCTAGATGGAGCTAAAGAGCACCATGGAACATTCCGGAAAGTTCTTGAATGTTCTGGAAGGTGATGGAACAGCCATATTGTGCACTATGGAACATTCAGGAAAATTCTGGATCATTCTGGAAAAATGTGGAACATTCTGGAAAATTCTGGAAAATGACACAATAGGTAACAGCAAACCATGGAACACAACAGAAACTGACAAAAATCACATCATAGGTAACGCTCAACCTGTCCCCCAGACCATTCCCATTTAGCAACCCCCGAGGTCACATCCAAGGTCATCCTCACCCCCACCCCCTGGGGCGAGGAACAACTCTGCACTTCACAAGAAACACTCTATCCAACCCTTCCCCGACCCAGAAATGAATATTTGAAAACCCCCACGAAACCTGGGCGGCCTCCAGTGACCTCTGAGGTCAACTTAACATAGCCTATGTCACTCTATGGGTCATGGGGATCATCCATGCTAGATTTCAAGTTTCTAGGACCAACGGTCTGGCTGTTTACTGGGGACAAATAAACAAGCAATCAATCAGAATTGACAAATATATATAAGATATATATAAATTATTTTAATATATATAAATTATTTTAATATATTCAAATAATTTTTATAACAGCAAAAATGAGATTCTTATTATAAGACAATAAAATAAAGTTCATCTTAAAAAAATGTTCATAAAGTATTCCAAATGTAAACAGAAAATGGTTTCAGGAAAAAGTCATTGATATAATAACAGGTCTTCATTTTATTAAATTCAAACCTTGTTTAAACTCAAAATAGTGTAATATCAATTATAAGATCTTCAAATGTTAAAATAAATTTACAATACAAAAGATAAATTTATTTTGTCTAACTCCATTTATTAGGGTAACCTGGGGCAAAGCAAGACAGTTTCAGGGAGAATGTTCATAACTTGAGAAGAATCACGTTTCACAAATAATTTTGTAGGCCACTAGCACATTTGTGGTGATAGGTTGTTGAATTGGTACATAATTAAATTCAAAATGGCAACAACTACCCTGTCTCATTTTCCCCAAAACCTTGGGCAAAGTGAGACAGATTTCATTTGAAGAAAAAAACTAAGTAAAAATATAATTTCCATTAAAATTAAAGCAGACTAAAGATATTTTCCATATTAGCAGCTCTTAAATATGCTTCATTAAAAATTTCTCCAAGATGTTCTGTTTGTATTCGTCTTCCTGAATGGTTTCGTATCAATCTTATAGCATGTATAAGATTGATGTGATGATTAAAAAAGGTTTTCAAAAGCTTTAAAAAGTCCAATGGTTGAAGTTTATGAGTTGTGTATGGTGGTAGCGATAGCAAAAACAATCCATTGTCACAAGCATAGTCTATAAGTTTTAAGCTTTTGGTATGAAAACAATGACCGTTAAATATAAGTAAAACTTAGTTGATCAAGGTGCATCGTACACGTTTATAAATATGTTGTACATATTCAAGAAATAAATCAGTATTAACCCAGTCATTTTCTCAGAATCCTTGAATAGTTCCAACTGGAGCATTATCTGTGAGTAATAAATTATTTTTTTTTGCGCTTAAATATCATCATAGGTGGTACATAATGACTAACAGAATTACATGCAAATAAAATTGTTGTTGTGACTCTTTTTTCCCCATTTGTAAAACTGATAAAACACACCGTTTTCCTGAATATGAGATTACTAAAATAGATTTTAATATTATCTTCATTCAAATCAAATACTCTGTTTATAGAAATTTCTTTTTTTCTGAAGCTTCTGGTTTTTATAGTGATAAATCAGGATGGCATTTTAAAAAGCCTTGCACAAAGTCTTCTGCTAATTTACTATCTTTGTTAAAAGGTTTTGGAATTAAATTTTTTTTGCAGAACTCAAATACTATTAATCTAATATCCATCATTGAGAGACCATAAAATGAATTGTCCATATCATATATAATATACTTATTTAGATCTTGCTCTTGGTTTTCAGAAAGCATTTTTCTAAATCTTCCAAGTAAATTAGTATGTAAACTACTTTCAAGTGAATCCTTTTTAACATGCCGCTGTAATGAATCTTTTGGCACAATTAAGTTTTTACAAGCTTTTCTTAAAGACATCTGCTTCAACATTACTGCTGTAATAGCATTTTTGATGTCATCTTTGTTCCAGTTAGAATGATTAGTTTTTCTCTTAGAATTTCTAATTTAAAAATTTTTGGTCACTAAATGATGTTTATTTAGACGATCTTTTTCAGTAACTAGCTTTGTTGCACTTTTCCCGTAAATGTGAAGTTATATATTTCTTAAATATCTTACAAAACAAATAAATGATTAAAAACTCAATATTATGTTAGTTCTGTGGTAAAAAAATAGCAGTGAATTTTTCCAAAAAAGAAAAAAAAAATAATTTTGATTTTTTAATCAAATTGACGCAACTCATAAGCTTTAAACCCACTTTTCTATGTCATATTATAGAAAAAAACTGATGGAAACTACTTTAAAACAAAACAAAAACAACAACAACAACAACAAAAAACACAAAATTTTTAAAATAATAAAACAGAATTACTGTATCATTTAAAAAAAAATTCTGTACAAAGCTAGAAAACCTAAATGTCTTGCTTTGCCCCAGGTTACCCTGACTAAAGAACTTAAGAATAGTTTCTTAACAAAAAATGCAAATTAAAATAATGAAACTGAACAGAATACACAAGGCTATCCAAAACTGCATATGGAAAAAACCCATATAAATAAAAGAAAAAGAGGACAGATCAAAACAAAAATAGATCAAAGGCATTCTTAAAACAAAGCAAAATGATATGACATAATATCATTTTGAAACATTATAAATATAAGCATAAGAGAATAAAAAGGTATAAAGAAAATTCCTGATAAAACCAATAACTTAATTTTCAAAAAAATACATTTTTTAAAATTAAAATTAGTTATTTTTTTCTAGACATGTGTGTAAATAGAAACATAGTATGTGATATATATCTCTTTTTCATGTTCTAATTTTACAGTATTTATTGAAAATCATGCCAAACCTTATAAGAACACAGTAACAAGATGAAAATCATGATAAAATGACAAAAAAGACTTTTAAAAAAAATTTAAAAAGTTTTGTCAAAAAGAAATTTGTTATCATGATGTAAAACTACTTGCTGGTTTAATATGTTGCTTGTTGCTGGTTCAATATGTTACTTGTTGCAGTTCAATGTTATTTGTTGTTTGTTGTTACTTAGTTACTTTGATGTTTTTTATATAATTTGTGGCTTAAAACCTTATTAAGAAATCAAACAAAAATTAAAATGAATAAATGAATGCTAAAATTCACCTCATAGTTTTGATTGCATACAGGAACATCGATAGTACTCTAAATCAAAAAAGAAAATAACGAATATTGAATTATTAAAATAGAATTAAAAACACGACATGCAATAAATAAAAAAATTTTAAAAACTTTTAATTTCAATTTAATTTATCATTTTCAATATCAATGCAACTGGAACTAAAAAAACCTTAATTTCATTTTAACTAAAAAAAATTATTTTAAATCTTAAATCATCTTTTAAATCATTTTATCTTTTTTAAGTATTTAACTGAGCTTGTTTTAGCATGAAATGGCAACAAAGTCAAATGATTGTGTCTCTAATAACTAAGCAATAATTCTATTCATTGTATAATATTCACATCTAATGTTTAATGTGAATATTTAAATATTAGTATTGTAATACACAAACTTTTATTTTCTTATATTTTGCTTATTAGTCATTTTCAATATCATCTTTAGTTGTGTGTCACCTGTAAACATCATCATGAATATAAACTTTATAATATGACCTATTTTTTCTTGTTTTATAGGAACTAACAGCTGCCTTGGATAAAGTGCATGTTGAACAGATACTCAAGAAAATATGAATGTTTTGCATAAATTTAAAGTATAAGGCCAGATGTGTTTGTTACACCTTATCCTCTAGATCCTTTAAATTTTTTACACTAGGTTTTTTATTTCTGCTTGTGCTGTTCTATTACCAGAATACCCAATACCTACCTGCACCCTTCGAAGAGTGTCATGTAAAAAAGTTAAAATAAGTGTAATATTATTTTGTGTTTGAAAACATTACTTTGAACATTCTCTAAATTTCTTTGAAAATTAAGGAAGCATCAAGGTTCGATAAAAAAATGTTTTTTTTTTAGGAAAGTTAATATATAGTGCTGTATAAAAACTGTATTGTGTCAAATCAATACTAATACTTTCTCTTCCGTAAAGCTCCTAATGTGGAAATCTTGTTTGTCTACTGGCAATTTTCACAGTTTAAAACATACATGTGTAAGAGATGATTTGACCATTTTCTGATTGATTGAATATAATTTTGATGCATTTCATTTTGCTTTAGGGCACTCAATGCTCATGTGTGACCATTTAGCAACTTTATTTATTTACAGTTGCAATATAATAAAAAAATGATGTTTAATGTTGAACTTTTTATTTAATTATTTATTTTTTACCTACATTTGTTATAAAAAACTTTTAAACCCCCATCATTGAAATAATTTGTTTTAAATATAAGTCAAAATCAAAAAAAAAAAAAAAAATTATTTTCGTTTTAAAATTATTTGTATTATTGTATATTTTCTGAAAATAATGGAAAAAATTACATTTTTCTAATAAGTTAAAAAACCATTTGATCAAGAATTTTTGGTATTTTCATTACCAAAAAAAAAAAAAAAAAAAAAAAAATTCATGTTATTTGATAAAACATCCTGATATTAGTGTTGCCGATATGCACAAGTAACTCTCATGGAAAGATTGCAATGTTCACATAATTACCATAGTTTGGTATAAATTATGAAAATCATTTTTAAATAATTAATTTTAGAAAAAAAGAATAACCATAACCATAGTTACTAAGTTTTAAATATTTTATATATAAGTATTTTATAATAAAGAATTGATATTGAACAATTGATAAAATCACAAAACAATAAACAATAAATAAAAATATTTTTATCAATTCTATTATGTCTTGATACTTCAACATAAAATTAAAGTATCTTAATCAGGGTTCCTATTGTCTAGTTTTTTTTGTGGGTAAGTTAAATACTGTAATTGCTTCTTAATTCAAAATGTGAGTTTTTTTAAAATAATTTTTTGTTTATATTCAAAGTGAGCAACAATTGAGTTAAACTTTTGCAAAAAAAAAAAATCAAATGCACTAACAAAACTAAATAAATTTTATAATTTTTTAAAACTCTTTTTTTTATTATTTGGCTACTTAGAATTGAATGATTTTGATGAAAAATTTTAATATGGTTTTGTTTTGAAAGAGTTTTAATAAAAGAACATAAAATTCTACTTAACAAAAAATGTAAAATAGTTGCCACATGCAAGCATAGAAAATTTGTTTACTAGTGCACCTTGATACAGACAACCAGTCAAATTATTTCTTCTAATTGACAAATGATCTTGTTATAGCAATAATCATTATTCATTACGTTAAGATGTATTTGTTTAAATTAATCAATTTTCTAAATAATGTTATATTATTATTGAGATACAATTATCGTAAATTGATGCCCCAGACTGTTTTTGAGACCTGTTTGAGGAGAGCAATCAATTATTGTTCATTTTTACTAAAAAAATGAACAATGATTTGTTGCCCTGCTCTAGCAGGTCTCAAGAATGGTCTGAGAGGTAGCAATGTCAGACACCTATTTTGACCCCAGATCTAATAATATATTATATTATTATTGATCTTTTTATAACACAAATTTGAGTCCTTTTTTATTGCTTGGCTTGGCTATTTGGAATAAGCCAAGCTAAGCAATAAAAAATATAAATATCTTACTGCAGGCAAAAATATCTTACTGCATGCAACAATATTGTGCACAGATAGTTAAAAAAATAAATATTTACATAGAATATATTTATATATATACATCTATAAGTACTGCACTTACACCCACCTAAGCCCACTTACACCCACCTACGTACCTAGCTCTACTAACATAATCACAGACATACTATAACAATTTTACCTCTGATGGATGCTTAACTAAATTGGCTGGTATTTCCTTTTCCAGTTGAGGATGTACAAATGGCATAGATATACTTTTGCGTTTATTCTTTAAAAAGGAACGAAGCATTGAATCAGACACGCCTAAATAGTTTTAGATTAATGACATAAACAAACAAAAAAAAGTAAACCAATGTCAAACTATTTTGCTCTAGTTTAAATATACACCATATCTGTATTTAAAAGTTAACTTGAGTTAATTTTTAATCACACTATTGTTTTAAAGCTCTTCTTAAAGAGTTAATTGTTGATTTACCTAACCCTTGTTTAGCTAACAGCAAGAGATATAAGGTGCATCTTATTTTGACAGTTTATGTTTAGATTATTAAAATATACTCTTGATAGGTCTTAAAATTAAAACTAGACTAAACTCTCATTTTTAAAAATCAATAAACTATATTTAATAATTGTATACTTTTACATGAGAAAAATACTTTTCAACCAAAAGAGAATATTTAGTACAAATTTTTAAAACAAATAGTGCAAAATATATATTACGTTGGTAAGGATAATGTTACATCAATAATCATTGGTAGGGAAATATGCCATGATATATCAGTAAGGATGATATATGTTATATGTTATGCCATGACATAAGATATATCATTACCAACGGTAATGATATATCTTATGCCATGACACGTTGGTAACATAAATTTTACATCATGACATACTGGTAAAAAAAATGAATAAAAGAACACTTGATTTTTACTTAAAAAGTTTTGATTTATACTTAAAATGTAACTTTGGACTGTTAAAAACAAAACCTTGTAACTCTATCAAATAAAAATTGACTCCAAATTTTAAACTTTAGACATCATATTAAAATATGATATTATTATATTTATACATCAGCATATGTATTATATTTATACATCAGCAACAACTTTGAAAATAATGTTATTGATAAAACTCAACTTTAAATAACAAAATCAAACAATTTTTATTTCTTCCTAATTTGTAAATTAAACTTCCAAGTATTTTAAAAATATTGTACTTTTTTATCGAAGAGCAGGATCTTCAATACATAATAATGACTTTTATTTCGAAAACAATAATAGCTGATAATCAAACGCCATTCAAATTTTTATTTTTTTAATAATTTTTAATTTAAGTAACACTTGTAAACAAAGTAGTTACCAAATTAGCACAAAATTTAGATTATCTTACTAATTTTTATTTATTCTAAGTGATGATATAAGCAGAGCATCTTTAAACAGATTTTGTTAATTATCATCAATTTGTTTTGGAGAAAAAGCTGTTGTTTTTTTTAAATCCAAGTATTATTAATGGCATAATAATTTTTTTTAATTTTTTAAAAGACCATGCTATGTTTTTTCAACATTATGAACATTACAAAGTACCACATAACATTTTTGTTTGCTCTATGCATAAAAATATGTGTCTCAAGTTAACTGCTTTGAAAAAGTCACATCCACATTTGATTATTTTTTGACAGACAATGACATCCACATAACTTTCACATATAAGAATTTGCTTGTTAAGCTCTACATGAATTGCAAATATTGTATGGATAGAATATAACAAGAATGTAATAAACAATACAGTTGACAGTAGTATGAGATACGAAAGTTCGTGAAAGGATATGTGAGATCCTGGTTTTGCATTAAAAGTACAATTAATAGCAACACAAGTCGACATTATAAATTTTGATTATAAGTTTACTGTTCAATATTTTATAACCATCAAATAAAAAACATGAAGTTTGTATATTTTCGCCCGTTTTATACAACTAATTTTTAACAAAAATACGGACAAATTATTATTAATAACGCAATAATTAACACATTAATTAATGGCAATAATTCAAGATAGATGGTAATTTAAATTGTCAAAAAATCATAACGCGCGTTAAAAAACATATTATATTTGGTATTTTATATTTAATATTGTCGTATTTGGTATTTGTCTCTTAACATGAAAAATTAAAAATTTTTAAAAACACAATTAACAAATACAAAATTTCAAGCAATTTTCTCTTCCAATTCTTATTATTCAAAGAAAAGTTACTATTAAACTTTTATTTCTCTCATCTAAAAAAAGAACGAGTGATGTAAAAAATATAAATATTCTATACAACTCTTATTCATTCAAAGTTTAATTACACAAAACTTTTTTTTCTCTTTTGTTCTACTCTTTTATAAAAAAAGCAAGCAATGAAATAATAACTTTTCTTTCTTAACATAAATTTATACTTTGAGATAAAATCAAATTAGAAATAAAGCAACAATGAACAAAACAACTAACAGATTAATCTGGGTTCTATTTTTTGATATTAATGAAAATAATCAACATAAACATTACCAACAACAATTACCAACAACAATTACCAACAACAATTATCAAGTAAACAACACAATATCGCATAATTTTAAGGGCTTTTTATTTTTATTGCTTAGTCGTTCTAAATAATAAGTAAATTTAGTTCAAGTTAATATTTCAATATTTACAGTTGCAATACAATAAAAAAATGATGTTTAATGTTGAACTTTTTATTTAATTATTTATTTTTTACCTACATTTGTTATAAAAAACTTTTAAACCCCCATCATTGAAATAATTTGTTTTAAATATATTTCAAAGCGATTATTCAAACTAATTTTTTTCGCTTGACTTCCCGAACTTCATGCAAAGCAAATTGAGACGAAATATTGTCTAACCAAATAAAAATGCTGTTACTAATTTTATAAGGGTAATTAATGTAAAACAATTTAGTTCCAGATTAATTTGTTCGTTGCTTTGCTCATTGTTGATTTATTTCTAATTTAATTTTATCTCAAACTATAATTATATATTAAAAAATAAAAGTTTTTATTTCATCGGGCGCTCTTTTTATAAAAGAGTAGAACAAAAGAGAAAGAAAAGTTTCGCGCAATTAAACTTTGAACGAATAAGAGTTGTAAAGAATATATATATATTTTTTGCGTCACTCGTTCTTTTTTTAGATGGGAGAAATAAAAGTTTAATAGCTTAATTTTCTTTGAATAAATGAGAATTGGAAGAGAAAATTGTTTGAAAATTTGTATTTGTTAATTGTGTTTTTAAAAATTTTTAATTTTTCATGTTAAGAGACAAATGCCAATTACGACACAAATTTGGAAATACCAAATATAATATGTTTTTTAATGCGCGTTATGACATTTTAACAATTTAAATTACCATCTATCTTGAATTATTGCCTTTAATTAGGGTGTTAATTATTGCGTTATTTAATAATTTGTCCGTATTTTGGTTAAATATTAGTTGGATAAAACAAAAATATACAAACTTCATGTTTTTTATTTGATGGTTATAAAATATTGAACAGTAAACTTATAATCAAGATTTATAACGCTGACTTGTGTTGCAATTAATTGTACTTTTAATGCAAAATCAGGATCTCACATATCCTTTCACGAATTTTCATATCTGATACTACTGTCAAGTGTTAAAAAAAAAGTACAAAAATACACTAAACTATTGTTTAGTGTATTCTTGTATTTTTTTTCATAATCTTAACAGGTTCTAATTGGTATGGAGTTGCTGACATTTTAAAAATTTCATTATCAAAAATCAAATGTAAAATAAAATGGTATTTCCTTTTTATCTGTATCCAATTCAGCAAATTTAGCAATTTAAATTAAATCAGCGTGATCAAAAAAATTTTATAATAAAAAAAGTTAACAATTCATTAAATATCTCTAATTAATACAGTTAGTTTATGAAAGTAATTGTTAATAAATACTTTTTTTCAACGGGAAAACAAAAAATTGTCATAGCGTAAAAATAACCAGAGAAGTTAGAAAATAGTTCCCATTGTTTAAATAAAAATAATTAAGAATCAGAATATATAATACTGCGCTCTCTTGCGCTAAAACAAGAGACCGTATATAAAACATTCTATATAATGTAAAATACTTGTATGAAAATCATGAGATTGGTAAGTAAAGCTTTAATATTTGTTTTAATTTAAATAATTAAAGAAATATAAGTAAGATATATAAATCTTAAAATTATTAAGATATCTGTAAAAAATAAGTTGCTCCTATAAAATAAAAATAATTTATTGTTTTTACTTTTTACAAAATTTTTTTTGGGATATGTTAAAAAAATACTTCAGTAGAAAAACGCAGCTTAGTTTAATTACACTTTTCTTTTGTTAAAAATCTATCGTGACGTTAAATACTAAAACTTTTATGAATTAAACGCGCTTCAAAGGAATTGCCAAAGTCTGTAGATTGCGACGCATAATTTGAAGACTCCGAGTAGTTGAAAAAAATGGAGAAGACGAGCTTCGGCAAAAACAACAACATTTATTTTTCACGGTATGCATTCATTATTTATTTTTAATCAAAAAAATTTGGTTCAAACCTTTTTTTTTAACATTATCTTTAATATGAACACAACATGTGTTAGGAGTTTGGGATCCCTTTAACCAGGAATAAATTTGATACAGTGTTGTAACCAAATTGGGAATTTGTTGAAGTATTTCTTAATCACCCCCCTCCTCCCCTGAGACTAAAATATGTTCTGGGAAAGCATGGGGTCCTTTTTTGGTGTTCTTTTTTTTTCTACTCTACTTCAGCGCTGCATACATTTATTGATCAGCACCAAAAATAAAATACCATCTGTATCATTAAAGATGAATATGAAATCAACACAAAATTAGCTGTTGTTTTACGACACGGCAAACTAAGAACTGATTTCCGAACATATATATATATATATAGTTTATAAAAAAAAAAGATATCATTCCTAATATATATCAGGAATGATATCTTTTTTTATTATAAACAAATCAGTGTATTATAATTATTATTGAGAGTAATTAATTTGACTTATTTTTAATCGTTTTATATTGTCGCCGCTTTCATTTCAAGAGTATTATTTTAAATATATATTTCATTTTCAATCTAATATAGTAAAATAGCGATCTCCAATGAGCCAATGATCTTCTACTTCTAATTATTATTTAAATTCTGCTCGATGTACCTTATGAACGAATCCTAACTTCATCATATAATAAATTGTGTCATCAAAAGAAATTTTTTGAAAATAGATAAGGTTTTAAAAATAGTAAACACAAGCTCATAAATTTCATATTTCACATTTATTGCAAGATCAATTTTATAATTAATAATAATTTATTTTATACATAAATCACAAAGCGAAATAAAGTTATAATCACAAAGTCTCAGCAAATACAGCAACAAATATTGTTTAATTATAGGGTAATATTATTAGCAAGAGATTGCACGTGTGGCATCGAAGAATACCAGTTAAAAAGTAAAAAACTTTAGCAAATTCTGTTGATATAAAATATCAAATAAACAAAAGAAAAACAAAAACTAAAAGACTTTCTGTAATAACCGTAATTGATCAAAAGGTATCTGACATTCTTGATGTTTTTGTTGAAGAAAATCATGTACTACTTAAAGTTGAGTTTACGTTAAGACTTAATAAGTTATTTAACTTTTTAGCCAAAAAATTTTTGCAGTTATGCAATTGTATAATTGCATAACTGCGAAATTTTCGCCATTATTGGTATAAATACAATTGTATTTATACCAATAATGACGATTTGATTTCATGTTTTACGCAATTAATAAATTAGTATTTTTTAATGTTATTTTTCCATTAGTTTTAAATAATAATTAATTTCAAATTATTTTTAGAATTATTATTAAACTTTAATTTAGAAACTTTTTTTAGAGAATGGGATTTTTTCCTTTAAATTAGGAATTTTAATTTAATGAGCATTTGGGAAAACCGAGTTTGACGGGGCGCCACAGAGCTAGTTTACACCCTGATTATTTATTTTTATTCAAAAAAACTTGGTTCAAACCTTTTTTTTTAACAATACCTTTAAAATAAACACAAGATGTGGTGGGAGTTTGGGATTTCTTTAATAGTTTTTTTTTTTTTTAATGGTTTTTTTATTGACCTTTATGAAATTCACTTATAAGCAATTTGTGAAAAAACTTCTTGAAAAACTTTCTTTAAAAAAAACAAACAACTAATTTGTGAGAAAGCAAACATAAGATTTTAATATTGAATGATTTAAGAAATAATTGGTACAAGTTTTTTTACCTAAGGAAATATTTTTTTTGTCAAACAACATTTAAATTGTTATCATTATTTTATAACAGTATTGTTTAAATTAAAGATACTTCATAAATAATTTATAAAGATAAAGACTTTAAATGATTTTTAACATGGTTTCAAATTAATTTTGAATAACAATGTGGCATTTTAAAACACACAACTGATATAATTTAAAAGTAAAGTTACATTTACTTGTGTACTGTTATACAACCAAATCTCATAAAAAGGCTTGTAAATTATTCAAAATAAATCAATTAAATATATAATTTTTAAATAAATCGAATAAATAAAAATAGAATACAAAAACAAACAATTTTTTTTTTGGAAAATTACAAGTAAAAAAAAAACTTACTTTTTTTTCCACCTTTTATTTCCGTTATTTCACACATAATGAGATTATATGTCAAAGCAAAACTACTTCTGCCTTCTCCATAAAAAATATTTCTTATGGCTGCTGTTGAAATCTATAAACATTAATAAATTTCATATGTATATATATATATATATATATATATATATATATATATATATATATATATATATATATATATATATATATATATATATATATATATATATAATTTTCAAATTTATATATATAAATATATATATATATATATATATAAAAATATATATATATATATAATATATATATATATAAATATATATAATAAAAAATTCTGAGATTGGCTAAAAATTGTCAACCTCAGACACAGTCAGATCAGCTGTTAGGTCAGCATTGCCTAATGCCACTTATAATTCTAAGGGCTGTATATGTAATATGTGTATATGTCTGTATGTGTATATCAGTCTTCTCTGTTAGACTAGCGCTTTCGCAGTTTTGCGCTCGCCTACACGTCTGCCAATACTACAGCTGGCGCTTTTTTTAAGCGCTCGCCTAAAAATTTCAAGAGTGTTTTTAAATTGCAACAAATCATTTTTTAAAATTAAATTCTAATTAAAGAGGTAATTTTTTTTTTAAATTTTTTAAAAGACAAATAATTACTGTCTGGCCAACGCTTTTTTGTGCGCTGGAGGTAAATTTCAAACAGAGAAGACTGGTATATACATGTGATGTACAGATCAAATACCAACTGATAACTGCACCTTCTACATCATCTCTTGGATTGAGACAGAGATAAAATTTTTATGTTTTTTTATCTGATTCATGTCAAGCCTCGCTCTACTTCATGAATTTTTCTTGTGCAGCTGCTACTTCTAATCACATCCATTTGTTTTATCTTTTTTAGAACAACTTTTTTAAGAACAAAACTTTTTTATTATTGCAAGAAATCAAAAAGGTGATGCAGAACCCATTATTCCTAGATCACTAAGTCTCAAATTTTATCTTAGAAATTATGTTCTAAAAACTTTTATATAATCTATGTGGATAATTAAAGGGATCCCTAAGTGTGAACAACAAGTGTGAAGACAAGTCGTGTTTATATCTTAAATAAACCTTATGAAAATAAGTTTAGATTTAATAAAACTTCTTTATCAAAAAACTTCAATTGTAATGTCATATTGTTTTCCACGAAGGAAATTTTTAAATAAAAAATAAAAAAAAAAGTAAATATTAAAAAATTTAATTTACAGGTTTTCCCTTTTGTTAAAAGTTAAAATATTTTAGTTTTTGGGCTTTTACTTTTTTTACTTGTATTAAAAAAAATATTAACCAACTATAAGTGAGAAATAATAATTAAAAAAAAAAATGAGTATTCAAAATTTAAAATAATATTATTGTTAATATAATTTACATCTATATCTAAGTTAAAAAAATTTAAATCAATTTAATTGTTAAAATCCATCAAACATCCATTATTAATATTGGCATATTTAATATATGCCAATATTAATAATGGATGTTTTAATTAATTAATAATTAATGGATGTTAAACTAATTAATAATTAATAAAAGAGAATGTTGACCTTATGTAGTTTAATAAAATGTATATAATTTTAAAAGAAATTTTAAAATTGTAAGATAATTTAAAACTTATTTTTGATTCATTTTTAAAACGAAAATAATATAAGTATTATATATCAAGTATAAAAAAACAAATTCATTTAAAAATTTTCTAAAAATTGCTACAATAGAATTTAAAAATTGGATTTTAAATTATAATAAATAAGTAAAAATAATAAAAATAAATTTGATTTACTGATTGTTGGTGAAAACAAAATACTGTTTTATTTTTTTTAATAAAAGTAGTTTTTTAAGAAAAACATTTAATTTTTATCTTTTTGAACTTACATAATAAAACTTTTAATTAATTTTTCTTTTTATCTTTTATAAATAATTATTCTTTTTTTTTTGTAAAACTATTCACAAAGGATATTAACTTGAATATTTTGACTCTTTCACACCTATATATAATATTTGTAAAAAGTAAAAATATACATAGTATACTAAAAATGATATAATAGGGATAAAAACCATCATATTTACACCCTATAACTATATATTTTCAAAAAGATAAATAAATAGAAATTGTCTCTTTTTTTTAAAAAAAAATACCAATGAAGGCGGATATAAAGAACTTTTGCAAATTTTTTTATTATTTTTTTACAAAAAAAAAGTCTAACTTTATGTCTTAGAAAAAGTTAATTGCTAATCAAGTTAAATGCTAATCAAGACTTAAGTTAAATGCTATTCAAGACTTAAAACTACCAGTAGTATAGCATTCTGTAAGAAAAATAGATAAAAATGGAAGGCTCAAGCACTTAAAAATCTTTAAGATAACAAAAATTATCAACAAATTAGCCAGGACAAGAAAAATTTAACTAAATAAAATACCACAAAAAACAGTTTCATAGTATAAAAGACATAAAATTTGCACTTCAAAACTATATATTTTTTTAAAAATAAACTCTTAGACATAACATATCTTTAAAAAATTATGTTATGTCTTTAAAAAAATCAAAATCAAACACGTTAAAAAAACTGTCTATTTAGGGTTCATTCACAAGTTAAGTCACTAAATTTTCAACCATTTAAGACTCCTTCCCCCTGACTGATCACTGATTGATTTTCCCCCCCTCTCCTTCCCCTCCTTTTCCCTGCTGATCACAACATTGTAACAATCTTTAAAAAAATAACTAAAATATCTATAATATGTAGTAACAAGTTCCGTATGAGTTGTCACAAAACCACTAACTTTTCTCCATCCCCCCCATCCCTAAAGCATGACATAATCTATTGACCCCTTATTTCTATTACGGAGCTTTAAAAATTAGTTTATTATGGCTAATTTTGAAGCTAAACATAAAGTTATCCTTTAAAGCATACAATGTTGTTTTGATTATTGGCTCTGCTAGAAAAACTCTTTATTTATAGATTTAATTATTTAAAAGTTAATTAGTTAATTAACTTTTAACTTCTTTTCTAATGTCTTGGCACTTAGGGATCCTTTTAAAAAACTAATACTATGTACTTTTAAAAAACCAATACTATTGCAACCTAGAAAGTCGAATTACCTATTATAAATATATTATAAAGTCGAATTACCTATTAAAAAAGTTAATTATAAAAAAGGTTTTTTTTGTTTATGTTTTGAAAAATTTATGTGTTTGATAGGGGGTTAATTTTGCAATTAATAATGTGCAAATACAGAGAGAAGGGGTTGTTGAAAGCATACAGTTTTATACAAAGGGGGAGGAAGAAGTGGAATCTATGCATACAGTTGCATACAAAGGGGGAGGAAGTGGAGTCTACATCAATGGTTTTAGGGTGTAAGTACTTTATCGATGCCCCCTTATGTAGAAGTTTTTGATTTTTTTTTTTACTGTTTTAAAGCCAAGGGGTCACTACAGTCAATAAGGCTTACTTTTTTTTTCTTTTTTTTTTTTTTTAATGTTGTTAAAAACCTCACATAAATATTTAACATATATGGATCATTCCATATAAAATTGTCATACTTCAAAAATATTGAAACTGAATATTAGAAATAGACTTTTTTTAAAATCTATTTCTAATATTCATAATAAAATTTGGTATAATAAATAATAAAATTTTGTAGTCATTTTTAATATTTAATGATATAAAAAAACATGGATTTTTTAACATGGACTTGTGTTAAATTTTTTTTTTTAATGTTTAAGAATCAGATTAAAGATTTGTGATTAAATAAGTATGTTAATAAGTGATATTATCTCAAATATTAGTTGGTATGTTACAAAGAAAAAAAAAAGGCCTTTTTCACCGTCACGATTGCGACTATTATAACAAATTTAGTTTTTTAATACAACCTAAACTTAATTTTTTTCAATTAGAAAACATTTAGCAAAAGCATTTTAGTTAAAACGAATATATGTAAAAAAAACTTATGAAATCCTTGTCTGGAAAAAAATAAAACGCAATTTCTTTTTTGTCAAGACTACAACATAATGGATGTTTCGATGTTTAAATGAGTCATTTTGATGTTTGAATGCGTCATTTCAATGTTTAAATGCATCGTTTAGATATTCAATTGCGTCAAGGAAGTAGATTTAATTTGAAAAACATTAATTAAAACACGTGTTATATAGAGTAATTTAAATAATTGATATAACTGTGTATTTAAAGGTTATGAACTAATTTAAAATCTAAGTTATTTGACAAATTCTTAAAAATACAGGAAACATATAAATATTAAAACAATGCCCAAATCGCACAAACAAGTTTGTAAAAATTATAGAGAAAAAAAGAAAACTGAATTTAAAAAAAATGAAAGAAAACGAAGGAATCGCCACCAACAATCAACGCCATAGCAAAAGAGCTTGCTAAATTACAACAGCGTAAACACAGCGATGGGTTATCCCATATCAAATCACCTAAAGGCTCTCAGAGTACCACCTCAGATTTGCTTTAAATTAAAATAAACATACAGATCTTATGCAAAAAATACAATCCAGAAAATTTCAGCCAGATTGACTAATTTGTTCAAAAGTTATGATTGAATTAAAATTTGACCAAAATCTGAAAAATTTGTGTATCAGGAGCTTATAGTTTATAATTTTGTGTAAAAATAAAAAAAACAATTGTGTATCAGGAACGATACACATATTTTTTGTGAAAAATTTGTGTATCAGGAGCTTATAATTTTTGTGACGACTTTTAAATAATATTATATCAGATTTTTTAGAGTTAGGATACTAATTTTTTTTATTATTTTTTAATTATCTTCGCTTCCAACAAGGCTGCAAGCAACCACTAATTAGTGTTGGAAGTTACTGGAAGAGAAAAGATGAAGATTGGAGAGCAAGATAACGATTGACAGATGACTTAAAAGATTGCAAATTATATGAATCAGGAAAGCAAGATGAAGGAAGTGAATTCCAAAGAACTGATGTTCGAGGAAAAAAAC
Organism: Hydra vulgaris; assembly: GCF_022113875.1. Taxonomy (NCBI): domain Eukaryota; kingdom Metazoa; phylum Cnidaria; class Hydrozoa; order Anthoathecata; family Hydridae; genus Hydra; species Hydra vulgaris. Next base: position 15,039,271 of record NC_061166.1, read on the forward strand.
TAGACGAATAAGAGTTTTTGGAGCACTTAGGAACAGTAACAGAAAAAGGATGAGACTTGATTGAATGACGAGTAACACGTTCTGTTAGTTGAGTTCTGTTAGTAAGGAAAGATTTGAACCAAGAGTTTGAAACTCCTCTAATACCATAGTAGGATAACTTATAAAGTAGAATGTTGACATTTGACACTGTAGATGTCAAATGATGACATTCTACATTAAATCTCCTTTAAAAAATGTAAACGTGACAAATTAGAATATGGAAAACAAAAAATTAAAAACTGGAAACAAGTATGACAAACCTAGTAGCATCAGCATTGGATATAGACCCAAAAGAAATAATATCTGAGAAAAAGCAAAAGTGCATTAACTGTAATGATTTAGACAAACTTATAGATGCAATAAAGGAAAAAGTAAAAATCAGTTTGAATGAAGAAAAAGTTCAGTTACTGACATTAATTCCTGATAGTTGGTCAATTAAAAAAACTTGCAATGCATTTTCAGTTTCAGACCATTTTGTTAAGAAAGCCAGAAAGCTGAAAAATGAAAAGAGAATACTTGCTAAACTTGAGGCTAAAAAAGGACATCCTTTGGAGGGATATTGTTAAGCAGAGAGTCATTGAAATATATGAATTTGACAAATACACTAAACAATGTCCAGGAAAATGTTTAGGAAAAAAAGACTTTGTTTCTGTGCGCATAAATAATGTTAAAGTTCATAAACAAAAACGTTTAATATTAGTTCATTTAAAAGAACATTATTTGGAGTTTAAGAAGTTATACCCTGAACACAAAGTTGGATTCAACAAGTTCTGTGAAGGTTAAAGTGGTGCCTTACTGTTGATAGTAGTGGAAGCCAGTGTATGTTCTTACCATCAAAATGCTAAGTTGATGTGCTATGCTCTTCCTAACAGCTATTTAAAGATTTAATGAAAGTATGTGTTTGTAATATAGATAGTCAAAACTGCATGTTTCATCTATGTTCTAACTCCCTGGTAAAATAAATTTGAAGACTTACTTGGAAAATGTGTTTGAAAAGAATGATTTTGATTTTGATGATTAGATCATATATAAACAATGGGTGTCAACTGACTGAACTGCACTTATTACAGTCCAAACAAGCATTAGTTAATTTATTGAAACTTCAAGTGAAACTTTGTATGACCTTTGTATGACCTAAAGCAGCCCCAAACCATCGTAGTTGGAGCCTGTTTTACAGTAGGGACTACATATCTGATATTGTAGCGCTGATTGACTGGTCTTCTAACATGCCTAGTGTAAGAGGCAAACTGGGAAAATGTTGATTCATTGGAAAAAATGACCCTGCACCACTGGTCAACAAACCAGTTTTTGTAAAAATTGCAAAAGGCCAATCTCTCTTTAATATTCTTGGGAGTTAGCTTTGATTTTTTTTCTGGACGGCGAGAAAGAAGGTTACAATCCTTGGTAAGACGCCTACTTATTGTTCTGGGGCTAACTCTGACACCGGTATTGGTGGTTATGGCTGCTGATGACCATGTAGGAATTCAAACACAAGCACGCCGAATTGATCAGTCATCATTCGGTGTCGTCTTACGAAGTAGTTCTGGTCTAATATGTGATATGAAAACGTTCCTAGCTGCTCTACCCTTTTTATTGCCTTGAATACAGCTGTTTTAGAAACTCTTAAGTGTACAGCAATTTGCTTATAGCTGTATTTTTCTTGCCTGACAACTTGTGCTTGGACTAGCATGACAATTTGTGCTCGGACCTCCTTTGAGACTTCCTTACCCCGTGGCATAGTTTAAAACATATGAAAACAGTAACTATATTTAGCACTTTAAAGCATTAATTGGGCTATATTTATTATTTTAAATATAACATAATGCTAAAATTGTTGCCTAAACAGTAATTATAAATAAAAAAATTAGCCTCACATAATTACATTGAATAAATCTGGTATACCACACAATATAACAACCAGAAACTGCAATAACTTGCTGAAATTTATCTAAACTTTATAAAATGTAACAGAATAATGAATTAAAAATGCCTAACCCACGCTGTCTTCTTGATATTTGGCTGTACTGTGGTCTAGCTTTCAAAAACAGTCCCAAGAAATTAAAAGTTCATGCGCGGTCATGTGTGACTGACTAAACATCATTCATGGATTGACTTTCTCTAGAGACATGTCGCTAGTACGTTATAAGGTTTGAAAACAACTGTAATTATTATCTAACTGTCTTTACATGATAAAGAATCATGAAACAATAGAAAATTTATCATCGTTCTCATATTTAAGGCCATGACTGTATATATATATATAAGGTTGTCAACCCTTGATCATTGAAACAAAAATCATATTTGTGTTCATCATTGTGGTTTGATATTTTTATAATTACGGAAGATTTTATTTAAGTTATATAATTTTGCAATAGCAATGTTTGGTTGCATACATTGTATTAATGTTGGGTTTAGTTTGTAAAAACCATCAACTTTTTGCCATGTATTTACATACATTGGATCAACCTTGATTTATATACATTGAATTAACATCAAAATATATACATTGGATCAACGTTGGGTTTAGATAAAAAAAACAATCAACTTTTTGCAATGTTTTTTACATACATTAAAAAAATGTTGATTTATATACATTGAATCAATGTCGCAATATATATATATATATATATATATATATATATTTTTAAACATCTTCCCTTTCAACAAGAGTGCAAGCAACCACTAATTAGTGTTGGAAGTTACTGGAAGAGAAAAGATGAAGATTGTAGAGCAACACAACGATTGACAGACGACTTAAAATATTGCAAATTATATAAATCAGGAAGGCAAAATAAAGGAAGCGAATTCCAAAGAACTGATGTTCGAGGAAAAAAACTAGAAGAATAAGAGTTTTTGAAGCACTTAGGAACAGTCACAGAAAAAGGATGAGACTTAATTGAATGACAAGTAACATGAGAATGAATTTTGGTAGATGGTACAAGAGACGCTAGCTCTTTAGAGCAGTGCCCATTATAGTATTTGTAGAAAAGAGAAAGAGAAGAAACATTACAACGATGTGATAATGTTTGAAGGGTGGCTGCACAAGCAGGTCTAACTATTTTTACAATGCATTTTGTCTAAAAGAAAAAGGGCATTATTTGGAGATCCACCCCAGATATGGCAACAGTATTCCATAAAGGCCAGATTTGAGATTTATAGAGATAGAGAATAGAATCCAGAGTAAAAAATTGTCGAGCTCGATAAAGAGATGCAACTTTAAGAGATGCTAATTTTGCAACAGATTTTATATATGGTTTCAAAGAAAGATCAGAAGTAAGAGTTAATCCTAGAAGATGAAGGGGAGATGACTTATCAAGTACATTACTGTTCATAAATATAGAAAGGTCTAAATAATTGCAATAAAGATTGGCTGAAAAAAACTGAGTTTTATTTGAATTACAGTTCACCAGCCACTAAGAGCCCGATGCTGTAGCAGAAGTGAGATCCTTTTTAAGCTCAAATGCCCCCTTCAAGCAATCAGAGAGAGTTGGCTTCTTATCATGACAAGAATATAAAAGATATATACATTGGATCAACATTGTATATATGTATATAAAGATATATACATCGGGTCAACGTTGGGTTTAGATTGTAAAAACAATCAAATCTTATTGATGTTTTTACATACATTGGAAAAATGTTGATTTATATACATTGAGCCAAAGTCGAAATATATACATTGGATCAACATTAGGTTTAGATTGTAAAAACAATCAATTTTTAGATGTTTTTACATACATTGGATCAATATAAATTTGCCAGATGTTTTTAGTTCTGTTGGTAATAATTTTATCATTAACCAAGTTTTGCATTGGAAAAAAGAGCCAACATTTGCAATGGTTTTACATACGTTGGCCCAATGTAAGTGTGCTAGCTGGGCCATGATGCCTTTAAAACCAGAGATGCCAACAAGTACATATGTCAACATCCCTAGATATTAATCACAAAATTTTGAAAGTTTGAACTTGGATGAATACACTGAAAGATTCTTAAGATACAATTTTTTACTGGTGAAAAAATTGCAGATATATGGCAATAGCAATTAATGACTTTGCACATTTAGACTGCTTACTTTCTTCTGTGTCTACAAGCTACTAAAATCAATATCAATGTAAGGTTAAGCCAGTTGTTAGAATTTTTACAGTCAATGTCAACTAATCTTTTACCTACTTTGTTAAAGATAATTTCTTATTTCAGAACTTTGCCTAAAAATGAATTTTACAGCTCATTTAATTTAATGTACAATACATGTACATTAATTATCATATTCAACAACCTATTACTTTTTATAATCTTTAAAATCCATTTACTTAAGAAGATTATTGAGTTAATGTTATCAAAATGTATTATTAAGAAAAAATTAGGACAAATAAATATTTCTAAATAGTAAGGTTTACTTGTATGTCTAAATAGTTTAATGGTTTAATAGCTTGTTTATGGTTCAATGTCAAAAATATCTTGGCGGTTGATGCCAGTTCATTAAAGCAAAGTTTTTTAAAATAAAAACTTTCTTAAAAAAGAAATAACTTTTGCAAACCACAAGAAATTTTATAACTTTCTAGAAGGGTTTGTCTTATGGTTAAATGAAGAAACTGGAGTAGTTAAAGTACATCTAGCATATGTGGTAATATTGGAGTAGATAACTGAGAAATTGAATTTTCAAATAGCCAGTGTTGTGGATCAGATCTTAAACTGAATGAAGCCATTTTATAGTTAACTACTTGAAGAGTTTAGGGAACCAATTTTCTAGACTAATGTTTAACCAATTTCAAGTCAGCATTTATTTATTATCTTAGTTCAAAAAAAAAATAAAACTCATATTTGAATTCAGCACACATGTAAAATTAATAATGCGCTGCAGTTAGACAAAAATTACAAGTGTTATGGGTAGTAGTTGCTAGGCTAATAGTTGCTAGGCTACATTTTTAGACAACTCAAAGTAAAAAGATATTTAAATATTTCTTACAGTTATAAATTATTAACTTTGCACTTTATGTAATACTGAGTAAGTTACTGTTAAAAATATTAAAATGAATAAACAAATTAACAAAAATAACCAATTTTGAAATATAGTGTATTAATTAGTTTTAATATAATTTACAAAAATACTATTAAAATTGTTTATGATTTAAATCAAAGTGTAAAAAATATGTCAAATGCTAAAATAATTTTTTTATGACCATTTATAAATATTTTGAAGATTTAAAAAAGTATTTATTTGAACAAAATCCAATTTTAAAAAATTACATAAAAAAAGAAAAAACAACAATTTTAGATAATTATATACATACATAGCTAAACATGTTTTGAAGTTTTTGTATTGATTGCCTGTTGTATTCTGTTGCTGACGATGTAGTACAGATTTCTGGCGTACTTTGTATACAACTGTTACTCTGATATTGAATAAAAATTTAAACTAATTTATTATTATCATTATATATATATATATATATATATATATATATATATATATATATATATATATATATATATATATATATATATATATATATATATATATATATATATATCAAATATATATATATATATATATATCAAATATATATATATATATATTTGATATATTGTATGTATGTATATATATATATATATATATATATATATATATATATATATACATATATTATATATATATTTGATATTTTGTGTGTATATATATATATATATATATATATATATATATATATATATATATATATATATATATATATATATATATGTATATATATTTATATATATATATATATATATATATATATATATATATATATATATATATATATATATATATATATATATATATATATATATATTTGAAATTATTAAATAAAAACTTAAATACAAAAATTTTAATATAATTTCTCTTTTTTTTTTTTTTTAATGTTTTATTTTTTAAAACTATAAGGTATATTTAGACATGCATGTTTATTTAAAAAGCATGTTTAGACTTTTTAAATAAACAAATGGAAAAAAATGTTTGCTGAAAAGAAGTTAAATTAGAAGCTTTGTAACCTTCTGTTATAATTGCTCCCAAATTTGAATTAGGTTGTTATATCTAAAATAATTTTTTTTTTTTTTTTTCATATGTAACTTTGATTTATCTGAGTATTACAAACTAAATTTTGTCTTATAACTTATGTTATGCAATTTATTTTTGAAAAAAAAACTAAAATTTTTGTAGATGCATGTAGCTTTTGTAGATGCATGATGTGTTTATTTATCTGACGAGTATTTTTCTTTTTTACATATTTAAAAAGAGTTGATTTAAAATATTTAAATTTACATCTGCATTCAACCATATCAATCACAATGATAAATGTTTAGTCAACAGAATTTAATACTTATAGAAAGTAACAGGAACAATTACTTAAATGATTAATAGCAATTTTAAATTAATATATTATACTTAATAGCTTTTTAAAAATTAAAAAGCAATTAATAAAAATTAAAAGCTAGAAGAGTAGAAGAAATGGAGAAAGTTAACTCAACCGGGGGTTATCATTTTTAAGAATCGTATTGTGGATAACAATTACCAGAGCAAGTGAAAATAATTAATAACATTTCCAATGAAATTAAAGAACATAAAAAGGAGAAAGTAATAATGTTATTTTTGGTTTAAATTGCCTTAAAAGATGAAGACAAACAGAAAGCAAATAAAGAAAATAGTATCTTGATCAAAAAAGATTTTTTTTAAAACCAAACCTCAAAATAAAAGTGTAAAAAATTATTAAGCTTAAATACTAGTGATAAGCTTAAATACTAGTAATAATAATACTAGTGATATACTAAGCTAGTTTTTGATACGTTATTAGTATTTATATAGCGACTAAACTTATGAGATGGTATTGAAAGTTTGGTCAAAGTAGATGTTTGATATGGTGCTGAAGGTTTGGTCAAAGTAGATGTTTTCATTTTAAATTAAATATTGAGTACTAGTTTTTATTTTTCATTTTTCTATTTTTACAAATAAAAAAAATCTAAAAGTTTGCTTAGTGATAAACTTTTGTTGTTGTATTAAAAGTTAAAAACTAGAGCAATTCAATCCTCAAAAAATCTAAAGAATGAAGAGATTCAAAAGAATATGAAAGATATTTATAAATCCAGATTTTACATAAAGTGAAAGATATCAAACAAAATTGTGAAGAGAATAGTTTAAATCAAAAAGCATTGAAAATACAGACAATGAGTATTATTTCACTATCAGAAGTGATAAAACTATAAGAAAAAAAAAGTAGTAACTAATAAAAAACAACATTAAAAAAGCTCTAATTGCGGTAGTAAATCTTTTATATAAAAAAAAAACAAGATAAGAGAAAGTTATTTAAAATACTGTTACACAAATGTTGTTTAATAACATAATGAGCTGTTAATTGAAGTTGAAAGAAATTCACCACACATAATTATGGTGTGCAAGACATGGTGGACAGACAACTCGAAACATATAGAAAAGATAGAGCCATTGGAAAAGGTGGTGAAGTGTAATTTATATATATATTGACCTTCAAAGTAAACTATGCGAACAAATTTGGTGTTCTATAAACATTGGTTAAGACAGAATTATGTTTGAATGTATTTACCCACGGCTGTTTCACTCAATATAAAAGCGAGCCTGACGTCACGAGTTTATCAAAAAAAAAAGTATTTCCGCATAAAAAGTATAAAAATTCATTAACTTTAAAATAATAGTATTTTTTTTCTATAAATGCTTTCATATTCAAATAAAAAAAATATAAAAGATCTATCTTTCCTTGTTAAATAAACATTTACATTAAACGGAATAAAAATGAAAGCTGTAAAAATATTGTTAATAATTTGGCATCACTTTTCTGATTTTTGCGATTTTTACGCAAAACCTGTCTTAGGCCAACTAAGATTTGATAACATAGCTACATGGTCGATGGTTGAAATTTAGAACAGTTATTAATGAATGTCTGTTCTATCTAGATTTCCACAGACTTTGCAAGTTTTTATATAGAAAGTTAGTTTTTAATGCATTTATATTTTTGTTTTTATTCGTTTTGAATAAAAAACATAACATTTTTGAAAAGTCTGTGGATTTAGTAATACTTCAACCTTATATGAATAAGAAAATCAAAAAATTATTTTCTGTACCTCTAGCTATGTTATCCAATATGTTTTCAAACTTGGCATGTTTAGCGACATTTTTTTTAGTTTTTTTTTGCATAAATTCTTGTTTACATTTTAAAGCGGTGACGCAAACTCGGATCGTTACGTCCCCAACGATTATCGGATGCATTTTAAGAAAACAAACAAAACAAACGAGACACATTTTATAGAATAAATAACAAAGTTTCGCGGATTAATTTCTCTTGGATATTTGACTAATTTCAGATAAGTTGATTAATCCGATTTTATCTAGTGCATCTATTTGTCAATATTATTCTATTTAAGTTGTTTGTATTATAATTTTATTACTATATCAATAAAGATTATAAAGCAAAGTTTCGTGGATTATTTCCTCGTGGATATTCGACTAATCTCAGATAAGTTGCTTAATTCTTTTATTTTTAGTGTATTTATTTGTAAATATTATTTTATTTAATTTCTTTTATTATATTATTATTATAATATCATTATCATTATTTATGTGATGTATGCAACTGAGAAGGAAATTTTGAAACTGTACATCGGTTGGGAAGATGGTTGGGAAAATGAGTATAACTTTAATTTTGTAAAGCGAGTAATTGACACTAGTAAGATCACTAACAATGTGATTTCAATTTTATTAACAGTTTTTCATCCAAAAGCGTTGTTTACTTTTTTAAGTTTTCTTTTGCCAATTGAGTTTAATATGCCTAATATTGATGTGTTAAATAAAATGTGCCGAAAAATAAAACAAAGAAAAAAAGATTCTAAAAAGTATTTTGAAGCTTCAAAAAACGAAGCATTTTTTAAAATGCAACTGTCTCCAGCTCCACAAACAAAAAAACAAAAAAAATCAGCAGATGCAGATAATTTTTATATTTTAAATAGGAATAAGGAACTAAGTAGTCAAGTTGAACAATTAATTTCTAAAGAAAAAAATAATGTGGAGCAAATAGATAATTTAAAAATACAGGTATCAAAGTTGGAAACTGAAGTTATATATTTAAATTCTAAAAACAAGGCTCTCAACGCACATTGTAACTCATTAAGTTCTCAATTAGAGACTATGAGTATTAGGCTAAAACAGGAGGAGCAGTTCCAACTTTTAAAAAAAAAAAAGCTAAAAACAGCACACCGTAAATTTGCATCTGCTCGTGCCAAAAATGTAAGATTGCTAAAAAAATTTAAATTTGAAAAAAAAATGCAAAAATCAGTGATATAAACAAGAACAGTTGCCAAATTTGCAAATATTTTGCTAGCAGTGATAAGGATTTAGTTGTCGTTGATTCTTATTTAGACTATGACAACATTGGTTCCTCTGAATTATTCTGTGGGTTTAAATTAAGTAATCCACAGACTATATCAGTTAAAAAGCCAATAGTTGGTAAGAAATATACTTACATTAAGTTAGGAGATGGTAAATGTTATTCTAAGTTAGGTAGGCATGCTGCAGCTAGACGATCTAAACTTGCTTTTATATTCCTTCGATTATTAGCTTGTTCAGATTTGGAAAGTGATTTGTCTATGTTGTTTTGTGATTCTGTGTCTTGTGAAAAGTCTATGTTTCATTGTGTTGCAAATAAGTTGGGTTTAGTTAGGCAGTTAAGTGTTTCTGATGCTGTAGAGCTGCAGAGCCAATTAAGGATGCCCACAGCTGAATTCCGTAGGCTAAGACGTATTCTGTGTAATCTTGGTGCAAGGATTCTCCCATCTGAGCCCAAGATAAGACAAGAACAAGAAATGCGGACAATGCATGTTAGTAAAGAACATGTTACTGTAAAGTCCATGTTGCTTTATCCATCTGCGAATGAAGCACCTTGTTTAGTACCTGTATTGATGGTCAAGAATTTGATAACTTATATTGAAGAGGTTTTCAATAGTCTGCACGTTCGTGACCACTTCAATTCTGATGTCGGTTTTTGCAAAGAGGTATGGCTCCTTTTTGCTGGGGATAAGGGTGGGAAGTATATGAAATTCCATTTTGAAGTTGTCAATTCTAAATCATCAGGGTCTGTATATGATGTTCATTTATTTTGTATGTATCAGGGTTCAGACTGTCGTGAGAATATTGCCTTAGTTCTCGGGCATTATGCCAACGACATTAAAAGAATTCAGTCGTCAGATTTTAAGCTAAAAGGCAAAATAGTCAGGTTGTTCTTAGGTGGAGATTTTCATTTTATCGATGATGTTCTGGGACACCAGGGTTCAGCTGCTAGCTTTCCTAGTTCTACAGACCTAGTTAAGTTGAATTCTCTAAGAAACCATGCTTCTATGCCTCACACACCTGCTAATTGTAACATCTTAAGGAGGACAATACAATCTCTGGAAAGTGCTTACAATGAGAACTTGTGTGAAGATAGACAAGGTGGAAACCTAAGAGCTCTAGATAAGTTTCATAATTCAATTATTGCTCCTGTGATTTTCCCCATAATAACTTTAGATAATGTAGTGCCACCTGTTTTGCATATTATGTTAGGAGTTGTGTTAAAACTTTATAAGTTATTGTTGAAGGAGTGTAAGATTTTGGATTGTCAAGCTGTTTCGTCTTTGTCGCATAATGAGAATGTGAGAACGAATGAATTGTGGGCTGCTAAAAGCTTTGAATGTTCTAAAACAGCAGACTCTTTACGTTTATTAGGAAATCAATTTGTAGACGTTGCAAATCTACAGACTCGTTGGTTAGCTTTTGATAAAAATATTTCTGAATTGGAATGCATATCTCTAAACTCCTCCAATAAAAAAAAAACCTGTAAACAGCAAGAAAAGTGTGCTAGTATCAGGTGTTTAATTACTAAATATGATTGTAACATTGATTGGGTGCAGTGTGGTACGTGCCAAAAATTGTTCCATCAATTTTGTGAAATTATTGGTGGTTCGGAAAAGAATGTATTGTGTGATATAGAGAAGTATGAGTGTTTAGCATGTCAGGGTGAAGATTTAGAATGTCTTGACCTTTATATTTCTGAAAAAATTTCTTTTATACGCGCACAGCGCGAAGTTTTAGACGTTGAGTATATTCGATTGCAGATAGAGTGTGAAGACCTAGAAAAAATATCAATAAGTAGCATGGGGACTCATGAGAGGTCTCTTTATAAGGCCCTTGAAGATATGAAAGTTGAGCGACAAGCTTACCATGGTAATGTATTTGTAGGTAATCATTGTAAAATAGTATTAAGAAACCACTATAAACTTTGTAGTGTTATTGATGATGAAGCAATTAAAAATAGATTTGTACGTGTGTTTAGTGTTTTTAATAACTTGCAACCTATTCTTTTTAAGCGAAAATTTCTTTCTGATGCCGAAATTTCTGAGCTTCATCAATATATAAATTTATTTGCTATTGAGTTTCATGCTTGCTTTCCAAAAGAAAGTATCACGCGAAAAATGCATGAACTCATTTTCAATGTGCCACTATTTGTAAAATTGCATAAAACTATTGGGTTGCTGAGTGAAGAGGAGGGAGAGTGTTTGCATAATAGCGTAAATAAGGAATTAAGGCAGTTGCATTCAGTTAGAAATCAGGAGCAAAAGCTGCATCTTGTTTTAAAACGCTTTGAATTGCACAGCAAAGCTGATAGGAAGCTTCAAGCCTCTAAGGTGAGAAAGTGTGTTGTGTGTTCAGAGCGTGGCGAAAATTCATTTTATAGACAAGGTCTTTGTCTTGTTTGTGGTCATCAAATTTAGTTTAAATGTTTGAAAAGTTAAAAAAAAAATTAAACTTTTTACATCTAAGATAAATTATATAAGATCCTTAATTTACAAATAAGAGAATTCTATTCTGTTTTAATGCCTGTAATGTTTGTTCAAAATAATAATAATTTTTTATTACAATGATTTTATATATTAGGTAGATGCCCATTCTGTTCCTATTTTCAAAAGTTTATTATATCTATGCAATGCCTTTGCTCAGGTTAAAGAATGGAATAAAAGTCTAGCATCAAATGTATAGCTAACTATTTTAATTTGTGATCAGAGCAACTGGTATGTTTGTTGGATATGATTTTGTATGTTTATGTAGTTAATTCAAAAAACGTTTTATCCTTTGTTATGTAATATGTAACATTTTTTATATATATTAGATCTCCGTTCAATTTTTATCATCAAAAGTTAGTTCTACCTTCGCAGGACCTCTGCTCTACATACCTCCTCTCTGGTTAAAGAATGGAATATAAGTCTCATTTATCAAGTTGGTGTAAAAATTTAGCTTGATAAATTAAGAAGTTGTAAACTTTATTATCACAATTGCCAAGTTGACCAAATGTTCTTCTGGTTTTAAATGAATTATGTATGAGTCTAGTATCATCTGGGTGTTCAAAGATAGTTTACTGCTTGAAGAACATATCAATGGACCAACTAATTATAAAACAGTTTTTAATGAAAATAAAAACGAATTATCAAAAGATTTAATTCAGCTATTTGTGTATATTTAAACACTTTATTTTTTGTGAGAAGAGATTATTGATACAAGTACCATAAAATAATTCTACTACCAAAAGCTAGGTTAATTCAAAACCTTTAACTCAATTTTGGTCATGAATTATTTTATTAGAATTGATGAGTTTTTATTTATTAACTACCTAACACCATATTATTAGAACTTTATTTTGTAATGTAATGATTTTATCAGCGTTCCAAAATAATTTTCTAAATCAAGAACTTCTATATTAAAAAAAGTACTCATTTAACAACTAATCCCCCCTTATAACGACGTTTTTCATAATTTTGCGAAAAATGTGGTTTGCTTTCACAATTCGATTAAGGCTGTTTTAGTTAACCTTAAATAATTAAGTAAGGTTTTTTTGTTTTCATTATTGTCAAACAATAAGTGTATTTGATAATAACTATTAGGAATATATTTTTTTATTTTTTTTTTGATAAAAAGTAACATCAAATTACAAAAATTTAGTTAAATTCAATATATGTCATATTTATTCTAAACTAAAAGAAGTTTTTCTACTAATGCATTAAATGTCATAAGGTAAAACATTTTATTGATGTCTTAATTGTTTTTACAAAACAAAATTACCTCTTTTATTTCAAAAGTTATAAAAGTTTTAGTAACACCCCTTTAGTCAATATTTTCAAAAATTAACAAGAAGCCGTTAAGCTCGGT
>NC_061166.1:15053549-15066049 GCF_022113875.1 Hydra vulgaris
TTTGAAACAGCCGTGTACCGTACAGGAGTTACTGACAAAAAAAAAGTATAATGAGATCAATTAAAGTATCTGACAGTATGATATTGAATAAAAAAGTATGTGGAATTTTCTTATGCCAAGAAATTTAACTTTTTTCAAACTGATTAGAAAAATTGTGTTGGGAAAGTAACTGGAAAACAAAAATTTTAGATGGCTTAGATAAATTCTATATGTTCTAAAATATAATTAAGCAAACATTTTATCTTGAAAATAAATTTTATATCTTGTAATGGCAAAAAGACACTCCAATTGTCATTAGCCACTACAAAATAAATTAAATAAGCATCATATTCTTAACTTCTGCTATAACATTACCCTTTCAAATAAAATTGTAAATCATATACAAAAAATGTATCATAAAGAAAACTACATTAATATGAACAATTAATTTGATAAAATTGACTGGGAAAACCCAGTGTGGTGATAAAATTGACTGGGAAAACCCAGTGTTACATTAAATGGTTACAGCATTTTGAAATGACAATCTTTGCAGATTGAATAAAATGAATGTAATCTTTGCAGATTGAATAAAATGAATGTGATCTTTGCAGATTGAATAAAATGAATGTAATCTTTGCAGATTGAATAAAATGAATGTAATCTTTGCAGATTGAATAAAATAAATGTGATCTTTGCAGATTGAATAAAATGAATGTAATCTTTGCAGATTGAATAAAATGAATGTAATCTTTTCAGATTGAATAAAATGAATGTAATCTTTGCAGATTGAATAAAATGAATGTAATTTTTGCAGATTGAATAAAATGAATGTAATCTTTGCAGATTGAATAAAATGAATGTAATCTTTGCAGATTGAATAAAATGAATGTGATCTTTGCAGATTGAATAAAATGAATGTAATCTTTGCAGATTGAATAAAATCAAAAAAGCACCTGAATAAAAAATTAGCTAAATATTCATCATTGATAAACATGAAAATATAATTGTGGATCAATTGCAGGAATTCAAAACTTTGTGTCAATATGCTATTAAGGGAATATAAAGAAATTAACAAAGTCATAAAAAAAAAGTGAAATCTGTGACCATTTAATGCTTAACTAATTGAGTAATATAATAGCTTTTTGCATAAATCTGCATCCATTAATTGCAAACTTTGTCATTACATTGTTAACCAGTAGATATTTGCACTTGAAAAGGAAGATAGATCAATATTAGCAAATGTATCAGATAATAAAAATTCACTAAATAACTTTTTTCATTTAGATTTTTAAAAGGAAAACAACAAAATACCAATTTTTAAAAACTAATTGCTAGACCAATGGTAAACCCATAAATGAAATTGTTACCAAGTCTACTGCAGAGTACAAAGGGTACCTGAGAGCTTTGATGGAATGTTCTAATAGTATCACAATTTCATTCAATAAAGGAATAATATTATCACACAAATTTCAATTCGGAAAATTGTGTGCTAATATTATTCCTTTATTCAAAAAAGAGACAAACTTAAATTAATAAAATATTGACTTGTTTCATTAATGTCTGTTGTATGCAAAGTAATGGAGTGTATAATAAGAGATGCTTTGATGGAAAATCTTTAAGGGATCCCTTAACTTATTTCATGCATATTTAATTCATATCAGTTTCAGTATAACATCATATACAGAGCTTATCCACCATAAGTGGGTAATTACATACAAATAATTATACCATGGTATATGTATTTTGAATGGAAAGTTTAAGTTACATTAAATGAATATATCCTTAAATTGAAAATATTATAAAAACAGTATTATCATCACATTAACCTTTAAATGAAACAAGATTTATATTAAAAAATATAAGGAATATTTTTTTAATATAACTTTAACCAAAAAACAATGCAACTTTAAGGAATATTTTTTTTTAAATTAACTTCAAATCAAAAGACTATGCAACTATATTAACTTTTTCTTATAACTTTAAAATAACAAAAGATTGCATCTATAAGTTTGAAATGCATCTATAAGTTTTAACCAAGTAAATAAAACTTAGTGTATTAAAGAAAAACTTTGTAATATTAAAAACAATAAAAAAGATAATAAATGTTAATGAGTAATAATCAAGGACTAACATTAAGCAATAAAAATCATCTACTAAAATATAAAAACAAACCTGTAATAAGTTTGTTAATTGTTTCTGTGGTTTAATTTTGTCACACTTGGGATAAATTTTTATATCAAGAAGATGATGAAGAATACTAAATATATATATATAAAAAAAATTTTTACATTTTTTATTTGAAACATGCTGGCTTACATATTAATTTTCAATTAGTAAAAAAAAATAGAGGTTACTAAAAACGAAAAAAAGATATTGCCCAAGTACTATAAAACTACCATTGAAGGAACAAAGATTTTAAAAGTTGTTTCTAATACACTGAAGAGAGCTTATGAGACCAGAAAACCAGAGACCAGAATGCCTTAAAAGCTTTTAATAATCAGAGAATTGGCTATTATAGTAATAAAAGATATTACTTTTGCATCACTTCCATGGTAAAATCTCTGAGTTAAACATGGTTGGAAATTTTGATAAAAATTTACAGATTAAATCCTTAAGATATTGGTATTAGTGAAGAAAGAGGAATGAGATCTAATCAGAGCTATGCACAGTGGCATGCACCGTCATAAAGATTGTCAAAGAACTTGCTATAAGAAAACAATTTTAAGTGATAAGTTAGCTATTCTTTCTATAATTAAAGGATGAACTGAGTGACATGGATTTCGAGCAATCGCACAGTGGTATAACGTCAAAAAATTTGGCAAAACCCATAATTTTAAAAAGAAAAAAAATAAGAGTTATAAGTTTATATTTGCCCATAAAGTAGTATGGAAATCTTTTCGCAATAAAAACAGTGTTATATATGTGACTATTCAGGGGCCAATTCAGAATTTTTTCATATTTGAGTTACATAACTTTCAGGTAGGTTCTAAACTCTAACCTTTTTGGTATGTCCATACTTAAAGGGATCCCCAACTGCCGAGACAAGTTGTGTTCATATTAAAGAAAATATTTTAAAAAAAATTTCGGCCAAATTTTTTTTTGATTAAAACTAAATAATGAATGCATGCCAACAAAATTAAAATTATTGTTTTAGTCGAAGCTCGCCTTTTCCATTTTTTTTGATTCTTAGGGTCTGTATAATGTTAGCCGCAATCTGCAGACTTGATTATTTATTCCATGCGTGTTAATTCATAATAGTTTCAGTATATGATGTCATCAAATATCTTTTTAAGATTAGCGTTTTTGTTGTTGTTGTTTTTTTAAAGATTTTAGTATTTTTTCTACTACAATCAGAAAATCAAATATTTGTATAATTTTTTATTTGATCACAAAAAATATTTGTGATTTAGTAAAAAATTATACAAATGTATATATATTTTTATATTTATAATTTTTTTTTTTTACTTGCTTTATTATTACTTTTTAGAAGCCAGCCAAAATCATGACACAATTATACATATTTTGTGATTATTAGAGTTTGCACGCAAAGAAAAAATAAAGGCAGCATGATGCAATTTCTCGTTTTATATTTAGTTTATATGGTTTAATAGAGTTGTTTGTTGTGTTTAATTTACATTATGTTATGGTTTAACTTTTTCATTACCGCAAACCTCTGGTAGCGGCTTTCGATTATGCTTTACAATTTATCTTGTTTTGTACATAAGTTTTCATTCCAGACACATAGAATTTGTTTGTTCTAAAGGTTCAATTCTCTACAAAATCAAGGAAAATTAAGAGCTATATTATGCAATTATAAAAAAGTTATCATAAAGTTGAAAAATTTTGAATAATCCTTCATAAAAAAAACTTCTTTAAGTTTAATTATAAAAAAAACAGTTTTAACAATGTAAAACTTTTAGAAGTATTAAGTATTTAGTTAAGTAATTAACAATGTATTTTGTAAAAAAAAATTTCTTTTTATTCTGGTAGCGATTATGTTAATGCGATTCTTTGTTTTTATATTTATATTATAACTATTTTTTGTATATAAATTTATTTTAACTTTAATTTAGTTTGATTTGAACAGTTATTAGTTAAATAATTCGCTTAATATTTATTTTCTACTTAGTTCTGTTCAAGCTTGTAGAGCCGAGCCGGAGCTTGGGAGCCGCTGTTTTTTGGTGGAGCCGGAGCCGCAAAAATTGAGCGGCTCTCGCCTCTTGTGTTTTTTTTAACAAAATAGAATGTATGTTTATTTTTTTACTGTAGACAAACTTTATTCATTTATTGTTAAACTAATTTGTTGAATGAATTATTTATTGAACTTCTATACTTTTGAAAATATTTTTTTCTAACAGTTACGGTTATGCCAAAACTTAATAAAAATAAATATTTTAACGATTTTATGCTCAACAAAATACTATCCTTTAATAAAATTTCTTAATATTCTTTATTAAAAAAAAGTAAATTATAAATGGAAACATTACAGTGATGCACATATTGCTTTATATTATATTTTTATACTGATACTATGCTGTTAAATATTTAATGCGCGATTTAATGATCAAAGGTTATTGATATCTTTAAAATTAAACTAAAGCATACGATAGTTTAATTTGGAATGATAAATTTCGTTTAAAACTTGTCACTAACACATTATTAAATTATTCTTTTTGTGTAATTAAATAAAGTAATTATGATATTAATTAAAAACATCAAAAAACGAATCAAAATGTTGCTCTTAATTAAAATGTCATTGAAACATTTAGAAAAACGAAAAAAAAATCCTGCCCAACTATTTACAAAGTCCTTCTACATCCTTAATTTTAATTGCTAAGGCATCTGAATCTAGCAAAACTACTGTTTGTATTGTCATAAAACAATACAAGAGCTCTCTATCTATCAAACAAGCAAAAGGATCTGGGTGAAAGAGTAGCTTTAAGATTAAGAAAACCGCAATTAGTATTCGACGATCATTCACGCAAACCCCGGCTTATCAAACAGAGTGCGAGCCAAAGGATATAAAGTTTCAGAGTTTTTTAAAGAATAAAATTTGGCAAGCAATATGCAGCTGCGGTTTGAAATCTCGAGCTTTTGTCACATCGTCAATTTTAAACTTGAATGTTTATATCAAAGAATACTTGCAAGCTAGACTTTTGTAATTTTATTAGTCACATTGTCCCTTGTTGGTTCTGGCCTAATCTTGCTTCTTGTCATTATTCTAAGAAGAGTGACATCAAATTCATACCAAAAAGATTGAATCCATCAATTTGCACACAATTCCGTCCCATTGAGAAGTTGGTGTCGTTAATAAGCATAAATGTTTGCTTATTTATTTAAAATAATAAAAATATTAAAGTAAAAAGCACTTTTATAATCTTCAAGTTCCTTAGATTAAAATAAATATTTTTTGTAGTTTTTGCATTAGTTAAACTATTTTTCATTTTTTTTTTGAATTTTTATCGTTTTTTAATTTAACGATCGCATGCTTTACCTAGTGGGCATGGGACATACGAAAAAGGTCTTTTAAACATCTTTGGAGTGTTTTCAACGTCTTTTAAACGTTTCAAACGTCTTTTGAACATTAAGAACACGTCTTTTTTAGGTCCCGTAAGGAACTCAGTGGGGGCATAAGAATGTTTAAAAGAACATTTTGGGCGTCTTTGGGACATTCAAAAGACATCTTTTTTAAGTACTGTGTCCCCTGGGTAGAATTAAAACTAAAATTTGAAACAAAAACTTTAGTTTTGGGTAAATAATATATAGAAAAAAGTGTTTATTTAACAAAAAAAAATTTCTTTTTAAATGTAATATCCTGTAGTAGTAGTAATAACCTTGTAATCATGAGAGTTGGTTAAAAATTAATTGCTGTAATTGGTACAGTTTTGGGTTGGCCAATGTGATTAAAAAAAAAAATTTAAAACTTGCCATTTTTGTTAATAAAGTTAAGGAGCCAAAGCCGGGTATTTCTTAGGAGCCGGAGCTGGAGTCGAGCCGTCAAAAAACAGTCGGCTCCACAAACCTGGTTCTGTTTATGTTTTATTCAAATCACTTGTTTTTGATTCAGTTTATACTTAAAATTAATTTAAACGCTTTTGTAAAATTATCCTTTTAATATCTAGTTTATAATTAGTTTAATATTTTGTTAAGTATGCTTTACTGTAAATATTTGTTATATATTAAATTTTTATTTTTATAAATTTTATAAATTTAATTTTTAATTACACCGTAAACCGAAACTGTTATAAATTAAACACGCATGAAATAAATTATCAAGTCTGCAGATTGCGGCTAACATTATACAGACTCCGAGAACCAAAAAAAATGGAGACGGCGAGCATTGACTAAAACATGAATTTTAAATTTAATGGTGTGCATTCATTATATAGTTTTAATCAATAAAATTTAGCCCAAATGTTTTTTTTAACATTTTCTTTAATATGAACACAACAACAACTGGGGATCCCTTTAAGTTATATAAAAATGTTTTCTCAAAAAATTGTGCTGTTTAGAGCCTGGGAACTAAAAATGACTCAAAAAGTAGGCAACATTGCCCAATTGTGAAGGAAATTGATTTTTGAAAATATAAAGTCTAATATCCTAAACTAGGTGGAAACATCTTAAGGTTCTAAAATTTTATTGAAAAATAATATATTGTTTAGAAATTATACCTAATTTAAATTTACAGCACCCTACTTTTGAAAGTTGTAAATTTTAAATACTTATAACATTTAAATATCAGATGATTTTTTGATCAAATTTCAAATATATATATATGCAAATTTAAATCTTATTAATGAAAGTAAATTTTTCTTTGGAAAAACCAACTTTTGCATTTGGGTAGTTACTTTTTAGGGTATTTTTGTTCCCAGACTCTGATCTGCGCAATTTTTGGGAAAACATCTTTATATAACATAAATATGGACATATCAAAAAAAATAGTTTTAATATGCAGTTGTAATATTAATAACTATTAATGACTAATATTGGAACTACAATAATATGCAAAAGTTGCTAACATTTCTTTCATTCTTTAAAGTTTACTTATAATTAAGTTATTTAAAATACATTAAAATTTTCTGTATAAAGATGTTTCAAATGTAAAACTATCTGTATAAAATTTAAGATAATAATCAACTTTTTTTTTCATATTTTATTGTAAACTAATATTCTATGAAGTTAAAAGTCTTAAACCTGAAATAAAATAGTGATAATGCTGTTACAATGTTAAAGTGACTGCTACATATAAAAGGGCTGAGTAATAGAAATAATAGATGTGCATCTCACATGACCAGCATGGGTACTTTCAAATAGTAGGTCACATGAACAGTATGGGTACTTTTAAATACTAGGTCACATGACCAGTATGAGTACTTTCATTATGAATAACCAAAAATATAAGATTTAATAATCGAAAATTTAAGTTTTGAACAAATAATTTGCTATGTTTAGAGTTTTCGAATTTTTTTAAAAAGAAATGACAAAACAATAACTAGCTTGTAATTTGATTTGTAAGTGAAAAAAAAATGTGATGGTGGAAATAAATTTAAAAAATTGGAATTTTCTTTTTTTTTTTTTTTTTTTTTTGAACTTATTTTTGGTTAAAACTAATTAATAAAAAATAATAATAACTGTAATTTAAAAAATTTTCAAAAATTAAATAAAAATTGACAAATAAAAATTAAAAAACTAAATACAAATTAACAGCTCCTTCTACAGTTGTTTCTTGGGGCAATGAATTTATTAGTCTTTCAAGGAAAGCATCATCAACATCTTTTATTATTGAAATCTAAAACAAACAAAAAACTAATATTAGCAAAAAATATATATCTAAAAGTGGTAATAAAATATTAATTTATAAATAAATATAATTTATAATAAATATTATTTATATCTAGTCAATTTTTTTTAATTCACTTTAAATATATAATAAACCTATACATAATTATGATACTTTCAGTTAGTAAGTACTCTTCTTGCATAGCAACTGCATCAAAAAGGCTGTAACTCTTTCTCAATATCTTTAAGATATTGAGAAAGAGTTACAGCCTTTTTGATGATCAATATCTTTAAGATATTGAGAAAGAGTTACCTATTTTGATCAAAACTCCCTAACTGTTGTCATCAATCTCCCCATAATATTGTCAGCTTTACCACCATCCAGAGGATTTATTTAAAATATTGACTTGGAATTATTTAGGAGAACTTCAAAAGGAGGTCCAAGTGATGAGCACTTTGATTGCCTAATGATGTCCATAAAGTCTATCTGTGTGGATCACAATATAAGATAAGATACAGATAAAATATAGCAATGATTCAATATAAGCAATATTGCAGGCTATTCTTTCCAATACTTTACTAACAGTAAAATTTTCATCATACAACAACAACCTCTTTTACTGTATCTTAGTTAATATCTATACCAGCACACATACACTGTAACTAAATAGTCATCTGAACTTCCATGTTTGCTATTTAATAAATTCATCAAATCTGCTGATCATCACACTTAAAAATTGTCACACATAAAAATACATTCTTGCATTGCAACTTTGTTTTTTAACCATTTTGTTGGCACTCTTATGAATTCATCAGAAATATTTTTAGTAGTTGTCATGTAACATTTACATTTATGGCATAATCCTCTACTAATTTTTCAAATAATTCAAACTTAAATTTCCAAATAATTCCAATTTTAAAAATTTCTATGAAAATACGCTTCTTTTGAGACCCAGGTTGACATACTTTTGAATAACTTTTTTTTTTGACAATATAAGGGACTTTACCCCAAATACTAAAGATTTGAACCCAAATATCTTTACAACTTGACATGATAGTGAAAAATTAGTTGCATATTTAAAATCAAAATGAGAAATTCTATAAAAAAAAACTAATTGTTTGCTCGACACCAGAAATAATTTTTTTTTGTTGGCCTGTGTATTTAATAATTGCATAAATTCACACTGCTTAAAAATATTTATTTTAATGAAATAATTGTGATATTATTAAAATTATTAGATTATTAAATATTATAAAAATATTTTGATAGTGCAGTTGAAGCTTAATTTATTCTGGCAGATTCTTCAGCAGTCTAGTGTGCACTGAAGATCTAAGTATGTGTAACATTTATATCATTTATTTAAAATGTTTTTAAAATATTTATTTTTTGTTTGTATCTATTGTTTATTCTAAATCAAATTTGTTATACCAATTACAAAAGCAATTTTAAAATAAATAGGCTATCAAGTTAATTAAATAGTATTTAATTCATACTTTCTATTACACAGAATATACAGTTAGTGAACAAGAATAACCACATCTACTAGTCCGCCATATATAAAGACTCGCAGAGAAACTGAAATATATCTTATAAGACATCTAATTTTAAAGATTTATGAAATAAAGCTTCTTTTGAAAGATGATGTATTCCGAAGATTTTTACATATTATGCAAGAAAATATCTACAAAAGAAGCCTTGAAATTGGCTTTAAAAAAAATTGTGGAACATTGGGAAATGGCCAAAATTCCAAAAATGCAGATTAAAATGTATTTCTAAAAATGGAGAACAAATATTTAAAATGACAGTCTTTTCAAATAAGTAGCTTTCATAGATCCTACTCCCAGATTGAAAAAGAAAGAAAAAAGACAAATTTGATACCCTTTTCGACAAAGCTAAATGCTCTTGAAATGAAAAAAAACAAAAACAATTGAAGATCATGCATTTTTATTGGCACATAGAAAGAAGAAGGGTAGAAGGGGCTTGATGGTGGGATATTCAACTAATGGTTGACTGGTATGGAAAAATTCTACCAGAGTTGACAGGAACTGATAAAGTCGACAGATTGCCTAAAATTATATCAGGGGTAGGTATTACCAAACTTCTTGGTGCCCCGAAATTTCCATCAGAAACAGGTAAAGATATGGTGAAGGCTGTGCTGGATTGTTTTGAAGGCTTGTGCATTAAAGATTGCATATAAACCATGTCATTTGATACCACCAGCAGCAATGTTTGGGTGCCTGTACTTTAACTGAATTAAAACACAATCTTTCAAACTTTGCTTGCTGTAATCATATAATGGAAATCATTGCAGAAAATATTTTTGCTGCTTATGACAGGTCATCCACTAGTCCAGGCATTTCATTGTTCAAGAGCTTCAAAAAAAACTGGAAGTATGTTAATCATACCCATTTTGAAGTCATGGATGATGCTACTGATTGTGATGAAATTATTTCATTTTGTCAGTATTAACTTTACATGAATCAGCCTAGAGATGACTATCGGGAGTTGTTAAAACTCACAATAATTTACCTTGGCGGTACTCTTTATCACAGTATATATTTCAGACAACCTGATGCACTCCATCATATAAAACTGTAAACTATAGAAATCGTCAACTATAAGAACTGTCGAACATAATTTTGCTTAGCTGCTTAGACAAAAACTTTTTTCTTTTGGAATATTTAAATTATCTTTTAATATTGCTGTGTGACATTTATTCAGAATTTGTAAAATAAAAAACAATAATAATATAATTATTAATAAAATATAATAATAAAAATAAAAATAATAGATTAATAAAAAAATAATAAACAAACCGCAACTAAACATTTTTTAAAGAAACAAATTGTTTTATAAAAAAATATTTCAACTTAAATAGATTTTAAATGAAATATGATTTTAAAAATTTAAATTAAGTTTTGAAGGAATAGCATAATAGTAAAATGTTGAAGAAATATTTAGTTTTATACAAATGTAAAATAGTTTTGCCATTTTTATTAAAGCTTTTTTCTAATCGTCTGCAAACTAATTCAGAATGTAAAATGTAAGTCTCATAAATTATTTTAGGTAAAAGGAATTTAAAAACTTTTTTTATTATAAAATTGGAGAGGTGCTTGTGTTTAAGAGAATTCTTTTCACTAATATATTTTCTGTTTCTTATTAATTCAATATCATGAAAAGTTCTTTTGACGTAACACATAAAAAATAAAATAAATAAACAAATTGTGATAAATAAAAGATTATGTTAAGATTGTTTAAAGAAATTATAGGGGAATATAATTTTTTTCAAACACCAAATTTAATACAACTAATAATTGTTGTTTAAACAATTTTTAAACTAATTTAACATTTTGAAAGTATTTCAAAGGTGTATTTAAGGTCAGGTCAGGTTTTCCTGCTACTGGTAACATGTAACCCAGTACAACCTGCTCCATGTCCTGCTGCCTTGTAGGATACGCTTTTTTAGGCAAAGGCTAGGAGAAGTTAACTCCGAATTAAAACACCCCCTGCCTTGGGGCTCTTGGTTGAGTAAAGGCTAGAGATGGTGTCTCGATAAAAATACTCATCTTGGGCAGATGTTACATGCATCCAGCTGCTGTCTTGTAGAAGGCCTCCTAGGCAAAGACTTAAGGGGTAAACAGATTCTATCTGTTGACCAGCCTCGCACCCCTTCCTCACCTATTAGGCTGGCGCAGATGTATTTTTAATACATTGTTTCCAGTTTAGGATGTTGAACGCTGGATCTTCTTGACTCAATGCGTGGGTATTGCTTGTGTCTCTATTTTTATGACTGGGCAACTCATTCTATTATCTCCTAATGAGGGTACAGCTCTAAAACTCAGTTTTATGGTTCTGAGGCCGGCTGGTAGTCAGGTTTCCCGAACTCTGTGGTAGCTCTCAGAGAGGCTGATTCCATCAACAGCCGAAAAATATCAGAGTACTAACAGTGCCATGTTGCGCATGGATGGTGTCCCTGTTTGTACTTTTGGTGTGCATTGCAGAGGCCACATTTGGAGCCCTTTGTTACGGCTTAGGGTTTATTAATAGTAATGAGGCTATTGCTTAGTTGTTAAATAGTGTACTGAGTACTATCTATACTTGAGTCAAGTTCTTTATAAATTTAAAATGACTAAAGTACCTAAAACTAAAAAACACAAAAAACCATCGTCATCACCAAGTTCTCTAAACCTATCATTTACTAATATTCGTGGTCTTCGAAGTAACTTTTCTTCTGTTGAGTCTTGTCTCTTGCAAAGTTCACCAGACCTACTTGCTCTTTGTGAGACTAATTTGAGTTCGGCTGTCCCATCTTGTGATCTTAGTGTTGATGGTTATCTTCCTTTAATTCGTAAAGACTCCAATAATCACATGCTTGGCCTGGGCATCTACATTCGTAAGAACTCACCCATTTGTCGTGAAACTAGGTTTGAATCTACAGGCTATTCATTTATGTTCTTTCGTTTAGCACAACTTCACTCTATCGCCTTTCTCTTTGTTCTATATCGCTCTCCTTCATCCCAAGATTGCACTATTCTTGATGTTATTTCTGATCAAATTGACCAAGCCCTCTCTCTTTATCCATCGGCCAATATCGTCGTTGTTGGTGACTTTAATGCCCATCACACCGATTGGCTTGGCTCTAGTGTCAGTGACTCTGCTGGCGTTAAGGCCCTCAACTTTTGCCTTTCTCAATCTCTAACTCAAATAGTCAACTTTCAAACTCGTTTTCCAGACAACCCTA